>NMRA01000718.1:106551-181829 GCA_002633005.1 Phoronis australis | reverse complement strand
CTAAAGTGTACTATGCAAAAAATTTTGAATTGAAAACTTCTCTCTAAAATTTTAATCCCCAGTGGTTACTCGTACGTTAGTCCTATCCTTCTGTTGTCTAGACTGCCGAGGAATTTGTATATCGGATCCAATGATTTGCTCGTCTTGGAACCATTCTACCCAGATATCTTCGATGTTTGTTCCCAACGCTTGCACTTCGTCAACTGCTGTGTCAATGAGCTTGTAAGCCTCTACAATGTCAGCATCTCGTTTTGCAGCTCAGTTGACACTACGGACCCTTGAGGTTACCAAGTCCATTCAAAAGACTTACATGTGCAACTAAATTTGATCTGTTCATCATGGACTACTTCAAACCTTGACGAAGAATCCCAGGACCTATTTTCATCTCTTGCAGTTTTCGAAATAAACGTCCCAATGTCTGAACGCTTGAAACCCGAATTACTATAAATATCAAATAAATATCCATGGGCATGAGCGTTTCATCGGGTGAGCCTTTCTACGGAAATTCCCAGTATAGAAGACGGCAGTGTGCTTATTGCAGGTAGACTGACGGTAAGTGTTGAGATCGGCACTAGGGCTCCTTAGGAGGCCTATTGAACATCGTACGAGTCCCGCAAGACTTTGTTGTGAAAGAACAGCCTCCCCGCAATTTCTGGTACTGTACACTTTCGCGAATGCGGTCACTTTCTCAATGTGAGTGCCCCCTTGACCATTCCTTTTATAGACATAACGTGTTATAGAGTGTGTCTTCAAATGGACTCGCGACCAGACCACGGCGCCCGCTTCAACAGCAATTCTTCGGAAAAAGAATTTTTTTCAAAAATATTACATGTACATGTACACGATGTTACATGTACATGTACACTGTATGATATTGCGCAAGTCAACTTTACTATACACCAGTTACAAATGTGTTGAGTGTAATAGAATGACACGGTATGACATATGAATATCAGGGTTGCGGCACCGCAGTATTTCCCCTAATCAAATCAGAATATAAGAGTAAAGAAGCTAGTTACCTAAAGAAATCAGCTATAGAACTGCTCTTTCAGCGGTGAATCCATCTAAAATGCTTGGCTACTTCAGAAGTGTGGACGGAAGCACGCACAATAAATCCCCGCACGTTTTGCCGATGAGCCACTAAGACTCACCAATTCACAATGCAAAAAACTATATTTTCAGAGTGAACTCCCCCCCTCAGTTTTTTCCAAGTTGGTTTACTTGGGGTTTACACACGCTGGCGGTGCCATTTTTNCCCCCCCCCCCCCCTCAGATCCGCCACTGAGAAATCAAAGTTTCGTAATTGATTACCGGGGCTTGGCTATTGTAGGAAACTAATCCGCGTGGTGGCGCTGCGGCCAAGTCACATGCCTCGCTGGTTCCCGCGTGCCTCTAGGTGGTCAGTAGCCAACTGTCTAGGCACGTAGGGAACCCGCGAGGTCACATGCAAGTAGTATGTCAAGACTTACCCTCGAAGATTAGCCCTGTGGTGGCTGTGGGCTGTGCCTGTGGGTCGTGGTAAACAAATAAACTAGTGTTTTGTTACAAGTTCAAACGTTTAGTAAATGCCTTTGACCGTGCGATTAGCTCATCATAAAAATAAAAAGGCACAAGTGCATTGTGGCATCTTTTAAAACACAAAACTTTCAAAAATGCAAGATTCTTGAGTGTTAGTCAATTCGCTTAATTATATCCTGAACAACTCAAGTTCGGTTTGAAGTTTTTGTCAGATTGCCTTTTTGTATGGAATATATTTAAAAATGAAACTTTTACATGAACACAACTATCTCGATTGCCCTTGGGCTGTTGGTTTCATATGTTACCACTTAAATTACACTCAATAGTCTGCTGGGCAGAACTTTTTGAAAGAGGCACACTTTTTATCATCAGGTACGTGCACCCACAGTGCAAAGGTTCAAACCTCAGGTCAGGATCCCTGATTTGACCCGGCGGGCCAATATCGAGGGCCGTGACTCATTCCCAGGTAGAAAGTTTAATGTTGCCGGATTTAATCATGCCTGCAATATGGCTTGTTATTGTATGGAAACTGTCAATTTGACTTCCAGTTAATGGATTCATGAATTGAGATATGTCATCAGTGATATGCTTTAATTTGAGAATTGCCGCTTGCTGTTCTTCAACCAGAAGGAAAGAATTCCTTTTGGCACATTTATGCGAGATCAGGGATGTCAAAAACAACAAGTAAAGCAATTCACTTCACTTTATATTCATTCATTGAGGGAAATTAAAAATTTCTGATTGTGGGTGTGACTGTTTGTTGCTTGCTTAATGTGGAAGTTTTCTTCAAGTTTGTCACATAATGCCAAAACGGTGAGGACATATTTTCACTATTTTACTCATCTTTGTTTTCAAGTTTGCTGTTCATGAAACCCGAGGTTCAAACTGTGTGTTGTTTTTTGCACCATCTTCTTTTGTGCTAGTTTATGTATAAGAGGTTATTTTCATTTTTTTTGTTTTTCGTTAAAATACACGCTACAAAATAGGCTTTTTGAATGTCATGGCTCAAAAGTTTTCTAATATGTCAATCTCGGGATATCCACGCAGGACTCGGACTTTAATGGTCTTTGTTGGAAGTCTTCATTTGAAGTCTTGGTTGGAAGGCTAAACTGAGGTGAAAATATCAACTAATGTTGTGATATGTGTTGCAGCCCAACAGCGCGTTTTGGGTCGACGACATGAGCTGTCTGGAATTTGTCTGGATGTACAACCTTATCAAAAGGTGCAATATAGCACTCTGGTAAGTTTGGTTTCTTATAATTCTTAGTTTCTTGCAAGTTTCGCCCGAACACTCCATCACACAAGCTTTTACCCTGTTAAAGTATGAGTCACTCGACAGCCACATGCCTGGACTACTACCTTGTTTGCACGATCCACTTCCTAATCATAATATGTACATAAACAAACACTGTGTACACAAACAGAAAAATTAAAATTTGAAATTTCCTCAATTGTGTTTGTGAGAATACATTGGGTTTGCTTCTGGATTAATTACAGGAGGTTCATGCACCCTATAACATGTGGGGGAATCCAGGATTTGGTGGAAGTCCCATTGATCTGCGACAGTGGGAGCAAAGTTCGTGCTCTAAACCACCACCTCAGGTGCCTGTCACCGACACTAACCTTCCAGGGGTCCATCAGGTGGCAGGGTCAACTGGCATGTCCAACAATGCACCAGTATTTGGTAACGCCTTTAGCTTTTGGAGTAATGTAGAATCAAAAGCAAAGGATTACCCACCTCAGGCGTCACAGCTGCCTGGATTGACAAGGCAAGGTAAGCAAAGTAAGGTCATGATTAGATTCAAACCTTGCCGTCATGACAAACGAGTTTCTGTTATGAATGCAATGTTACAGTTTCATTTTGGGATTTGCTTCTGTATTTGCCAATTCATTCAGAGCATAGTCGAACATGACTGACATAGATTTTTATACAAGTCTACCGCTGTGCCTTCTAATGGCAATTTTTATGCACGTCCATCCGTCCGTGCGGCGTCCGACGTCCGTTGATCTATCTCAAAACGCCATGACGTATGTTCATGAAATTTTGCTCATGTGTTCCAGTGTTCTCCACAACCGCTTTTAATGTGTCGCAGCATCCTGTTTGGCCGAATGCGCGTCCTGTTTAAATGTCCCGTGTCCTGTTTAAAAATCCTGCGACTGGTTTAAAAATAGGGACCGGTTTGTAAAAAAGGCATCGTCATCGTTAACAAGGCCTTCACTGGTTCAAATTACGCTTGAAAGCAACTGGCCATAGCTAAGTGGTCACTTCGGAATAGTTCCTTCCGTTGATGGGACAGCATGAGCGAACTTTTGGACAGATCCGACTACTGGTGTGCCCCCTATTAGCAATTTTATTTTTTTATGTTTATCTCTCTTCATAATTCCTGAACGGATTTTCATAAAATTTGGTATATAGCCACCTATTAGTTACAAGATGCTATCATCTTGTTTTCGAATGGATTCGACGTAGTTTGCGCCACCTAGTGGCCATTTTTACTGTTTTCGAGTCTGTTTTTATGTCCACCCCTCTATCAACCAAACCACTCAAAGGATGATTGTGAAAATTGGCATGTATGTTTTTACTATGAAGTAGACGGCTGACAATAATTTTCTGACGACTTCAACTACTGTGGCACCTCCTAGTGACATTTTTCTTTTGCGTCTATGGCTGTATCTCCTTAGCCGTTCGCAGGATCTTCACTAAATTTAGTAAGTGTATTTATATGATGTTATCAACGGAGGACGACGACTTTCGGACAGATCTGAGTACTGGTGTGCCACCTAGTGCCAATTTTATTTTTTTATATTTACCTCTGTATGCTCAAAGGTCCTCACGGGCAAATCACAATCAAGGTCCATATTCGGTGGCCACTTTTGGTGAAAAATGAAGGTTGTCATGTAAATGTAAAAACTGGGTTATTTTAAAGTACCATTATTCCAGGTTTGTAATCTAAAATATTTTTGCGCAAGAACCACCGAATTATTCATGGCCTAATGCATCGCAGTTGTATAAAAGGGTACGTACACTACAACTTGTGGTCACAGCTCACTTCTGTCGTGCAAAAATTCATAAGGTAGCTGTTAATTTAATAAGTTTTTGATCAAATTGAAGAAGTGTCACATACTAAAGTAAGAAAAGTTATTACCGTGCTGATCAAGTTGTTCTCGGTGATGATACATTGCATATCTTAACACAGTATAATGAGAACTTCTTTTCTTGCAATATGATTCTTACAAAAGGAAAATGACAAGCAACTACTTTTTTCAAAAACTTTATTGGTGCTATTTGCCTAGTTTTCAACACATTCACCAGTTGCTCAAAATGGTTTAAGCAATGCTAAGCCCAGTGTTCAACTTGTAAACAGTAAAAAATGGTACTGGTTGGGGGGTACGTACATTGATACATTGCATATCTTAACACAGCATCATGAGAACTTCTTCTCTTGCAATATGATTCTTACAAAAAGAAAATCAGACAAGCGACTACTTTTTTCAAAAATTTTATTGGGGCTATTTGCCTAGTTTTCAACACACTCACCAGTTGTTCAAAATGGTTTAAGCAATTCTAAGCCCAGTGTTCAACTTGTAAACAATAAAAAATGGTACTGGTTGGGGGGTACGTACACTACGCGCAGTCAATTAACGTCAAATTTTGACTAAGTTATGTATGGGATGATCTCGAGTTTTGTGCTGCCTCTATTAGTTGTTTTGTTGCAAGTTATCTTGAGAGATAGAGAACCTGCCTCTGCAACATCAGTTGTCACATGAAGTGTCATCTAGGAAGTTACTAGCCAAGTCCTGTGTGGCATTTTATTGCCCACAAATTTAATAATGTCCATTGTTTTTTAGTCAGACTGGATGCGTTCTAAAAATATCAGTATTGTTCATGAAAACAGCAGCGTGTAAAAATACTTGTGGGCAACACTTATAGCGCAGAGGTTGAAGGTACGTACCCTGCACAGGGGTACATGTCAGGTTTGTAACTAAATACTAAGAATCTACTGAGAATTAGTTGATTTACTGTTTCCGTTTCTGTTTCTGTGGTGACGTCAGAGGGTAGGCACCAGGATAGTCTCTGGCCCTCCTCCTTCCAGTATCGCACACAATGTAAATTTGGAGATGCAATTAAGTTCGTGCTGGTTACACACTCTTCGATCTTTTCCCCCGATACGAGTTTTTGCTGCATCTCCGTATTGCCATCCTCGCTCTATGAGGCGCTTTGTTGTCCATCTCTCCTGTTGTACAATCTCGGTATCGGTAAGCGATGATTTAAAAGTCAGTTCAAAGAGAAAAAATAAAAAGCATGGCATTCATGTGCATATCTGCCATACTTTGAAAATAGGCACAAATTAAAACATGGGGGTACGTACACTACACAAATGCTAATATTTCACTCAAAACAAATTTAATGTATTTGCAATAACAAATAAACCTAACAGTTTTAAGGAAGGAAACTCTCTATGACCAAAGTTGCTCACATACCAATTGATATTTTAATTTCATAGCATTTGCAAACATGGGGGTACGTGCACTACAAAAGGGGGTACGTACACTGAGACACTACATCACTGTTTCTGCATCACATGCCTTGGTAACATAATGTTGTATGTCCATTTATTTTTCTTTGGTGATAATAAGCACCATGTTGTTATTTAAAAGATTATAATTTCATTTGCAATGAGCATTAATTTTGTGTTACTGAATTCCACATGGGGGTACGTACACTACATTTTGGCCCATTTTCAACATTGCAGAACCCAGTCAATATCCGAACTTTCTGTTTGTTTAGATATTGAATAATTTGCTGTGTTGCCTAGGCTATCATATTCTGCAGTTCTTTTTATTACAGAGTGTGAACTTTAGTTTTTAACCTTCTTTACAGTAGGTGAGGATTAGAAACACAGAATTTACAAATTTCGTAAGGAGTGCCTGTTTTATGATGAACCCTACCAGTTCTCAATGATTCAGCACAACTTCATCTAAGTGATTCTGAAAGTGACTCAAGTTATTCTCAGTCTTATTAAAGCATTTGCTTACTCAATAAAATAATTTTTTTTCCACTGTTGACTGTTGAAAATTGTAATTTTTAAAATGGCCACTCGTAATGCTAAAAATGCATGAAATTCATAGACAAAAACATGCATAAATTTCTCAAACATTGTCCGATTTTGTCGATTCTTTTTTTAATTTGCACAACTAAACAACTCTTTGCATATGAGATTTAGTTGGCATTTGATAAGTGACCAAAAAATTAATTTTAGACCGTAACACAGTTAACTCTCGAATATGGACCTTGATTGTGATTTAGCCGACAACGTATTTTCATAAAATTTGGCACACAGGCATCTGTTAATGAAATGATGCTATCTCTCCATTTTTAGATGGATTTGGCCTAGTTTGCTCCACCTAGTGGCCATTTTTACTGTTTTCGAGTCTGTTTTTTGCGTCCACCTCGTCTATCAACCAAACCACTCTCAGGATAATTGTGAAAATTAGCACGTATGATATAATTTTACTATGAAGTAGATGGCTGACGATGATTTTCCGATGAATTCGACTACTGTGGCAGTTATTTTTGCGCTCATGGCTGTATCTCATAAACCGTTTGCAGGATCTTTCCTTAATTTAGAAAGTGTATTTATATGATGTTGACAACGGAGGACGACAACTTTCAGACAGATCTGACAACTGTTGTGCCCCCTAGTGGCAATTTTAGTTTTTTAGGTTTACCAGACTCTGTATCCTCAAAGGTTCTCAACAGATTTTCATAAAATTTTGAATATAGCCATCTATTGGTGAGATGATGCTATCCTCATGTTTTTGGATGGACATGAGGTGATTTGCGCCACCTAGTGGCCATTTTTGCTGTTTTCAAATCTTGTTTTTGGCGTCCATCTCTCCATCAACCAAATTATTCTAGGGATGGTTTTGAAAATTGGCATATATGTTTTCTGTGTGAAGAGGACATTTGATGATGGCGACCGACTACTGTGGCACCTCCTAGTGTTAGTTTTGTTTTGTTTTGCGCCCATTGCTGTATTTCTTAAACCCACTGCAAGATCTTGGTAAGAAGATAACAACAGACGACGACCTTCAGGTGGATACAACGGACCCTGTGCTAACAAGTGGCACTTTTATTTTATTATGTTTGCCTTTGTTTCTCTGAAGTTCCTCGACAGATTTTCATGAAATATGGCACGTTCCCTGTCAGAGATTGACTATGGGTTTGTTTAAAAGGTAGCTATGCTTTGAGATTGTGCGTAGATGGAAAGTGAATAATCCAATCCAGCAATTAATTTATTATATGGTAACCCCTAATTAGACAAGTGAAACCTTCTTAATTAAGTAATCAACTACAAAAAAGAGTAACTACGCTAGCGCCCTCTTTAAAGATTACTTTAATCGATCAACCAAAATAATCAAATGTCTTATCTGCTATCCAAGCTTAGGACTCCACTTGTTGGATGTCTGTCCTGTTGGTGAATCTTCGAACTACACACACTGTATAGCGCACAGTGTACTGTCTTGCTGGTCACCGTCTCTGGTGATGCAACACTTGCAGGCAATTTCTTCTACCCGCGATTCTTCTTGCTGGTCACAGTCTCTGGCTGATGACGCAACACTTCAGGTAGTACCTTACTAACCACAATGCAAGTGACATGCTCTTAGTTAACTTCCTGTTCGTTAACCCTTGCCCTTGCCAAGATCCTTTCTAGAATCTTCCACGAGATGGCTCTGCCGTACAATTTCCTCTGTACACTGTAGCAAGTCTTTATGCTTCAACTACTATAGCATGTCTAATTATCTTGTTGATTTCAGCCCATATTATAACATTCTACTTATTTAGTGATTGGCTAATAAAAACCACATGATCATATCCAATTTGTTCTCAGAATTTTCTAGAATCTCTAGAGTTCTTTGACCCCATAACCCAAAGTTGTTAGCAACATCTAGAAATAGATTTTGACGTTTAAGTACATGTCAACAAGTCTGTCCCCATGATTTAACAGTACATATGCACAAATTTTGGGTAACTTAAAATGGATCTATTCTTACTAATTACTTATTTAATCAGTATTTATTCCGACATACCCGTTTTTGGATAGGTTGTACCTGTTTGCGCCATCTAGTGGACATTTTTATGATTAATCATTAAAGAACATCATTTTCAATGCATTCTTGCTCCACGTTGCTTTTGTTGCTGTTTTCGAGTCTGCCGTGTGACACCCTCGCCACACACCTGGCACCTTTTAAATAGCTCCAATACTTTAGACAAGTCCACAATAAACTTATCAAAGTTTGGCTCACCGATCTGTTCATTGAACGACGAACTGTCCTCTTCACTGAGTGTACTCGAACGGGGCCTGACTATTCTCTCCCACTACTCAACATCGCAGCAGGGCTGCTTACAGGCTTTGGGCCATAATGAGTACATTCCGGTAGGCAGCAACAGTGTGGCATGTTGACTGACTCGTAAACAAAAGCAAACAGCGACTGACTTTATGACAACCGAGGTAGATCTATGACTGACTCGTCAACGCTCATATAGTCAGACTACAGGAAAAGAAATTTCGCACAAAATCCTTGCCTCCTAAAACGTCACTTCCGGAGTAGAGAACGAATAATTCATCAAATTACAAAAAGCTGTAATTTAATGGAAATTATGTCTGGGATAATCAACGAACCTTATTTTTGCTAAAAATGACATGAAAATAGGTTGCCTTGGTCTTTAATTCGATTGTCTTTCAGCAGAGTAGTTTTGAGCCTCGAACAAATTCTCAAGCTCTTATTTCTGGGACTGATTGCACGTATACGTTTGAGTTATTTAGCAATCACTTGTTGCTGGATATGTAGAACTCAAGCAATTTAAGTGTGGGAACTTAGGCGTACACACCAAAAGAGAACAGCAACTGGCCCGTATAAAAGAGTTAGCCAGTTTGGTTCAGTTAAGTGCCCATTAGCGGTGTTTATTTGGTAAGGGCCTTAGATCCTGGGTGGCATAAGTTCCGATTGCTCTACTCAGCGTCCCCCTGAACTTTTGCGTCGATAGCATTTGAAGTAATATTTCTGCCACACGCTGACAATTTAAAAAAAATGTTGGGTACGTTTTTGACATTCGCCATCCTATTCGCCAAACCGCATACAGGATCATTTTGAAAATTGGTATGTGTGTTAATGATGAAATACCGCGGCTACCTCTTGTTTTCCGATGGGCTCGATGGCTGTGGTGACTCCTAGTGGCATTTTTTGTGTTTACAGCTGTATCTCCCTTGACTCTTTAATTTGGGTATCTTTTTGAAATGTGGCAGACTTGTTCCTATGGAGATGATTACAGCTGACCACGACCTTCAGACCAATTTGACTACAAGTTTTGCCCCCTAGTGACATTTTTTAAGTTTGCCTCTGTATCTTTGCTTTTCGTCGATGGAGTTTTTGAAATTTGACGTATAGATTTCTATTAAGGCGACAACTATGCCTTTCAATTTTCAGACAGATTCAACATATTAGTGGCTATTTTTATGATTTTGAGTTTGCTTATTAGCATTTGCCCCTTTACCTGCCAAACTCCTCAATGGATCTTTTAGTCCGAATTATTCCTTGTTGTCAACAACACAGTCATAACTGTCATTGCTCTTCTTCATTGTCTATTCACTGACTTGAAAGAAGCACACTATGGTCAAATTTTAAGGATGTGTGACACTACACACTGTTGTGACAGATGAAAAACAATTTTGGTTAGCTAAAACCCTTCATTATTGTGCTGCAAAGTTAATTCTAGCACAAGATCTTTTCCACATTACAAACACTGCTGACAAGTGTCAGCAGTGCTGGCATATTTAGTAGCTACCGTAGTTTTAATCTTAAAGTTATTTGGCAATAGATGTTTTCTAATACTGTACTTGGGTGACAGTGATGAACCATTGTCAAACAGCCAGACAATGATGGATACAACACTGGTGTAGCTAGGAAGATGAATCAGCTATGTGTGATGAAGGTCTACTTCTAGTGCTCTTGTACAAATAAATGGTGTATGTAACAGTGGCTAGTACTTTACTTGACACTTGCTTATTTTTGAAAGCAAAGTAAAGTAGTGTCATAGAAAGCCTAATTTATAGTCGGGCTAAAAACCCATTTGTGTCACTGATCTCATTTGACACAGTGAAAACCGTCTTCCTTATTGTTTCTGCAGCTGCACTGCCCTCTCATGGTCTCCAACATGTTTCACCGCCTCCAGGTTTTCACGAATCGTTTCCAACCAGTAAGTTATTCACTGCTTCTTCACGATGACTGCTTTTTTGTAACGTAAGTGGGCTCATTGTGTGTTTCATTGACAATATAGAGACATTGACTGATTGGTTATAATTTAATATTCCATTTGCATGATGTTAACATCAGCCGAAAATTGCAATTTGAGAACCCACCCAGTGGATGTAGCTGCCCTGATTTCTTTGATCGACTCGTTACAAACCATTCTTGGCTGTCTTTGCTGAAATATTGTTTCTACCTAGTTTGGTGTCACCATCAAGTGAATTTACAATTACTGTAGAAATTTCTTCTGATAATCCAGAAAATTTACCTTAAACAGCAGAAGTTTTAGGAAGCCGATGTTTACCGCTTCCTTCTTCAATGTGACCCTGTGAACTTGGGTCACACTGAGGAAGGAAGCAGTCAACATTGGTGTTTAAGGTAAATTTCTTGGATTATCATTAAGAAATTCCTACTGTAATTTCATCATGAAATCCTGGTGAAACTGCTTATTGTGTGAATTTGTCTTTATTGTAAACAAATATCCACACAATTCAGAAATAGTAGCATATTAATTAAGTTACAACTTGTGCTTGCTTTGAATCCAATTTCTGCAGCACACGCTCCACAAGCAATGACATGAATCTGCAGCCACACAGTGTTATCGATGCATTTAATTCACACAGTCAGCTAGGCATCAAGTAAAACAGCAGTTTTAGTAATTATATTTTATGGCTTATTCGTGTACCTTACAATTATCTAAGACAAACTTTAAAACTGATGCAAGACCAACTTGGGTTTTTTTCGTAGCCTCAAATTCAGTGGACTTAGCTATCATATGACTGATTCATGACCAGATGTGCTCTTATGAGAGTAAAACTAAGGCAATGAAAGTACCCAGTATTCCCAACGATGCACTGATGCGCACTTATCTGCAGAGTTTGTAGTGTGAGTGAGGGCATTTCGAAGTTTAATCTTATAGGTCTGTCAGGAACACAACTTTTGGTGTACAATAACTCTCCACTTATTCTGTACAGAAATTATTGCCAAATGAACTTAGACATTTCTCTATTTTTCAAAGGCAGTTTACCTTGCTGCAGAGAATGGAAACTGCAAAATGTTGTTTTACTTTATCTCCGCACTACAAATTATGCTCAGGTAGACTAAAATTATATTATTTAATAATTAATCTTTTGTGGAGAAATGTGACAATAGTAGCCTAACCTTGTCGACCATGTTGTGCTAAATAATGAGAAATTACAGTGAGTGCCAAAAGCAGATTTGATAAAATGATTAACGTAATGATTGTATTCCAGGAAAAAAGCAATCACATTTCCTCTTTCTTTCCAGTGAATGACAATTATTTCTGAATTGGGTGGTCCAAGTTTGTCCTTGTCACTTTATTCAGAATTTGCAATGCCCATGTGGCTTCGCTCATCCAGTGAGATTTTTGCAAAAATGCAGATTTCAGATACTGTCTTGTAATACACTATATATTTACCTATCGTAGACAGCATCAGTGATGGTATGATTTTAACTGATGCCCTCTTCCACCCTGGGAAGCAATATATTAAGATTGATGTTTTGTGTGGAGTATTGTAATTTTATTTTCTGTTGGTGCTCTCGAATGGTTCTAGTCTCGTCACCATCAGCTGATGATTTTCCACTACGTTGTTTGTGGAGGAATACTTCTTTAAAAAACTTGATGTCTGGCACCTTTTGAGCCCTGTGCATTACTATTATTGCTCGTTAAATGTCATTGAGTGTTGTGTCTCTTTCCTACATGCACAATATTTTTCTAGGCATGCCCCGTCTCCTTGAAGTAAGTGGATTTGGAGAAGTTCTCTCTATGGAGATGCTTGAACTGTATTTTGAGAATAATAAAAAGTCAGGTGGCGGAAACCTTAAGAGTCTACAGTTGGATTCTAACAAGAAGAAAGCTTTGATGGAATTTGAGGATCCAAGGGGTAAGTCAAAATGACTAGGTCACAAGTTAAAATGTTATTTTACATGTTTGGTATCATTTTATTCACTTTGAGTATTTAATATGAAGGCCTATACCTAACTTGCCTACCTACTAATTTCAGTCGTCGATTCTGTGTTGAGCAGAGCTGATCACACAATCCTGAGTCACAAACTCAAAGTGAAGCTCTACGTTCCGAAACCAAGGACAGGTGTTCGCGTGACTGGACTGAATGAAGACTCGACTTTGGAAGCTCTGGAGCTTTATTTTGAAAGCGCAAAGAAATCAGATGGGGATGACATTAAAAACAAATGGATGAACGCCGAACAAACTGTAGCGGTGATTGATTTTGGATCAGTGGAAGGTTTGATGGCTTTTAGCTATGCAAATTTTACAAAGAAAAATTTGTTACTAATAATTATTCCCACGTCAATGAGATGACACATTGCTGTTGAGGTGATAATAACAATTTATGGAGTCACAGACAGCTAATTTTTAGGTAGCAGCCGGACTTTTGATCAGTTTGTTGCCATAGTTAGTTCGAAGGAATAGCTGGTGAATAGTGAAAACATTAATAACTGAACTGTGAATTGATGTATAGGAGCTTAAACAAATTTTTCATCAACTTTGACCTGTTGTAGATTATATCTAGCAGTAGTTGTATCATGACTTCTGGTTCTAGTTGCAAAACGAGTTGCAGAAAGACCGGAGCATGTCCTCCTTGGAGCCTTGTTAACTGTCGTCCAATGTAATCCAGACGAAGAGGTAGAACAAATGAATACAGAGGATGATGGCCCTACCTCTGACGGAAGTGCTAGCCTGACTAAAACATTACCTATGACCTCAGTGCGCGTAACGAACTTCAACCCAAAGACATCAAATGATCTTATAGAACTTTTCTTTGACAACCCAAAGAAGTGTGGTGGAAGTTGCGTTAAAAGTGTTCGTGTGAACGACAAGCGAACTGTGGCTGTAGTCGACTATGGATCAGAAGAAGGTACAGAATATAGCAGATAATTTAAAGCCTATTTGTACACAGTCATGTACTTTGTTATTCGCTTTCTAGCACGCAGTGCTTCTTTAATTGTTCAATGTCTTTGTCATGTAATTCTGACGGTATTGTTTTTTACTATTTAGTTGCCAGAAATGTTGCTGACTATCCTGAATTGCAACTAGGTGGCTCTGTGCTCACCACGGAATTGTGTTCTCCAGACACCTCCATGGACGATGCTTTGTCTGATGGTATGTTACAGTAGAGACCTTATATCAGGTGTCAGGAAATGAATTTATTTAGTTAAGTTTTGCTAAAACTCGCGGGGTACTCTTCAGTGAATTCCTTGTTTTCGATGTGGGTCCAGGCGGAAATATTTGGTAGAATTAAATTACAAAACAAGTGTAAAACTGAATGAATTGTACTACATTAAATTTCATACATACAGACTACGTTGAAAACACGAAGTTTGTGTGAATGAAGGGCTGCTACCAAACTATACATATTAATATATATATAGGAAAAGATAATGGCAAAAATTCATAGAAATTATAGCATTTGCAAATTGGAGCTAGAAAGATGCAAGCTGCTCAGAACTGCTTCTCTGAATGGCGTACCAACTTCAAGAATCTGTTTTCGAAGACCGGGACATTGTACAAGTCTTACATCTGAGACATTGGATACGTCCTGTAACAGAGTCATTAGAAGAGTTCGTGACAACAATCTTTAGCCTACTGAATGCGATAGCTCATCAGTTGACGACTGTTCTTTATGCTGCATGTGGTACCAGAGACACTACGACAATCACTCTTGCATTTCAGTTGTGAGCAGTTCCTATGCTTTGAATTTTTAGCAAGATAACTTAATTCTTACATGGTCCAGAGATGACTTTTTGTCAATTAATCACCAGGGCCTCAAATTTATAATTCAGTTTGGACTGATAACCTTTGGGCATTTACTGTCATTTTTCATTTGATTTTCTGAGGTGGTGACATTTTGCTGTCTGCGATTTCACTTGCTACTTAGTGTGTTGGCAAGCAGTTACTGATAGGTCTAAACAACTACAAACACTTAAGTCGACGCATCTGTATTTCGACACATTCCATATCACTAACACTGTTGTGGTCAACTTACTCTGTTAGAATCTGAATGCACTGCGTATCATTCAAGACAAAATAATGTATGATTGCTACACAGTTTTAATGCAAGCTAAAAGTGCATTTTTCCATTTTTAGTGGCTATTTCATGAAATGGAAAATATACTATTTTCTCTCATATCGGCTCATGTACTGCTATTTACAATAATAACATAGAATTCTTCTAATTTCTTACCAACCCAAGTTACAGGTAATCCATTAGAGTTGACCAAAGCGTTTTCTTTAGTTGTTGTTCTAAAGAAACAATGCTTGCTGGTAAGGGATGTAATGAGAGCGGTTTTATGAGAATAAGGTGCCTAAGTGTAAGTTTAAATCAGCTAATTTATTAAAAGGGCAAAATGCAGCTTTAAGCAATCGCAGTGCATTAATGAAAATTGTTTATTAGCCAATGATGCAGACATCATGCCTGAAATTATCCCCGATGGTAATTGTAAGATACTATATAATGAATATGGAATTGGATATTTTGGGTGTCAGAATCAGAATAGTTTTTTTCTGGGCTGTTAGTTAACTTGGTATCTACATGTTTGTAGATGCACAGCGCGTTCTTCAAAAGAAGGCGATCAAGTTGGAATCGGTGAGTCTGGATGTTGTTGCAGTTGGCACAAAATCCAAGCAAGTTAGGACTTACGAGGATTCGCAACCCCCCCCTGAACAAGAAGAAGAGCAGCCTCCAGTCAAAACAATTGGAGTCAGCAGGTTACCTGAGAACACATCGCATGATGATTTGGAAAATTATTTTGAAAACAGACGCAAATCTGGTGGAGGAAAAGTGGAAAGGATAGAACTGGACAACGCCAAAAGAACAGCTTTAGTGACCTTTGCTGAAGCGTCAGGTGAGAAGATTGTGTATAGTTATGTAACTGGACCACATTGGCGGCTTGCACTATCAGATTGGTGTCTCTGTGGTTGTAACATTTTTATTTCTGTAATAGCTTTCAATGAATTTTGCCAATTTCCCCAAAATAGTATAGTGTGGCCTGCTGACATTTAAAGGCTTTGAGTTATTAGCGTATGGTTCTTTACACTAATTTTTTATGGTTTTAGATGCTGACAGGGTTTACCAGAAGAGA
Organism: Phoronis australis; assembly: GCA_002633005.1. Lineage (NCBI taxonomy): Eukaryota > Metazoa > Phoronida > Phoronidae > Phoronis > Phoronis australis. The sequence goes on along the minus strand of NMRA01000718.1, from coordinate 165,881 downwards.
TTTGAACACAAGTTGAATGGTTCTATCATCGACGTAGAACTTGTTCAACCGAAAAAGAAGTTACCCTTAGATCTTTGCAAAGTGGCGGTGTGCAGTATACCTGAAAGTGCAAGCCGTGACTCACTTGTCAACTATTTGGAAAGTAAATCTGGATCCGAAGTTGTGGAAATCAGATATGGGCAAGCACCAGGCATTGCATTCGCAACCTTTAGTCAGAGTCCAGGTAAGTTCACTGCTCATTTCATACTTATAAGTGAATGTTCAGAAGTCAGTTACTTTCATTTGTTGCATTCTGATGTATTTTTTCAATTCAGTTATTAAGTTAATGGGTGGTGCATGATCTTAAGTGGTTCTGAGGTTATTGTCGATACACTTATTTATAAATTAATCATATTGTGAATATTACCCCAGGTACATGTCCGTGAACTATAAATGCGAACATGTAAGCTCAGCTTACATTATTTCGTAAATGTAAAAATGAGACAGCTGGATTGAAAAAGTTCCAACCAAATATAGTATGGGACATCTGTTTATACATGCCAAAAATGAACTTAAGGACATTTTTATGCATCCACATATTGATTTATGTACTAGGTGCATATTTCCATCATTTCTGTCTGGGCTTCCGGTGTCCATGGCTGTATCTCCTAAACCCCTTAGAGGATGTTACTGAAATTTGGCAGGTGTGTTTCTATGGAGTTGATGACAGAGGGCGACGAGTTCTGGGCCGACCCAAATACCGCTGTGCCCCCTAGTGGCAATTTTAGTTTTTTATGTTTGCCTCTGTATCTTCAAAGGTCCTCAACCAGTTTTCATGAAATTTGGCACATAGGCATCCTCTCGTTTTCGAATGGATTCGAAGTATTTTGCACCATCTAGTGGCCATTTTTACTATTTTTGAGTCCATTTTTTGGCGTCCACCCCTCTATCAACCAAACTACTCTAAGGATGATAATGAAATTGGCATGTATGTTGACTTGTTACTATGATGAGGACGGTTGACGATGATTTTCCGACGACTTTGACTACTGTAGCGCCCCCCTGTGGCAGTTTTGTTTGTTTTTACGCCCATGGCTGTATCTCCTAAATGCTTTACAGGATCTTTATTAAATGTAGTAAATGTATGTATTTATATGAAGTTGGCAACAGACGATGACGACTTTTGGACAGATCGGACTACCAGTGTGCCCCCTAGTGACAATTTTATTTTTTGTACGTTTACCTCTGTATCTTCAAAGGTCCTCAATGGATTCACATAGCGTTTGGCACCTAGACATCTACATATGAGGTGACACTATCCTCCCGTTTTTTGGATGGATTCGAGGTATTTTGTGCCACCTAAGTGGCCATTTTTATTGTTTGTTCATTGGCGTCCGTCCCTCCGTCAACCATACCACTTTAAGGATGATTGTGAAAAACGTGATGTATGTTCTTGCTATGAAGAGCACGGTTGGCAATGATTTTCCGACGATTTCAACTACTGTGGTGCGTCCTAGTGGTAGTTTTGTTTGTTTGTTGCGCCCATACTTGTATCTCCTAAGCCCTCTGCAGGATCTTAAATTTAGCACATATATATATGAAGTTAACAACGGAAGACGATGACTTTCAGACAGATCCAAGGAACACTGTGCCCCCCAGTGGCAATTCCCTTTTTTTTTCGGTTTTCCTGTTTCTCTGAAGTTCCTCGTCGAATTTTCATGAAATATGGTAAATAGCTTCTTTTAAAGAAACGGTGATATTTTCTAGTTTTCAGACGGATTCAACATGTTTTGCGCCATCTAGTGGCCTTTTTTACTGTTTTCTTGTCTGTTTTTGGCCTCCCCCATCTCTCAACCAAACCACTCTTAGGATGATTGGGAAAATTGGCTTATATGTTCTTAGTGTGAAGAGGACGGTTGATGGTGATTTTCCGACTTCATTTGCTGTGGCACCTCCTAGTGGCAGTTTTGTTTTTTGCGCACTTAGATTTATAATAAGTATATGCATAATATGAAGTTGCCAACGGAAGACGACATCTTTGAGATGGATCTGACGAATGCTTTGCCCCCTAGAGGCAATTTCATTTTGATGCGTCCACATATTTATGTGTGGACGCATTATGCCGTCATCTCCGTCCGTCCGTCCCTCTGGGCGGCGTCCATCCGGGGTCCGGCGTCTGCTGCTCTATGTCCAAAATCCTTCGACTTACGTTCATGAAATTTGGCACATATGTTCCATTCATGAATGGGATGGCATGAGCGAACTTTCGGACGGATCTGACTACCGGTGTGCCCCTAGTGGCAATTTTAGTTTTTTATGCTTACCTTTGTATATTCAGAAGTCCTGAACGAATTTTCATGAAATTTGGTATGTAGGCAGCTAATAGTGAGATGACGCTATCCTCCCGTTTTGGGATGGATGCGACGTAGTTTGCGACACCTAGTGGCCATTTTTACTGTTTTCGAGTCTGTTTTTTTTGCGTCCACCCCTCTATCAACCAAACCGCTCAAAGGATGATTGTGAAAATTGGCATGTATGTGCTTACCATGAAAAAGACGATTGACGATGGTTTTCCGACAATTTCGACTACTGTGGCGCCTCCTGGTGGCAGTTTTGTTTTTGTTGCGCCTAGTGCAGTATCTCCTAAATCGTTCGCAGGATCTTTACATAATTTAGCAAGTGTATTTATATGATGTTGACTACGGATGACGACGACTTTCGGACAGATTTGACTACTTCTGTGCCCCCTTCTGGCAATTTTAATTTTTTTACATTTAACTCTAGTCGGTATCTTCAAAGGTCCTCAACAGATTTTCATAAAATTTTAAATATAGGCATTTGTTGGTGTAATGACGCTATCTTCCTATTTTTGGATGGAATCGAGGTATTTTGCACCACCTAGTGGCCATTTTTTGCCGTTTGTTTTGGTGTCCATCCCTGTATTAACCAAATCATTTGAAAATTGGCATATATGTTCTCAGTGTGAAGATGACCTTTGATGGTGGTGACTGACTACTGTGGCGCCTCCTAGTAGTTTTGTTTCACGCCCATAGTTGTATATCCTAAACCCATAGCAGGATCTTTACTAAATTTAGTATGTGTAGTTTTTATATGAAGATAACAACAGACGGCGACGATTTTCAGGCGGATCCAATGGACGCTGTGCCCACTAGTGGCAACTTCATTTTATTCTGTTTTCCTTTGTTTCTCTTAAGTTCCTTGACAGATTTTTATGACATATGGCATGTTCCCGTTTTTGAATGGACTGTATATTTTTGCGCCATCTAGTGGCCATTTTTATGATACAAATAAATAACCCTAAAAGCACACCATTTGCAATGCATTTGTGGGCGCATTTCAACGCTCCACGTTGCTCTTGTTTCTATTTTGCTCAGTCTGTTTCTCTAAACTTTAAGTTCCTTGATGGATTTTCATTAAATGTGGTAAATAGCTTTCTGTTTAATAACGGTGACATTGTCCTGTTATTTTGATGGATTCAGAATATTGTGCTCAATCCAGTGCATGGCTATTTTTGTGATGCAATTAAACACCCTGGAAGAACACAGTTTGCAGTGTATTCGTGGGTGCATTTCAAGGCTCGGTGCTGCTCTTGTTTGAATTTTTGTCAAATGTGGTATTAACAATAATAATCACAATAAGTCTACTTTGCCATGCAATGTGGGACATTTTGATGGTGTGGTGGGAAACAGACATTCCTTCAAAGAAAAAGCAGATCATTTAAGCGTGAATTTAACCTAATGATATAAAAGGAGTAGAAGAAAGGGTATGGGAAAGGACTTCCATAAACTCATCCACACTCGTTCGATTTGCATTTCTGTCAGACTTGCAGTAAGTACCCGTATGTCCATCAACAATGAATACAGCAAAAACCGAATCATATTTAAGATGTTTACCTTTCATTTAGACATCAAAAAGCTACAAGAAGCCACCAAGAAAAAGCCATTGGAAAATGTGTATCTCCAGGTTGAGCCTGTTTATCGGACGGACTCAATTCAAGTTCACGACCTTCCCCCCAACTGTACAGGTGACACTCTGGAGAATTACTTTGAAAACACACGGAAAAGTGGAGGAGAAGAGGTTGAAAATGTCGTTTTACATCAAAATGGGAAGGTGGCAGTGATTACCTTTGCTGATTATACAGGTGTGTAATGAACCACTTAGATGGTACTGGTGCTCAGAGGTATTAAGTTTGTCAGCACTGCATTTCCTTTAGGATTTCGTAAACTTCCAAGACGCGTAAATTTCAGTAAGGCTATTTTTTTCTGATTTAATTCCAAGATTAAATTATGACACCTTTGCAACTGATGATTTAAAAGCTTGTGAGTTGACTGCTTGTCAAGCATTTATGCATATTGTGGTCTCCAGCAACTGTTACTCATTTTTGGTGTTGACTGGGTTTTGTATCTGATGACTAAGAGTGGATACGAGGACGAAGAGTATACTTGTGTCCTACTGAGTTAAGTGCTCGCCTCCTGTTCTCGAGGTCATGGGTTCAAATCTCAGTGGACCTCACTGCTTACGACCCTTGAGTCAGCTATGTTAGTAGCTCATCAGCTTGTCTAAATTTGTTTTTATGTCTACCTCTGTTATTTATATAATTATTCAGTATATTAGTCAAACGAAAGAGGGTTTCAGGTGTTTGATGCAAAAGTGCCTGGCTGAGCGGCCTGTGCAGGACTGCTGCAACGTGTATCAAACCACCTGCATCGTTTTTAGGAGTGGATGATTTTTACTACTTTGTAATTTTCCCAGGTTACGTGGTGATGGTTAGTCCAAGTTGCCAGATTACATTAGAATTTGTGCATTCTGCATTAATGCTCATATCTGTCTGCAGAAGCAATGTGACGATAAAAAAGTTGTTTGCTATTGGGAAATGTAAACTCTGAAATTTGAAGATTGTATAAATTCTGAAGTCAAAGTTATAAAACGTGCATAGCAGTTTTTTTTCTTTTGTAGTTGTTGGAGAAGTTATTCAAAGGAAGAAGCATGAAATAAACGGGCATTGTATTAAAGTGGCGGAATATTATGAACAACTCGGTTTCCAACATCCAGATGTTGATGCATCATTACCACCTGTCAGTAAACCCAATGACATACTTGTGGGTCCTTTTGATAAAGATGTTGTCAAATTCATTTGCTTGAATTTAGATTTTCGCCAATTATTAGAAAATCACTTAAGAAAACAGCATGGGAAGCTAAATTGGGAGTTATGTACCATGGATAGTTTTGTTGTGACATGTATGCTCTCAAATCCTGTTGAACTTAGAGCCTTATCAACTCCTTGGGAAGATATTGTCAAGACATCTCTTGGAAAGTTTGTTGCTGACTACAGCACTGAAAGCATTCCCGTTTTGCAAGACATTTGGAATGATGTTTTGCAATCACTTCCTGACAACGTGGATGGATACCAAGAAGTCCTCATTGAAACAAGTGACAAACAACACGCAATTAAAGTTACTGGACTTAAGAAATCTGTTGATACTATGGTAGCAAAAATCCATAAAGACAAAAAGGATTCTGAAGAAGTGTTCAACAAGAAAAAACAGCAAGTAACTGAAACTGTAACATCACTACAATTCCATGAGCTACGTTTTTTGCAGGAAAGTGAATTTTCAAAATCTGGTTCTAAATGCGAAATAGACTTACCAAATGGTGAAATTCGCTTTAGTGGAATACCACTTGAAGTAAATCAAGCAAAAAATCATATGTATGAAGTTCTTCGCAAGATGGAGTCGGAAACTGTTGGTTCCACTCCGGCCATTATTCATCTGCTACAAAATTCGGAATGTTGTGAATACATTTACTCAAAATTCCACGCAGGAAACCTCCCTGCTGCCATGAGTACTACAAATAAAACCATCAAAGTGTACTCAGGGACTGAAGAAAGTGTCAAAAAAGCTGCACAGATTGTGAGTCAAGAGCTCAGTGAAATTCGAATACCGGTTTCAAAAGAATCACAAATTGTTCTCAAAGATTCTAGTTGGCATCAAGTTAAATCTTCTTTACTAGCACAGTACAAGGGGTGTTTGGAAATAATTGAAGATTTTAATCTTACTCAGCTTGTTGTTGTTGGAACCGGTCATGTTATTGCCAATGTTCGAGAAGTTACACAAGATTTTATTGAGAAAAACACAATTTATCAGCAAAAGTTTACTCTCAGTGCCAGCCACTTTCGATTTATGCGCGAGTACAAAACAACAGAAATAGAAAAAATCAAAAATTTGTTCAAACAGCACCATGTGGACATTAGAGTGAAAGGTGCTGACTTTGTCATCCAAGGAACGAAAGTGGGATTACAATTTACAAAAAGAAAAATGCAAGACATTTTGTCTCAAATTGTGTCCCAAACTCATGATGTAACAGAACCAGGAATGGCAGAATTCTTCAGTCAGAGTCGAGGGCAACTTTTCATGGATAATGTGGAGAGAAGAAATCAATGTGTGATTGAGATCTGTCAAGAAAACGTAAGTAATGATGAAGAAGAAACAGGATTTGTCATGGTAGAGGACATAAGTGCTCAAGCTGCCTTTGAAGTTCAAAGCCACGGAAGGATGTATAAAATTATTCAAGGAGATCTAACAAAACACAAGGCCGACGTTATTGTTAATGCTGCCAACGGTGAACTCAAGAACACAGGAGGTCTCGCTGCAGCTCTTGTAAAACAAGGTGCTTATATACCTTCTTGTTTATGAAGTTTTTGAACATCTAAGGCATCAATGAAGTTGTGTTTTTTTGACAAAGCAACAAGTGATTGAGACCAATTTCCACTATAAATTGCTTTCTACTTGTTAGTAGCAATAAAGTTTGGTCATGGAAAAACAACTGCTCTTTATTGCTTGAGACCAAATAAAATGACTTGCTTTACAGACAAGACTAATAGCACCATCTTAAGCAATAACAAGATGTCAGTTCTTTTAAGCCCTGCAACTATGCTTATTTTGAGTTAGGAACAATTTGATACGAGATCCATAACAGTAAATCGAGGTGCATTTAAATTTACTCACTGCTCAGAAACGTTTTCTTGCTATTCTTGTGCAATTTCAGTATGATCTCGATTTCATTGCTGTCTTGTCAAACAAAGCTGAATTTTTTTGTCATAATTTTTTATTTTGTTTGTGATAAATACTCAGTTATTAGCTAGTGGTCATTTGTATCCTTGGAAATCGATCTTGGAATTTAATGCATTCTAAGCACATTTATGTAGACCGAGGAAACCCTTTGCCATATTCGTTTATGCGAAATGTAAATAGACTGAAGGTTGTCGATTTGTGCAGCTTCACTTCATTTTGTATTTTAGGCGGAAATGATATACAAGATGAATGTAACAGATGGGTTGAACAGAGAGGAACATTGTTAACTGGTAAGGTAGCTACCACAGGAGGAGGAAAGCTTCCTTGCCGAAACATTGTCCACGTTGTAGGACCGTCATGGAGTGGGGGAAAAAAGAATGAGGAGAATTACTTGTTTGAAGGAATTTCAAGTGCTCTAGAACAGACCGAAATGAGAGGCTTCGCAACCTTGGCCATTCCAGCAGTTGGTTCCGGTATTTTTGGTGTCCCTCTGGATGTGTCGACCCTGACGATCGTCAAAGCTGCCGTTGACTATTTTACATCTAATCCAAAGTCTTGCATCAGAGAAATACATTTGGTTGACAATCAAATCAAAACAGTTGAAGAATTTTGCAAAGCTGTCACCTCTGAAGTCGGACAGGTCACAATGGTATCAAATAGCAGCTCCAAAAGCAGTGTCATCACTCCTTTACCAAATGGTAAGCTCGACTTTCTTCATACATTTTGCTGTCAAATAAATAATGTCTTTTGAGAGTTGAATTATAATTGTATTTTTTTAAGTTCGAATGATGTGACTCATGTGTCGATTTTTTGAATTACCAGAAACTGGTGCAGTGTCATCTGAGGCGAGTGTGTTCAAGCAGGTCAAACCCAATGAATTGACAACACATTCAGGTGTAGTTATCAAGATGAAAAAAAGCCAAATTGCCAATGAGAAGGTACTTGTAGCTTATATGCTTCTATGCATTGAATTTTGTTGTAAAGCTTTTTGCTGAGTGACATCATTTATGCCATCTACTACCTGTTCTGATGGTCCCTGGGAGTCGACAAAGCATGGTGGTCTGATGAATCAGTGTTGCGTAATCCACTTGGAGTTGAACAGTGTTTTATTCACTTGAAGTAGATTGAAATTACTCTGTAAGTAGATATTGTGCTTAATGTCTGTTGTTTTCACGAGATTCCAGTTTTGTACTAGATGCACACCATGCTTGGCATTCTTATATAGATGGGGGCAACCATTTTATTGTCATTTTTGGTTATAGTACAATTTTTGTTGTTATTGTAGATCATTTTGAACTTAATCAAATTTCCTCGGGTTCTATTTAATTTACCTAGTTAATCGCACAAAACTATAATTATTCCACAATTTTTAGGTTTTTGATGCAATTGACTGTATCTAAATGCCTTGGGGTATTGTTTAGAATTCTCTTATTGCAGGCTGCAGTGTTAGTCAACACAGTGGGAACCGACTTAGATCTCTGTCAAGGTGCTGTCTCAAAGTCTCTGCTCAAAAAAGCTGGGCAACAGTTGCAAGTGGAGTGTAGCACCCACTACCCTAATGGTATCAAATACGGGGAAGTACTGGACACTCAGGGATTCAACTTGAATTGCCAAAAGGTGTACTATATAGCTGCTAGATCATCTGGAGATGCGGACGCAGAACGTGTAAGTCTGTAAGAACTAGCAGATGTTCTTGAATTTCTCATTAGAAAGATTCCAAGTTTACTTGTCTCTGTATATCAATGGTGTCGTAAATAAAAATGTGAAAGCGGGCCCCATTCCACAAGAACCTCATGACTTTCTTGAATTTTTGGGGTGTTCATCAATATAAGTTTTCTATAAGCACTATTGTTACGTAATATGAATAAAACCATAGAACCCTAGCCCTTAAAGGTCTACTCCCACACGTGACCAATGTATTGTATTTTCAGAGCTTGTGGCTACAAGACTTGCTGTGAGAGTTTGCACTGAATTTCCGGCTTGACTGAGTTATTATCGAGTGCAATTATCAAATGAAGCCTAATTTCATTGCTTCATTTTCATTTTGATATTTTTGTTCATCAATGAAGAGTCTTGAGCTACGGTTCCAGACAATCAGTGATTTCCTGGCAAAATTGGTGAGCAAACTCGACAATTATCTGGGCTCGATGCTATGAAAATCACCAGGTCACATTTTATGAGCCAGTAGCCAAAATCCCATGTCGCATTTTCAAAATCCAGCTCCCATTCATGAATTCCAGACAATTTTCCCGTCATTTTTGTCCCCCAAATTTGATTTTTAGATCATCGAGAAAATTCTTAAAATTAATGGGCTGTTTGTTACCTGTGGTGCTAAATCCTCACAAATTTTAAGTTGCAAAATTGAGTTATTACATGCATACATGACGTTACTGTTCTTCACTACCGCCATTCGGAGAAAAGCTCTGGAGCTCAGTGCTACTGTAGCTGCTGTTGTGAAAGTTAAATCAGTGCTCTCTAATTGACATGTGCTTTTGATTTGCTTAGCATGTAAATTAAGGAGAAAATATTCGTTGAAAAGTATCCACAGTTTTTATGCGCCCACATATTTATAATAATGTGGACGCATTATGCCATCTGCGTCTGTCCATCTGGGGGCCTCTGTACGGCGTCTGCTGCTCTATCTCCAAAACCAATTGACACATGTTCATGAAATTTTGTACATGTGTTCCTTTTATAGTTGGGATGGCATGAGCGAAATTTCGGATGGATTCGACTACCGGTGTGCCCCTTAGTGGCAATTTATTTTTTTTACGTTTACCTCTGTATCTTCAAAGGTCCTCAACGTATATTCATATAATTTGGTATTTAGGCATCTATTAGTGAGGCGACAGTATCCTCTCGTTTTCGGATGGATTCAAAGTAGTTTGCACCACCTAGTGGCCAATTTTACTGTTTTCGAGTCTGTTTTTTTGACGTCCACCCCTCTATCAACCAAACCGCTTTAAGCATGATTGTGAAAATTAACATGTATGTTCTTACTATGAAGAAGAGGGTTCACAATGATTTTCTGAAAACTTCAACTACTGTTGCGCCTCCTAGTGGCAGTTTTTTTGCGCCTATGGCTATATCTCCTAAACCTTTTTCAGCATTTTTACTAAATTTAGTAAGTGCATTTATGTGATGTTGACAATGGACGACGGTGACTTTCAGAATGATCTGACAATTGGTGTGCCACCTGGTGGCAATTTTATTTTTTTACGTTTACCTCAGAGTCTGTATCTTCAAAGGTTCTCAACGTAATTTCATTAAATTTGGCGTACAGACTTCTGTTAGTGAGCTGACGTGATCTTTCAAATGGATTCGGCCTAGTTTGGGCCACCTAGTGGCCATTTTTACTGTTTTAAAGTCTCTTTTTGGCATCCACCCCACTATCTACAAAACACTTTCATGATAATTGTGAAAATTGGCATGTATGTTTTTACTATGAAGTGGACGGCTGGGGAGTTTTTCCGATGACTTCGACTACTGTGTCGACTCCTAGTGACAGTTCTTTTGTGCCCATTGCTGTATCTCCTAAACCGTTTGCAGGATCTTTACTAAATTTAAGACGTGTGTTTATATGATGTTGACAACGGATGACGGTGATTTTGGGATGGATCTGACTACTGCTGTGCACTCTGGTGGCAATTTTAGTTTTACGGTTTACCTCTTCAAAGGTCTTCAACAGATTTTCATAAAATTTTGAATACAGGCATCTATTGATGAGATGACGTCATCCTCTCATTTTCGGATGGAATCACGGTACTTAGCCCCAGCTAGTGGCCATTTTTGGTGTCTTCCTCTCTGTCAACCAAATCATTCTAAGGATGGTTTTGAAAATTGGCGTATATGTGCTCAGTGTGAAGGGGATGGTTGATGATGACGACTTTGACTACTCTGGTTCCACCTAGTGGTAGTTTTGTTTTGTTTTGCGCCCATCGCTCTATCTCCTAAACCAACTGCAGGATCTTTATTTGATTTAGTAAGTGTATTTGAAGCTAACAACAGACATTTAAGGCGACTTTCAGGTGGATCTAATGAACACTGTGGCAATTTCTGTTTTCCTTTGTCTCTCTGAAGTTCCCTGAAGGATTTCTATGAAATTGGTGTATCTCTTTCTGTTAAAGAAGCAATGACATGTTCCCGTTTTCGGATGGATTGTATGTTTTTGCACCATCTTGTGGCCATTTTTATGACATAAATAAGCAACCCTAAAAGCACACCATTTGCGATGCATTCGTGGGCACATTTCAACACTCTGCGTTGCTCATGTTCTAGGATTGTGACTGTCATCAAAGTTTTTAAAGATTAAAGGATAGATAACTCTAAGTGCATGCAAACTCCTTCTGTTCTCAGAATCACCACTGGTGCTTTGTTTCTGATGCCGTGGTCTGAAACTTTATGTGGCGCATCCGAAAATTTACAAGAGAGATGAGCATATCAGCCAATGAAATGCATCAAAGATTCATTCTGCATGATCCTATGCTCATGTGAAATGTTTGCAAGTCACCGGGAGGGCTGTTCTCTGTTAGTGTTCTTATGAAATTGATTTGGCGACAACCAAATAATGGTCGGATTCACACGAGTTGCTTTCTGTTTGCCACATACTGTGAATAATACGCTTACAAGGAACCCGCATTTCTTAAGATATGCGGTCGTTTTCTTCACTGGTCCTTCTGAGCAGCTTTTACAAGGATGAAAGAGAGTGCAAGACCAGAGTAAGACAGCTGTGAGCAATACCCAATTATGTAAATATATTGCCAGGCCGTAATTCATATCAGCCTGAGTGTATGTACTGGCATATGTACATATTTATGTTGATTATTTATGAATTAAGTTATTTATTGTTTGCTTCTGCTACAGTACAGCCACTGAATTTTTAGACTTCGTCCGGGCTACCTCACACCTGGCCAGACGAGCGCAACCGGAACGCAGGCGTGACAGAAATAAGTCACGGTCGCCTCACGCCTACTCTCCGGGTAGTCCTGACGCTTACCTCCGGTTTAGCTAGTTCTTCTATCACACTTTGGTTCCGACTAACTTTGTAATTCCACGTGTTGTTCATACAAACGTCTTCCTTCAGCTCATCTTGTGTTACGGTTACATGTACATTTTCTATTCACGACTTAAGAGTCAGTCCCATCATCAACATACATGTACAGTAACCACGGTTAGTAAGTACGAATATACGCGACCCTACGTCCACAGTCCGTCTTTACATCGCTCTGGACTCCTTGAAACTTGTCACAGCTGGATATAGTTAATTTGCCCTAAAAATAGCCTACGCATCTTCTGAAGTATTGTGTCACTCCGTAAATTTTTGCACCGCACTGGTGTACAGAAAATTTCAATAGGCCGCCATTCTGACATACCCATCCCTTACTGCAAGCAAATGTTTTGACTAAAAAGTCCTCAATCCATAGTGCAGTTTAATTATTTGTAGCCCCCTCCCCGTAGTGCATGAGTTTCGACTGAGTTCACAGTATCCCCGGGGTACTTCTTCACTAAAATAGTAATAGCAGTGATCTGTTTGACTCGTCAAATGCATGGGCACGATCATTTTTCTCCGCATGAAGCCGGAACTTGGGATCAGTGTGCTCAGAATTGACATGTTGTGCTCCTTCATATCGTGAAGGCAATTGAATATTTCCACCATGTACACGCGTGTTAAGATTCTTTATTAGTTTATATAAAAAACAAATAATTATATATAAGTGGAAAGTAGAGTCCACAGGTCTGTTTCCTGAAGTGACTTATGATTTGAAAAGGAAATTTTGGTCTTTTGCTGAACGTGAGGATTTAAAAAAATAAACCTCACATGAGCAAAAGTCTATGAGAATACACACATCACTGCTAGTTACTGAATAATTTTAATAAATTACTTTTTCATCTGCGATGCAGGCAAACTCACGCCTGGCTCACGGCTGGCTCGCGCTTCGTTCACGCCTAACTCACGGTAAGCTCCGGGTACAGTCACGCTTAGGCTCACGCCAGCTGTCACGGTTGATTCCCGTCTCACTCTCAGGTCTGTCTCCGGTTACGGTCACGGGTGGCTAGACCGGAGAGACACCGGAGAGAGTCTAATAATTCAGTGGCTGTACTGTATAATCATTCACCATCAAGAACTGGCGAAGGTCTTTCTAATGATAGGACTCTTGGTTGAAAAACGGCGTAGTTTACTAGTGACAGTAATTTGATGCCTAAGGATTAACACCAGAACAAAATTAATGAAAGCAAACAAATGCCACACATGTGCGACGCAACCTCTGCAGCACGAGATTGATGTTGGCATTCCAGATTTCTGTGATAAAACAATTGAACTACTGCTTGTATTAAGTTCATAATTTATTATCCATCTTGTTTTTAAAGTATACATGTAGTTCGTTTATTACCTCTTTCAAGATTCTACGTCAAACAATTCGTGCATGTTTGAAGAAGGCCGACCAAGAACAGTTGAACTCTATTGCATTTCCGGCAATTGGTACTGGGAATCTTGGTTATCAACGTGATTTTGTTGCACGTGTGATGTTTGAAGAATTTGCTAAGTTCAGTGAACTTTCCCCTGGCCACCTTAAGGACATACGTGTTGTCGTTTATGACAAGGATGTGCCAACATGTCAGGTTTGTTGTATTTTGTTTTGAGTGTAGTTGGACGAGCAAACTATATTTGAGTATACATATAGGTCAATGGCAGATGTACGGGGGAGGGTTAAATCCTCTCGGGTGCTTTTGGGAGAACAAAATAACACTGTTGCCGCTCTGAAAATCACTGTCGTTGAAATCTTGTATCAGTCTTTTTATGTCCGCTTCAAACCGGTTTCACAAGTGACTGCGACATCAGATTCTGATATGTTATAAGATCAACCTTCTTTTACTGTCTCTACTTGTATTTACATGTAACAAAGAGTGTTTAGTGTAGATTTTTGACAATAATTGTAATGCCAACAATAATATTTCTCCCAATTATTGAATCTAAACTTCATTACTTTAAATCAAATTGCAAAGTCTGTGTAGGCCTACAGGTGAAACAGATTTGCTGGTCAGCTCATACTGGTAAGAGCTCAGTATTAGATTGAATCTGCATGTTTTAACAAGGGTTTTTTCTATTCTGTTTTTAATTCGAATCCAGGCAAATCCCATGTTTTGACTAAATGATTCGTTCAGTTACTTTTAAACAAATAACCGTTACAGGCCTTCGAGACCGAAATGAAACGTTTGAGTGGGTGTCCTAAACAGATGTCGAGACGTCATCAACGCGCTAAGCCCAAAGACATGTCTGATGATAACCTGCAGGAGCGGGCAGGTAAATGGAACACTAATAGCTTTCATGACGAACCGGTACTTTGACCTTGCATAAGTCATGTGTGTTGTTGCAGTCCATGTGTTGTAAGCCGCATTTGAACTGGGTAAAATGTAATTTATGTTTTGTCAAAAACAGGAAATGCTGCAAAATCTGTTGATTTTGGGTGCACAGTTTTGTTCGTCCGGAGAAAAATGTTTCTTCATGCATTTAAAGGTCAAGGTTTCTTTATAAGTGGCAAGAATGACTTCTGAATATCGGCATACAGTCCATTCATTATACAATGTAAATGCATCAATATATATATCAGGAAGCAGGACGCCTTGACATGTTGTGTCTCAAATGGCCTGCATTTGTGTTTTACAATTAGAAATCTTTTCAGGATTTTAGACTCAAAGCCATGTGCAAATACTGGAGTGAGTGCACTTCTGGCTTGGGATGCCTAGCTTATGGGAGTTAAAAGTATTTGACAGGCCCTCCTCCAAGAAATTTTCAGAATTTATTCATGATAGTTGTGGTGCAGTCCAGTGGTAGCCTGCTTCACTTGTAGTGTTAAAGTAGTATGTTAAAATCCTTGTTAAGACAGTATTGTGGACTTGAAATCCACACTAATCCACACAGCTATTATCATATGAAAACTGCGTTTTATTTGCAATGATTTCTTGATAATGACTTTCAAACAGACAATATTAATTTGTTAATTTAAACTGTGGCACTATTGGATTT
Organism: Phoronis australis; assembly: GCA_002633005.1. Lineage (NCBI taxonomy): Eukaryota > Metazoa > Phoronida > Phoronidae > Phoronis > Phoronis australis. The sequence continues at coordinate 150,785 of NMRA01000718.1, read as the reverse complement.
TGGCAAATTATGGATTTCAAGCTTTCCAGGTCAAATTTTCATTCTCCTAATCCAGGAGAGAACACAGAAGTTGACAGTTGGGAGATGGCCAGAGCGGCTGCAGTGTATACCAACTGATGGAAGGCCAATACCCTCTAAAATGTTTTGGTTGCTCGACCATTTTCAATCAAAGTATCTCCTTTTCCACATAAGCCTACTATGCAGAGCTATCTATGAATATCTTTAAACTTTTTTGCCAAGAATTTTCTATCATATATTAGTAATGCTCGTAACTTATTACGGGATGGGTGTCAACTCAAGTTAAAATAAATTTTGTCTCTTTTCTGTTTGAATTGTGTTAAAATGTTCTCTGCCAAATACTTAATTATTGAAAAGGGCAAAACAATGGAAACACTGTCTTTTTAAATCCAGGTTAAGATATGCGTTTTGTAATAAACCTTGGAGTGTTCAGACATATTAGTTGTGGATGATTTTCCTGACTCATTGCTAGGACCCTATAGAATTTATGATTTTCAGTAGGCAGTGCACGATTATTATTTTCTTTAGTGTTGTCATTTAGAAAATAATTATACAACATCACTGCATTCTATCCTTTTTAAATTACCTAATGAACAATTCTGCTGGCACTTGTTGAGTCTGGTGTAGGTGAGACATTTCCTGGCGTACTACGTGTCTGATGACCTTGACAAGGTCACAGCAAGGAAATCAGTTTTCAGATAAAACATGTACATGTACATACTGAGGCATCAAGATACAATTTTGGGACTCTGTGACAAATGCTTGTTTGGACTGGGATTATTAACTAAATTTCTTGAAATTACCTTGGGGACCATACGTCATTTTCAACTGAAACTGATCTGCTACGAGCAACGTAATCATAGTATGAGATTTTTTGAAGGACCCTGTGCTTTTCAGTTCTTCTCAAGCTATTATACCACAACATTAGCGTCGAATGGCAAATACAACCTTGACCTTTTGGCGGGAAACCGAGGCCGGTTTCGAACCCGGGCCTCAAGAGTTTCGAACCCGGGCCTCAAGAGTTTCGAGTCGCCGACTTTACCACTACACCACTCGACGGCTGACGTCATCGATCGTGAAAATAGAATTACTTAAATGAGCACACGCAACATTTGCATGATCAGCAAAGGGCATTGTACTGACATTTATACGCTATGAAAAATAAGACGCATAATTTCTATAAAAACGATAGTTTAATTCAGTGAAATTTTTCTCTCGTGTTCTCTCACTTGTAAATCACTGATCTCCAATTTGAATGCGGGTATAGTGTCGTCGGGATCCTTTGACTTGAGCATTGTAGTCAGTTACTAGTGGTAACCTACTTTAGCAGACGATATTTTCCCACCCCTCGGGTGATAATTCTCCAAGATCCACTCAGGCTCTAGATAACGGGGGATAACTTCTTTGCCATGTAATAATATATACATATACATATATATATATATATATATATATACCGTATATATCGTTTTTATCTGAAGTAAAACACTCAATGAGAGTTACTGAAGTAAACAACACAAGGCGCCAATTTATTCTCCTTTAAACTAAGGCTTGTTGTTGTTCTGCTGATTTTCAGGTGTTATGTTGTCCAGTAAACCGGGTAACTCCACGGATAAGGATTATGCAAAAATTGGGGATATATTGGTGCGGGTTTTTCAAGGAGACATAACAAGGCAAACAACAGAAGCAATTGTCAATCCTTCTAACAGTCGCTTGGACTTAAATTCGGGTAAGTTGTGACTTGCCTGAATAAATAGCAACTTCACATTTTTTACTCCCTCTTATTTATATGTAGGCCCATTAGGCTTTGATCTCTGTCCATCCATTCGTCCTTCCATCTGGCATATGCTGCCTTATATGTATGCTCATGAGAAGTGACAAATATGTTCCTTTAATGTATGGAATTATCATGACCAAAATTTTGATCGTCGGTGAAACTTAAAATTCACCTCTCGCCCACCGACCCACCTCATCTATTTCTTGAATTTTCTCATAAGAGTTTGAAGCTAGCAATATTTGATCTTCACAACACATTTTTCTTTACCGAATATTACAGTTTTCCAGTTAGTGTGCTACACCTCGAATAAAGTAGTTTGACGCGACTTGGTGATCGGCGCTTGCAAAAAGCTATTGACATTTTATTCGGTCACTGTGTTTTGTTTCTATTTGCAATTGTAATGTAATTAAGGTGTATACTGAAAGTGTAAACCACATTCATTGTTAGTGATGTTTTTGTAAATCCTCCAGTTGTATATCTCCATTCCGTAACCAATATTTGTAGTTTTAAGCTTTGACTACTTGTTTTTTATAAATCAAAAACCATACTGTGTTGATTTTTTAATGAAAATTATTGGTTTATGCTGAAGAATTAACAGTGAAATTTCTGGTATATCTTTAGAAGTGCATGTTTTCTTTGTAGACAAATTATTCACGGCATATATTGATGTGAAACTGTTGAGCAGGGTGCTTGAAGTTGTTACTGTTGCAATGCATTGGTAGGCGTGTTGACGTCTTTTGTTGTACTTCAAGATTGGCAACAAAAGGACTCTTGGGCACTGATGTAAGAAGCATCCATTAGTCTGTTACTTGTTTTGTTTCAGGTGAGGTATCTCGTGCCATTTTGAAAGCTGGTGGTCAGAAGATTGCAAGAGAGTGTAAGAGAATAGGTAACTAAATTACAATTTGCTGTTGTTTAATTCTGAATGTTGAGTTTAGAAGTATTACCACACTCGCATTTCATCTTGAAGTCTTACCTATTAAAGCGATAACTCAAGTCACAGGCACTGCGTTCATGTACATGCACCTATTTTAAATTTGCCAGTTTTCTGTTGGCTTAATTCTCAATGAGCTCCTGAAGTCTTTTCTTGTTTTTTGTAATAAATTCCATTGAATATTAGGTGTTGAATATAGGATCGCTTTTATACAAGACAGGTTTTCCATATAAATGTCATTGCATCTTTAGATTAGGTCATACTTATAAGGGGCGGTGTATATAGTTCATCGTGTTTCTCGTGCAGACTCTTGAGGGACCTAGTGCTAGTGAAAATTTAAGCCAAAATCCAATGAAATTTGTGAACTGAAGTGCAGGTTTCAATTACCACATTCCCTGCCAACACAATAGAGAGTTCCACTCCGGTAAAGAACAGTTTCTTTGTTTTGGTCACTGAATATAAATCGTACAATGTTCTATGCAGGTGTCGATTAAGTGACAGCCATTCTGAAACAAAAGCTGTACTTCACCCCCGATTAGCTGGCTCAAAAACGGAAATTGAATGAGGCGCTGCACTCTCCTGTTTCGTTACCAATTAAATTCTCCAGCAATCCTCACTTGCCCCAATTGTGCCATATTACCACAATTTCATGGTTGGCCAATCCCATTAGTTCCGAGTTATTTTCTTTTAATGAGTTGGTGGTGGTTTCGATGCTCTTGTTGGTAATGAATTTTTACACTACTTGTGAACGTTTGGACTTGTAGACTTGGACCAGGACCCACATGGCCAAACATATCCCCCATTCCACTATAAAAAATATTCATGTCATGCTCCCTCATCAAACCCAAAAAAAATCCCCTTAAGATTACAATTAGTTCTGAAAAGCATTTGTTTCATTGGCTACCTGAGGCATTGCTGATGAAAGTAGGTGTCTGAGGATGGAATTGGTTCTTACCCCTCTCGAAGTCTCAAGCAGTTTTCACCTCAGATGATTGATGGCCATGTGGGCTTATAATTTCTGACTGCTGCGGCACACACCTTTAGTTTTTCTTGGAACTTGATCGTGAACATCATGCGGGCTTAAAATGTCTCTTGGTTGGACTTCAGAACCTTCGAGCTTGTGGGCTTTTCAAAAATACCTCCTGAGTTTGAGCTGCATTTGATGGAACTTAATTTGCGCCGTATGACTATTGAGTGACACCCAGTTGTTCTCATTGAGCATGCAAGTAATATTTTCAGACACAGGGTTTAGTTTAACCAGTTCATCATCTTAACAGTTGTTCACTAGATCTGGGTACCAAAATGTAATCAACGGGGACACCACATTTGGTCATTGATTTTAGATTACAATAAATATACTCATCCAATAAAGTTCGCCTTGCGTTACATCACATCATAACTTGCTTGATGTGCCCCCCACTCAAGATTTTGCTTTGCACTCTTGCATAAGAGTGGTCATCTAACTGTAACAGCTTTAATAGCACTGCGTTGGTCATTAACTGCATTTTTTCACTCAGGGTTCAAAATTAGATTTTTTATGTTATGCAATCATATTGACAGAATTCCTTCACCTTTGGCAGATATTTGTATGATGATCTTGTTTTAGCACCGATACTTATGACCTTTAAGCAGTGTGAAAAAATGTTAATTATGGCCAGAGTAATCCTTGATATAGCTGAAAATACACAGAAATCCATCGTTATTTTGTTTCACTGAAACATTCCATGTTTTTAATACACATGGCATTTAATTAAATCACACATTTCATTGAAATTTAATGTTTTTCATGATCCTCACATGTATTTCTTGTTTTTCTTCAGGAAATTGCAGGGGTCTGAAAAGTCAGACACAATTTTCAGGCACACTTGCAAAATGATGTCAATGTTATGCAAAACACGTAAATTTGCATGCGTTTCTTCTCTTATAGCCATGGCTGAAAATGAAAAGTATTACTAGTGGTTTGAACTGCGTTTTTAATGGTTGATGGTATATAGAATTTGATTTAGAAAACACATATTTGTACCAGATGTCCTATTGATTGCATTCCTCAACCAAATATCACAATCACCTAAGAAAAACTGTGAATTCTCCGTAGCCCTGTCTGAATTCCATTAAATTCTTCCACAAATAAAAGATGTTTGATACTGCATATTGAGAATCTTGAAGCTATTTTTGGCCCACAAAAATATTAGACCAAGCCCTGGATTTGAATTGATCATAAGCAAAAATGTCTTCCGTATTCTCCGTAGCCCCTGTATTCTCCGTAGCCCCCAACTTTAAATTGTTAGTACATGGTTTGAAAAAACTTGTATCTAGGTGCATGTACTGAGGAAACAACAACAAATAAACTATCCAAGACAAGAACAATTAAAAAAAGTTATTTATGGGTGGGATTTGAGGCAAGTTTAGCTAAAATTACTTTTTCAGTTTAAACTCATTATTAGTAAAACAGGAATGTTTATTGGTCATTCAGAAGTGTTGGTATTGACAAGTAAATGGATTCTATTGCATTGCTCAATTGTTCATCCACTTATAAACAGGTATCTGCATATTTCATATTCTCCATAGCCCCCTCCATGGCCTCTGTGTTATGTGAGATTTATGCATTCAATGTTTCTTGATGATGAAAAATGCTTTCGTGTATTTCTTTGAGGGTAGTTGATGGAAATAGGCATCCCATTGCTGGTGATGTGACTCTGATGATAGTTAAGAGCTGAGTATGTCCTAGGATAAAATTCTGATTTCGGTTATGTTATATTTTTGTATTTGCACAAGTGTGAAGAAAATTAAGACGGTATTATCTCCCTTTTTCTCAATACAACTGTTTTTTGTAATTCAGAAGTAGTAGTATTGACAAGTAAATGAATTCTGTTGCATTGCTCCAGTATTTTTCTTCCCACAAATAGTTACCTTGAGTTCGCATTTTTTATTCTCCGTAGCCCCTCACTGACCTCTGTGTTATGTGAGATTTATTTGTACAAACAATGTTTACCGATAATGAAAAGTGTTTTCCTGTACTTCTTTGATGGTAGTTTATGGAAATAGGCATTCCTTTTGACAGTGATGTGACCCTGATGATAGTTAAGTACTTAGTATGTCTAAGCATTAAGTACAATTGCTATGTTTTATTTGTATACTCACACCTTGTGAAGCATACACAGGTTTGAATCTAGTTTTTTATATTTATGTTCAGTGATCAAGTACATGAGTTACCAGAGTAATAAACTTTCTTGTTCCTTATTCAGATTTAAGTCTTTTCCAAGTTCCAATATGGATGCAAAGAAAGCATTAATCACTACAATATTTAAGACGGGTTAACATTTAACCTTATTGTTGTATCAACAATATTCAAACATTTGCCACAAATTCCTTTCTAAGGAAAGCATTGTGTCCAATCAAATGCTCTTTGTTCTAGGGTTGTCCAAAGATGGATGTGCAATCACTGATGCTGGTAGTTTATCTTGTCAGCACATTGTTCATGTTGACGTTCAGGATAAAACAACCTCAGAAGCAGTTAAGAACGTGCTACAGGCTGCCAATTTACATGGCATTACCTCTCTGAGTATGCCAGCTATTGGTACAGGTATGGCGCTGTAACTTTCATTATTTTTTATTAATTCATAACTTTGTGTAAACTCGTTTTGTTAGCAGCTTTTAATGCATTTTGTGTTAAGAGCTGTCAGTGGTGTTGAATGTGAAAAATCTTTTCGATTTTTGGCAACAAACATCCACAACTTTCAAAAATCTTCTTTGAAAGCTGAACCCGTCTAATTTTTCTGAAGTTGTTTGAAAATAGCTCTTTATGTTTTAATTAAGAAATATTGGCCACATTGAGCGACATGTTATATACCTTGTCAGAACTCACTGACCTTGTTATGGATGGTGAGATAGTGACCACCTTAAGTAGCACCTTCAGCAGACGTACACATACAATCTGTATCTGGAGCACTGCAATTGAAGGTGTCAGAAGTTCACTTTACTAAGTGCATAGTACAATATTTAGATTCAAAAATACTACAGTGCACTAACAAGAAGTATAATCTCCACATAATGATATTCTGCTGGTGACACTGCTCATGATGAATGCTATCCCACAATCCTTTGTGAATACGACGTCTCTCACTATCGGTAAAAAGGTCAGTCTGTAAGAGGTTCTGCTAAGATAAGGCCATTGCATGTGTCAATGCATAATTTTGCTTAACTTGCTTAAATCTTTGTCATTCGGTTCTATTTATCTTGATGAATTGGAAAAGCCACGTATATATCATGAAAGGAATCATAAAGTAACGAAATAAAAGATGAGTTGTGATAAACTGTTCCTATACTTTTTATTGACACTTTGGTAGAAAAGAAATCAATTAAGTGACTGTCAGCTTAATGTACGCCTTCTATGGGATTTGAATTTATCTGCACTGATGACTTCAGGAGCAGTCATGCATTCCAAAGAAAAATTTGTGACTACAGAAATTGAGGATTTTTGAATCAACCTAGGACCTTAATAAACAACCTCAACTCTCGAATATCGAAAAACTATACTTTGTGAACCATTAAAAGTATATATTTTCTGAAAGGAGAAGAATCAAGGATTCGATGTATCGTACTGTGGTGTCTTTATTCGTGACCATGTTTTTTAAGTCAAATTTTCATGTGCAGGAAAAGGTACAATTTTATAGCAAAATAACTCTCTCGCCAATTTTACGAAAGCTTTTTTAACGTTGGGTTGTATTAATTAGCCAACCCTTTGAAACATTAGTCAGCTATTCGGTACAAAATTTCAATTGAAAATGTAGTTGCGTCAATTGAAAAACCTCATGTCGTGAACACATCCACTAAAACAAGAAACTAGGAACACCGCATTTATCCACCTTCACTCTTATCAGGCTTCTATTGTGAGTCAGCATGCGTGAATAATTGGCTGATAAGCCACCTCTGGAACTACTTTTGGCTGAATGGATGACCAGGCCATAAAATGATAATATTAGCCAAGACCAGTTACTAATGCAACAAAGAATAATATCATAGTATCACCTAGCCTTGGTGGAAAGCTGTATAATGTATTGGCTCTAATAAACGCTTAGAAAAAATCATTTCACGGGGAGGGGATTCTTATTGTAGCCTACGGCAGTTGAAAGCCGGTTTCTCAAACTGGTAAAATCGGAAGCTAGAATTCATAAAATTTACGCTTTGTGACGAATTTTTAGCCTATTACAGTCTTTCTACAAAATTGTGGTGCATTGCTATGAACTTCCGTTGTTAAATTACGATAATTTTTCAAAAAATTGTGCTCATCACAGGGCGAAAACTTGCCGACTGATGCGTCGCCGCTGAATCGCCATCGTCAATAGGAAAACTTGTACTCTTGAATAAAAATATAGTTTCGACTCAACAAATTACCTGAAATCTTCCTGATGTTTTACAATTTTTAAAGTTCATGTGGAGTCCAGATTAATTGCGATTAAGTCCAAATGTGCGCTACATCGTACTCCACAACAAGAGAAAAATCTCTGGATGAACACACATGTTGTTGTCACGTGACGTTTGTTTTGAAGGTCGTCTGTGTATGAGAGTGAGTGAGCGTGCGTGTGCGGGTCATCGACGATAGACTTTTTTGTTACAAAAGGCGGAGGATTATGCAAGAAAATGGCGTTTACTAGATTGTTTTTCACTTAAACGGCTGTAACGTGCAAGGTGAGTGCTGGTTAACTCACAGATTTTGTGTGCACAGGCCGACTGTCGTTAGCTCTGCCGTGGAGTATTAATAGTCCAAGGCTCGATCTACATGTTGGGGACGAAATGAACTACCCGGGCTGTGTGAAATTTCTGGGTCTAACGGAGACACTGACGCAGTGGTCAGTCAGATCGCTGTATCAAGACTATAGTCAAAATCCAAATTCGTTTTATCGTGTCCCTGTCAATAATAACGGCATGTTAAAGCCTTCTTAATTTTCGTACTTCAGGAACATAACAATCACGTGTTTTGTACACATACGCGCACGCCGCAGATCACATCTCGGAAATTGCCGATTTGACGGATGACAATGAATGAACACAATGAAATTAACAACGTCGTTTTACAGCTTGTAAGATTCATAATAAAAGTATTTTGAATATTGCAATGCATGTGTTCCAAAATCTAAATAACTTGGGTCCTATATTTTTGTATTAGTGCGCGCCGAATGAAAGTAATCGTGAGTGTTGCTGTGTTGCAAAATCTCTTATCCTGGGCCGATTTGAAAAATTCAAAGTTGTACTCATATTTGTTTTCGCTCCTCTTTTCAAATATTACAGTAAAAACTACGTAAAACTCTCACCATAAAAAGTACAGTCTTCTAGCTAGATTGTAATCAGCTGATCATATCCGCATGAGCGAAGCCAATTATCCTCGCTCGTGACTCGATGACTAGAGCAGCCTGGCGGCATCCCTTTCATCGTGAGCCGAGTGCGACTCAGCCAAGGTGGATCAATACGGTCTAGTTCAATTTTCCATACCCCGCCGTTTACCTTAACCACTGGGGTTAGAACCAATTTTATTTAGTGGGAATGTTCATAGCATGCTGATGTCAAGTACATAACTTTTCATTGAAGCAGCTTTTGTGACTTAAAATAACAAAATGTCAAGACTTTCATGTCGCAAATGAGGTTTAGTTGTACACTGCAAAACATGTTTGGATGCAGCAAGAAAGGGTTTGTCAAATCAATAACTGCCTGACCGTATACGCCTGTGCTGCTTGGCTTGTATGATGTAGACTTTTGACTTTCACGTGTTCGAACAGTACCTGAGGCCATGTTTCTGTGTCTAATGATTTGTCTCAAAATTGTTCTGTTCTAGCTGCGTCACCACAAAAGATCAATGACCATGCCCGCCAACTCTTCGATGCTATTGGGAGTTCAGCCCCACAACTGGATCAGTTACGCTCCATAAACATTGTGATTTTCCAACAGCATTTGGTGAAATCTTACCGTACAATGATGCATGAAATGCTTGAAAAAAGTGGGAGGAAGGGTCTAATGAAGCGTAAGTATCACAATTGTACACCTTAACCCTTATCCTGCTGAGTCTCTATTCAGACTATGGTTCCTCTGTGCTGAGCTAAGTAGGTTATCACTTACTGCTGTGCACTGAGCATTTATGAAGGTCATCCAGACTAATGACCCAACATTTTCATTAGAAATTTGAAGAGGAAATGTCAGTTTCATTGGAAAATAGTCCAGCATGAAAGTTGTTCAGAATCTTCATCATATCCTTAAAGTGAAAATAAACTGATCCACAGCCATAACCAAACTATGTGTCATATCACTTACATAAAACTGCCTAGTATGTCTCCCAAATTAGTTATCATAGCCATGTGGTTTAAATCTGAGAAATTTAGAGGAAACTGAACTGTGGAATGCAAGTGTTCACATATCTAAACAACATATGGGGCTCTCAAAATTTCTGAATGAAAACCACAAGTGTCCTGGGGTGAATGTAGTCATCTACCACTCACAGCTGCAGCTTATCTTATGGGATTGAATACACCCATCACCTTGTATAGGATAATTGGTAAGCCAATGACCTCCTCTAGAGCAGGATAGTGGTTAATATACTAATTAAGTTCAATGCTGGACAGCTGTCTTAATTGAGCTTGTTTAAGCTTATTCTGTTCAACTTTTGGTTTGACATTGTTTGCATTAATTGCAAATAGTGATTGAAAGTAGTGAAGGAATTCAATTCAGTTCCTCATTTATTTCAGATTGTTCTCTGATATTGCCTTTTGATTCCTGAGGTCGATTATCAAACTCAATTTCTTTTTAAGTCTTGAATGTCGACTACAATTATAAAACATGTTAAAACTATATGACTTTGTTTATTTATGTGTAAGGCTAAAAATGACCTTATTGCTTCTGGACTTCTTTTTTTCTTCAAAAACTGATTTGGTTGGTGATGTGGTATTCAATCAGTCGTCCTTGCTTCAGTTTAAAAAGACCGTGCCACCACTTGAAATGAGTCTGGACCCTTTTATGGTCCAGTGTTACATGATGTCAGCTGGGGTGGGATCCCTTATCAGCAGAAACTAGCTGAAATAAGTTGGAATTGGGCTTAATTTACACAGCACTGCCTGTTGCTAGCACCGACCCGCATTTTTCAAAATGACTCAGGTAACGATCTGCCAAACAGTTAAGTTCATTTTGTTTTCTGGCCCAATACACTTGCATGCTTGCTTTTGTATAGGGGCTGTTGACGGCTTTGTTGGTCTTTTTACTGGAAAGTCTGGTGATGACAATCAAAAGTACAGTGTACCGCAGATGAATGAGCTGCATTTACGAATATTTGGAGAAGACATGCAGGCCATCGAAAAAGCAATTTCTGATATCAAACAGTGTTGCAAAGAAGAAGCCAGGGACGAAGTAATGGATGCCAATGACAGTGAGGAATATGCCCCCATATGCCAGCTGACTGACACAGATGTAAGACAAATTTTAATTAAAAGCTGTTACAGTAATAGTCATAAAATGAGTTGTATAAGCTATGGGGTGTTCTTGTTTGTACCAGTGGGTGATTAGATTGAGATGCATGCCTTGTAGGTATATAAATTAAGTTGAAGCCAAAGTTCAAATGCATTACAGGGCTCGACGCTATGAAAATCGCCAGGTCGCATCTTGCGACCAAGCCAAAATCCTAGGTCGCATTTTCAAAATCCAGCTCGCGTTCATAAATTCCAGGTGGCGAAAATTTCCCGCCATCTTTACGGACCAAAATTGGCTTTTTACATCATCAGAAAATGCCTAGATTATGCTCTTGCAACGTTAAATACTTACAAATTTCATGTCGCAAAACTGAGTTCTTACAAGCATATCATGCATACACCGGTTACCATTCTTCACTGGCGCCAACCAGTGAAAGACCCTGGAGCGCAAGGCAGTTGCCGACGTGAAACTTAAATCAGTGCTCTCTAACCGAGACATGCATTTGATTAGCTAAGTGTGCAACGTGAAAAAGACGAAAATACTCGTTGAAAAAGTATCCACGACTTTTCTAGGACTGACTTGCGATATGACTGTCATCAAAGTCGTTAAAGATCCAAAGATTAATAACTCTGGGTGCAAATTCCTTCCATTTGTTCGCAGGCCAAACTTTTCTACTTGGCGTTTGAAAAAAACATCCTGTCGGAAGAAATTCTTGAAACGTTGCCTACTCGCTGAATGACATATTGATACGCGGAAACAATTCACTGAAAATTTCACAACAAAAAATGTGGGACTTATGCTGTTTATCGGTATGTAGTCAATTAGTTTTCCATGAAATAAAAAGCCTCGAAATGATTTCCGCAGGTGCGGGTTTCTACTATTCTGCCGAAAGCGCGTAAAGGCATGCCCGTCGTAAAAAAAACTAGACGCATTTTTCCAAGTCACGATGATCGTCTGCCGGGACCGCTTTCCTGCGCTAACAGTGGAACGGACCAGTGTCGCAGTACAATCAGGCATATTGCCGTGGGTGTTGCCGTAATTTGATATTAAGGGCACCTTACATGGAAAATAAATGTTTTTCCACCACTAAGCTCGGTAATTTCGTCGTTTAAGAATTAGTAGAAACACCGCTGCTTTGTGACGTACTATCACGTTTTATTCCGAGGTCCGAAACTTTCTTCGGCACATCTGGAAATTTGCAAAAAGCCGAAAGTATTGGTCAATAAAATGCGTCAAAGACCAATTCTGCATTCCCTTGTTCATGCAAAATGTTCACAAGTCATCGGGAGCGCTTTTCTCTTTGAACTTGATTTGGCAACAACCAAATAACGGTCGGAATCACCCGAGTTGCTCAACATATCCCAGGTATCTGCCGTAAAGTTTAAAAACTCAGCTCGCATAGGTTGGAAATTCCAGGTCGCATTTTGCGACTTAATGCGAGCATTTCCAAATTTCAGGTTGCAAGTGCGACCTGCAGCTCGTTATTTCGAGCCCTGCATTAATGTGCACATGATGAATGGAAGTTTAACAATAAATACACTGGTACAAACATTGTTCATTGTATAACACATATGTGCCACATAGGATTTTTTAATGATTCAGAAGCGGGCACAGACAGATCGCTCCGCATGTGTTTTAATGCTGCCTCATGTATATAGTTTACATATTGCCACCTTCACTGTCCAGGCATCAGCAGCTGTAACTCCAAGTCCGTTGCAGCTGTATGCCCTAGTAGCAATTTTCTTAGTTTACATTTTGCCTCTGTTTCTTCTGTGTCTCTGGACAGATTTTCATGAAATTTATCCAATAGGAATCTAGCGTTGATTTTCAGATGGGTCAACTGCTGTGACCAACCCGTTACTATCCGCGCATTGAAATGAGTATCCGGATTGACTGGTCGGCCAGTCTGGATACAGCCATGTCCTTATCAGTTTGACACTGGCAAACCAATCTTTACTTAAGTCCAGCTCTCTTATTGTTTTCCTTCATCTGATAAGCTCAGACTTGTAATCTAGCAATTATTTATGCTCTAAAAAGTGGATAATTAAAATGCAACCTGATGAAAGTCTGAGTCACGGTTCCCTCGCAAATGCCATTATCAACATGTTAACAAAAGACCAAATATGATTGGGGGAACAATATTATTTTTTAAAAACTCTGTTCAAAGTAAAAATCTTGTGAAAAAATTGAAGACAACGAAATAACAATTATTATTAATAATAGATTTTTTAGGAAATTACTTTCAGAACAGGGGTTACAGACAACAGAATTTAAGATCATTAGACAGTTCACAGTTACTTGAAGCGGGATTAACTTGTCCATATATAGGGAACAGTAATGGACTCAAAATCTTCTGAACATTAAGTTTCAACTGAAAGGTAAATTTGGTCTGACATTTTAAAAATGTGTACTTCTAATCAGATAAACTTTTTCAGACTTACTGCATAATGTGTAAGAAAATCACCATTTATGTCTTAAATACCATGTCATTTAAAGAGCTTAATTATATAAGGATATTAGATTTGATTTATGCTGCGCCTCCTTAATAATTCAAACTTTTTTGTTAACTTGCTTACAGATAAAGGCTATAGAATCCCTCAAACACAAACATAATGTTTGGATAGAGGTAGAGAAAAGGCAGAGGATCAACCGTATTCGTATACGTGGAAGGAATGATAAAGTTTTGATAGCAAAGAGCGACATTGTGTCGATATTGCACTCTGTAAACCAGCGACTCATGTTAGAAGATCAGGCTGAAGTGCTGCAAACTCACGTACAATGGACATTCCAAGATGATGGTAGGCAAGTTTTCCTCTTGTAGTGGATTACCTGAAGTCAATGACATGCAATAATATGTGCAGGACATTGCCATTTGCACACAGGGACAAGTAAATGCAAGCGAACTGCATTCTTTTTAGAGGTTTCGGTAAACTTAGAGGAATTTGAAACATCTTCCACATTACAAATTACAAATTGCAGGAAACAGTCACATTGACAGTGACTGCTGCCGAAGGTGCTGGTTACATATTATCCCAAAAGTCAACTGTAAATATCAGTTTTCGTTTGGGTAATATACATGTTCTAAGTATCGAGATTTAGTCTTCAGTCACAAATGTTTTGTATTCTTGTGGTGCTATTACACGATATCGTTCAACTTTTAGATTCTTGGGAAAATTACTCAAAGGTGGCTAACTTTGTCATAGAGCAAGCGTACCTCAAGAAAGACGACAAAGTGCGTTTTGAGGAAAGTGGAACTGAGTGTGAAATTGTTTTCGCTAAAATGGAAGAAACAGTTATTGGAAACAGTTCAACCCCAACTAAAGTCAAAAGAGTTGAAACGGGTAAGTTTTTTTTTGCAGTTTAGAGAGTCATTTGGCAAGTTTGAACGGCAAAAACAAACAAAAACGCAATCAAATCAAAGACCTACCAACATTACAAAATGTTGTTCCTGGCATAGTGTAATCATCTCTTCAGTGAATGGCAGATTCGGACTTTTTGGTAGAGTGCGAGGAGCCGACGAATAAGTAATAATTTTGTTTCTGTCAGTAAATGCAATTTGAAAAACAAACAAACCGTTAACTAAAAAAGTAATGTGACAAAGCAATTAAAAAAAATGTAAAATGATGTACATTCACGTTATCATAATCTCTCCTTAAGTTTAGTAGAACAGTGTCATTGGTAGCCGCTTATGGCACTCTTTCTGTAGCGATAGTAAGCTCACCCGCTATTTCAGATCATGCTCTTACGACACTTTCTGTTTTCAATCACCAGACTTGAGCCAGAGCAGATTTGCTTGTAGGTATTAATATGAAATCTGTAAAAAGCGCAGATTCTATTGCCCTGTGTCATGAGTTGACATTGTGGTGGATCGTGGGGGTTTTGGGTCGTGGGTCAAGGGGGTTGTTGGGTGTGAGGGTCTAGGGGTTTTTAAAACAGTCCATATTTTAGGAAGAGTTGTATAAAAGAGTAAAGCTGGGAATGAAATTCCTGGAACATTTAACAATTAAGATTAAGCGTTCCCCTTGCCTTTAATTATGACTCATATTTAAAATATCCATTGGCATAGCGAAATGTTTTGTAAATGTTAAAGGAGCATGCCACCCAAAAAACAACCTAATTTGTATCAATTTAGATGGAGTAGTTCTACTCCATAACGACACGTATGGTTGCGTTACCTGACACCTGACGGCAGACGGAAGTGTTGAAATTATCCAATGACGTCATCGTTTCACACGCAGTCTTTTCAGCAGTTCACAACACAGGTTACTGGTGTCAGCTTATCGCTTGAAGTCATCGTTTAACACCAATAAATCATCAAACTTCGATGTAAAACCCTTAAAAATACACCAAGTTTTTATAAAAACGTGTTGTTTTATTTCGCTCTTACGGATTTATTGGTATTTGGACACACCGTAGCCTACAAAGTTCGGCAGGCCAAAAAGGTCCGTAGCAGGAGTTTGGGGTCTGTTCGGAGATAATTTCGAAGTATTTTCCATGAGATACAGACAGGAGAACCTAGATCTGTGTTGTTTAGACTTGTGAATTTTTTTAGTTCTAAACACAAAACGCTTGTTGGCCTGGCCAGTGGCTCGGAGCCCAATCAGGCCCGTCGTGGCCGTCCGGATTGACTCGTTATCCCTGCCAGTGGCTTGGAAACTGATCAGACATCACGAACATAAACCAGCCAAAGTTCAGTGGAAACTAAACTTCCAGTCAAGAAAATACTATACTAGTGACCCAAACTAATGTGCACCTGATTATGTTGGTGAATTAGCCACGAAACTGCAAATCTACTTACTCGTCAGGGGCCACAAATTCCGCTTTGGCCACAGCACCATCAGTGCAAAAGTTTTACGTTGACAATCATTATTTGAGTAATGTAAATGTAAATAAAGATTCCCCTAACACCTGGCCGTGGGATCAAAATCAAGTTGTTTCACAACAGTTTCTGCCAGCAAACACTAAATTAGCATGAGCTCACATGGCCTCGGTGTCCCGTCAATTAGTTTTATTGCACCTAAAGCCGGTAATGCAGTGATTTATTGATTGCTAACTTCTCAAATCATTTGCACTTACAAACACTCCAAAGGCATTACAAATTGCAACTTATGAGGCAACTTTGTTTCAGTTTTATATAAGTATTGGTTAGGGTGAGAATATTTTATTTTGAAACAACGCTCAGTAATAAACGTCACTCAACATGGCAACTCGCAATCCCGTCTTAGGAAGAGCTAGAGCTCATCAGTTCCAACTTCGCAGGTGGATCGTTAAGTTTTACAGGCTATCAATTCGAACAGGAATACAGTGATGAAGAAATACTAGAGAGGCGCCGTGAACAAGCTCAGACAACGGAATGTATGGAGTTTATTTGGTAAGCCGGCATTCGTCAGGCACTGTCGACGTCTGCATGCCAAAGACACGGAGATGTTTCACGGCCTCATACTTGCTATTTACAGCGTGCATTTCATTCTTCACTATCCTGAGCCACTTCCTAAGCATTTCGGACTCTTGAGGAAGTAAAAAAACACAACATACTCGCTGTCCTCGTAGCTGCTTAGTTCGGACAAGCCGGAACAATGCACCGCAACTTAGCGGCATTCACTCTGCATATGAACCACTGACTTCGCTAGCGTCGTTTCTCACCTTCTTCACAGGTTAACACGACACGTCTTGGCAAAGTAAGGTCGACCGTATGCGAGGCGATGTGGATATAGACCGATTAAGACGGCAAAAAAGACTAATTAAATCGGGTGGCGTTCTCTTTTAATGGTCGTTGTGTGTCACTCATGGGTTTGTTTCATGGATTTGCACTCGTTTTGGAGAACAATCATGCAGTGGAAATTATGGAACAAAATGTTGTGCCCTACCCAAGTAATGACTTTGAGCTTAGTAAAAGAGCAACAAACTGTATTGGATGAATGTGCTCTCTGTCATGACATATTATGATATTGTGGCACTCAACGCAAATTTTCACCCGAGCAACAATGTAATGACATCAGTAATGACACATGCTCAAGTTTTTGACACCTGGGCCGATCCAGAGTCAGAGGTGGGCCTAGGAAATTGTAGGAAAGCCCAAAATAAGGTTGCAGCAAAGATCTGGTGATGGTGACCAGCTCATTTGTGGGAGTACGTATTTTGCTAACAAGAACATTGGGGTTATTTAAGTCGATGTTTTACTCCTTATTCCATAGCACCTTTACCCAAACTCTAGATCTGCAACCCGTCACATCCATGTCTTCTATGGAATAGTTGTTCAAGAAAGTTTGGGCCCATGCCACTTAAGCCAGTATGCAGTATGGTGTACGCCTACATGTATACAGCGTTGCAATTTCGCGAAATGTACGTTCCACAACAATGCGCTTGACACATGTAGTGCCCTGATGCAACAATATGTCACAACAAACATGCATGTTTTCACAGGTGGTAGCGATGAACTTCCTGCTTGTTGGAGTAATATGACAGATAATCTATTGGTTGTTGACTTGCCCCAAAGCTCTCCAGAATATGCCAAAGTTTCAGTTGACTTTACACAAATGCAGCCATCTACAATACTAAAGGTAAGCTTTTAATTGCATTTATATAGGTCATTTCATGAACACATCCACTACCACAAGAAACTGTAGGAACACAGCATTTATCCACCTTCACTCTTATCAGGCTTCTATTGTGAGTCAGCATGCGTGAATAATTGGCTGATAAGCCACCTCTGGAACTACTTTTGGCTGAATGGATGACCAGGCCATGATAATTAGCCAAGACCAGTTACTAATGCAACAAAGAATAATGTCCTAGCATCACCTAGCCTTGGTGGAAAGCTGTATACTGTATTGACTCTAATAAACGCTTAGAAAAATTCATTTCACAGGGAGGGGACGCACATAATCCTACGGCAGTTGAAACCCGGTTTCCCAAGCGGGTAAAATCGGAAGCTAGGATTCATCAAATTTACGCTCTGTAACGTATTTGTAGCCTATGACAGTCTTTCTACAAAATTGCGGTGCATTGCTATCAACTTCCGTTGTTAAATTACGATAATTTTACAAAAAATTGTGCTCATCACAGGGCGAAAACTTGCCGACTGATGCGTCGCTGAATCGCGATCGTCAATAGGAAAACTTGAACTCTTGAATAAAAACATAGTTTCGACTGAACAAATTACCTGAAATCTTCCTTATGTTTTACAATTTTTTAAGTTCATGTGGAGTCCAGATTAATTGCGATTAAGTCCAAATCTGCGCTACATCGTACCCCACAAGACGAGAAAAATCTCTGGATGAACACACATGTTGTTGTCACGTGACGTTTGTTTTGAAGTTTGTCTGCGTATGAGAGTGATTGAGCGTGCGTGTGCGTGTCATCGATGACAGACTTTTGTTACAAAAGGCGGAGGATTATGCAAGAAAATGGCGTTTACTAGATTGTTTTTCACTTAAACGGCTGCAACGTGCAAGGTGAGTGCTGGTTAACTCACAGATTTTGTGTGCACAGGCCGACGTTCGTTAGCTCTACCGTGGAGTATTATAGTCCAAGGCTCGATCTACATGTTGGGGACGAGGTGAACTACCCGGGCTGTGTGAAATTTCTGGGTCTAACGGAGACACTGACGCAGCCAGCTCGCTGTATCAAGACTATAGTCAAAATCCAAATTCGTTTTATTGTGTCCCTGTCAATAATAACGGCATGCTAAAGTTTCTTAATTTTCGTAGTTCGGGAACATAACAATCACCTGTTTTGTACATACGCGCACGCCGCAGATCACATCTCGGGAATTGCCGATTTGACGGATGACATTGAATGGGCACAGTGAAATTAAAAAACAATGTTTTACAGCTTGAATTCATAATAAACGTATTTTGAATATTGCAATGAATGTGTTCCAAAATCTAAATAACTTGTGTCCTATATTTTTGTATTCGTGCGCGCCGAATGAAAGTAATCGTGAGTGTTGCTGTGTTGCAAAATCTCTTATCTTGGGCCGATTTGAAAAATTCAAAGATGTACTCATATTTGTTTTCGCTCCTCTTTTCAAATATTACAGTAAAAACTACGTAAAACTCTCTCCATAAAATGTACAGTCTGCTAGCTAGATTGTAATCAGCTGATCATACCCGCGTGAGCGAAGCCAACTATCCTCGCTCGTGACTCGATGAATAGAGCAGCTTGGCGGTATTCCTTTGATCGTGAGCCGAGCGCGACTCTGTCTAGTTCAATTTTCCAAACCCCACCGTTTACCTTGACCATTGAGGTTAGGACCAATCTTATTTAGTTGGAGTGTTTATACCATGTGGGAGCGTTTATTTTTGTTGGCATGCAAGTAGTGGGTTGTTAAAATATTTTGCAATTACTCATTTATCATGTTGGCAAGGTAGGTGGCCCTTCTTGTTTTTGATACACCACAGCACACCATGTCTGAAAATCCATTTTTGGTAAAAGGTCTGACATTTTTAATTGTGGTTTATCATGGTTCAATTTTGACTCTGAAATAACACAGTCAACAAAGTTCCATTAAATGCATAATTTAAACCAAATGTAAATTACCCAAATTCAGTCATAAACAACTTTTAATCATACCATGAATAATACGCTTACTAGGAAGTCACGCACTTAGAAAGATGTGCCGGAATTTTCGCCTCTGGTCCTTCTTAGCAGCTTTTACCAGGATCAAAGATAGCGCAGCGTTGGAGTCAGATACAGCTGTGATGACTGCATTGTGAGTGCCAGCAAGACCCAGTAAAGTGTAATTACCCAATCATAAACTGTTACAGTAGTAAACATTTCTGCCTGTACTTAGCGGCGAATTTTCAAAATGCATTAACCAATAATTTTCATTCTAAAACTAACACCACGTCGGTATTCAGCTAGAAAAAACAACCAACTATGGTTTTCGATTTTTAAAAATCAGTGAACTAATATGCTAAAAACTACAAACAGTGGATACCATAGAAGATAAATGGCAGTGCGTATTGATACAACATGACATGGATTATTCTTTTAATATTCTTTCAAACTTGTTGAACCAGATTTTTTACTAGGAAACAGTTGTACTTGACTTGTGCCCACTCTTCATTTTTTATGACTGACAAAAAGTTAAAATAGTTATCTAATCAGTGCAACCAAAATTGTCCAGAGATTCCAAATCTTCAGTTTGGCTGTCATCAAATTTACACTTTTGTATAATTATATTTCATGATTTGAATTCTAATAAAGTTTAAACTTGAACTAATGGCAGGTGTAGTTTTGTTTGCTGTGAAATGTTTTGTGTAGCTGTAATATGGAAAGTTCTGGGGTGGGTTCACAATTAACTGAACTAATTAAGTTTCGTTGACTTTAAAAATCTACCATGACTGTTTTTGTATTTCAAGTTTAAAAATAAAATAAAAATATAAGAACCAGCACCCAGTAAGAAAAAAGTTAGTTTGCAAAAGAAACAATTTGAGAGCATCTTCATATCATCTTCTAAGTGCTTATGGTCCCCATCATGTGGAGAATTTCTGGCTTACACTGGCCACTGCTCAGATTCCCTCAACCCCAGACAACTTTTATGATGCCAATATAGAACACCTTTTGAATTGATGTAGATCTGAGCTAGTGAAGTGGAAACTTTATAGCTAGCACTACTGTCTCAACAATGGTGGTTGTTATTACACCCAAACTGGTTCTGGCATTTGCACAGCATTACAGCCTGCAACTGTGGAGAGTAGTTTTAACTTCAGTTGGTACATTTTAAATGTAACAATTTGTGTTGATCTTGACAAAAGGCTACCTCCCAAAGGAACAAAGGTTTAAAATACGTTTCAATCGTTATTTCATTTTAAGACTCCTGTTTTTTGCAATTTATACCTGGGATGAATCTATAGTTAAAATTGACATCTTACCTGTTTATGGTAGAAAAAAAATTCCCAGGCCCATCTCAATCAAGTGGAACTTTGTTTACTACTTATCAAAGTTCAAAGATTACAGAACTGTCACTCAAATCAAATCTCTTGACAGGCATAGAGCACTCCCTGTGTATCCACGATCATTTCATTTAGAGTTGCCATAATGTTAAGACATAGCATAGAAAGCATGCTACAGAAAAGGAAGGCAAACCAGGACAGTTTTCAACTTTGTGTTCACGAACACAGCAAGTTGTGAAAAATATAAATTCTTACCCAAATTCATTAATTTCATTCAGTAATTTGATGTTTCGATCCTGTGCTCATGATGTGCTTTAACCACCGACTCGGATGTCTGTTATCCATTTTGTATTGTTCAATCTCCCTGGCGCGTAGTGTGTATACAATGAACTGTTGATCTAGTTACAACTGCTGACTCCGACCTTCGACCTAGTTGACTCGAGGAAAATGAAATCCGATGTCTTAGTGATAAGTTAATTATGCACTGCAAATTCAGTTGACATTGTGAGTGAATGTTGAAATAACAGGCATGGTTAAGACATGTATAGGTTATATTGACTGAAAACGAGTTTTCACAGAATAATTAAGCGAAAAGGCTGTTACATTTTCAAGACTAATGCGACGTTCAGCAAATCTCCTTTTTTGAACTTAGGAACACAGTCAAGTACTCAAAAACAGATTGGGTTTCAATCTCAAAAGCATTGTAACTTGGATTTTTTCTTTTAAAGTTTTACTGTACTGTACCATAAGCGAACATGGCTCCGCTTTTTTTATTTACACATGCTATGAACATTCCCACTAAATAAAATTGGTTCTAACCCCGGTGTTTAAGGTAAACCGCGGGGTATGGAAAATTGAACTAGACCGTATTTATCCACCTTGGCTGACACGAGTTCGGCTCATGCTCAAAGGGATGCCGCCAAGCTGCTCTATTCATCGAGTCACTAGCGAGAATAATTGACTTCGCTCATGCGGATATGATCAGCTGATTACAGTCTAGCCTAACAACTGTACTTTTTATGGAGAGAATTTTAAGTAGTTTTTACTGTAATATTTGAAAAGAGGAGCGAAAACAAATACGAATACAACTTTGAATTTTTCAAATCGGCCCAGGATAAGAGATTTTGCAACACAGAAACACTCACGATTACTTTCATTCGGCGCGCACGAATACAAAAATATAGGACCCAAGTTAGGATTGTATAAATGTAGAACTACTCCGTGTGTTATTTAGGTTTTGGAAAAAATGCATTTTAATACTCAAAATACGTTTTGTATAGCTATTACAAGCTCTAAAACGACTTTGTGTAATTTCATTGAGATCGTTCTTTGTCATCCGTCAAACCGGAAACTTCCGAGATGTGACTCTGCGAGCGCACTCACCTTGCACGTTACAGCCGTTTAAGTGAAAAACAATCTAGTAAACGCCATTTTCTTGCATAATCCTCCGCCTTTTGTAACAAAAAAGTCTATCGTCGATGACCCGCACACGCACGCTCACTCACTCTCATACGCAGACGACCTTCAAAACAAACGTCACGTGACAACAACATGTGTGTTCATCCAGAGATTTTTCTCGTGTTGTGGAGTACGATGTAGCGCACATTTGGACTTAATCGCAATTAATCTGGACTCCACAGGAACTTTAAAAATTGTAAAACATCAGGAAGATTTCAGGTAATTTGTTGAGTCGAAACTATATTTTTATTCAAGAGTACAAGTTTTCCTATTGACGATCGCGATTCAGCGACGCATCAGTCGGCAAGTTTTCGCCCTGTGATGAGCACAATTTTTTGAAAAATTATCGTAATTTAACAACGGAAGTTGATAGCAATGCACCACAATTTTGTAGAAAGGCTGTCATAGGCTACAAATACGTCACAGAGCGTAAATTTGATGAATCCTAGCTTCCGATTTTACCCGTTTGGGAAACCGGGTTTCAACTGCCGTAGGCTCACTACAATAAGCGTCCCCTCCCCGTGAAATGAATTTTTCTAAGCGTTTGTTTGAGCCAATACAGTATACAGCTTTCCACCAAGGCTAGGTGATGCAAGACATTATTACTTGTTCTTTGTTGCATTATAGTAACTGGTCTTGGCTAATTATCATTTTATGGCCTGGTCATCCATTCAGCCCAAAGTAGTTCCAGAGGTGGCTTATCAGCCAATTATTCACGCATGCTGACTCACAATAGAAGCCTGATAAGAGTGAAGGTGGATAAATGCGGTGTTCCTACAGTTTATCTTGTTTTAGTGGATGTGTTCAGGACATGAAATTAAGATTCCTTACGTTAACTTTTGAGAGTTGATTTGATGTAGAAAGCAAACTAAATGGGTAACAGCAAATTCTTAACAGCGTTTTTGAGAGATTATTGTCAAGTTTTCATTTAAGAAACTTCAGATTCATTAAAATCGACTAAAGGGTATTTTTGCTGTAAATGTACATTTTGTTAAAAATGATAATTTGTACTACACATTGTGGCCATGTTATAGTTACAATGACACATAAGTATAAAGTGTAATTTTATAATCCCTGGTAATTCTTCTTTTGGAAATTTGACACAGCCTAGTTTTTCTTGACTGCATGGTAATTGACCTTGAAATAACCTTCTACATAACCTTAACACACTAGAACTGTCATCTTTTCTTTGAGGTTGGCGTCTAAATCAACACCTTAGTCCCTGTGAACATGTAGTAGTGCTCATTATAAGACTGCATGTTTTATCTCAAGATTGTGTTTATTAATTTAAGTCATAATTTCCATCACCCACGCACAGCATTTAGTAAGAAAAAAATGTATCTGAATCATGTCTTTTTGTAGATTCAACGAATTCAGAACCTGCGACTGTGGAAAAGTTATGTCAGCCACAAACAGTACATGGACTCTGCAAATCCACAGGGAACACAAAACGAGAGGACTCTATACCACGGGACCAGTGAGGACACTATTGATAAGATCAATCGTCAGGGGTTTAACAGGAGCTTTTGTGGAAAGAATGGTATGTTCGTGTTAAACCTGATCTGACTGAGTTATTGGCCTAGCTGTTACTGATTTTTATGTGGCAACCTATATCTATTTAATATGTGGTCACATGTTGTCCTTACTTTGTCCGGTTGTACATCTGTCCAGGTGTTCACTCGATGGAACTTGGAAAAGGGCGTCACTTACATGCCACTTTTCAATCTACGCCGCCTGCCATGGGGTCACGGGTGTGAGGCTTTGTGTGTATTTTTGGGAAGATATTTTCCGGATGATATCTGGAGAATGGATTGAAGGATTTCAGTGTAACTTGGCATAAATTTGTGATATTAATGTGCTGGCATAAGTAAATTTTCATGCAGTTTTGACCACTGCAGCTCCTCCTAGTGGCCATTTTCTTCATGACAAAGCACTTTTCAAGTGTTGTTTTGGGGAGAGGAGGGCGTGTAGATAATATCTAGAGAACCGAATGGTGGATTTTAATGAAATTTCGAACAAAAGTGTACGATAAGATTGCACCGGCACCAATTGATTTTTGGCCGTATTCGATTACTGCAGTGCCTCCTTGTGGCCATTTTGTGTGGGCATTTACGGATATGTAGAGAACTGAGTGAAAGATCTCAATGGAAGTTGACACAGGTTTGAATGACAATGCAGCAACACCATTAAATGTTTGGGCAGATTTAACCTCTGCAGCACCTCCCAGTGGCTATTTAGTTTTCTGCATGTTGTTTGGGGGAAGAGAGTTTCCAGATGATATCTAGTGAACCGATTGTTGGATTTCATTGAAACTTCACACCATGCTGTGAATGATTCGGGAAAACAGGCATTTTTAACGGTATGTGGAAATTTTCACTGGTGATGATTTTTCGATGACTTTGACTACTGTGGCACCTCCTAGTGGCAGTTTTGTTGTTTTTGCACCCATGCTTGTATCTCCTAAACGCTCCTCAGGATCTTTACTAAATTTTGCTAGTGTATTGATATGAAGTTGGCAATGGACATCGATGGCTTTTGGACGGATCGGCAATTTTAGTTTTTTACATTAACCTCAGTGTGTATCTTCAAAGGTCCTCAACGGATTTTTATGAAATTGGGCACATAGGCATCAATGAGTGAGATGACGTTACTTTCCAGTTTTCGAATGGATTCGAGGTATTTTGCGCCACTTAGTGTCCATTTTTTATGCGCTCACATATTTATATGTGGTTGCAAATTGCTGTCATCTCTGTCTGGGCGTCTGGCATTTGCAGCTGTATCTCCTAAACCCCTCACAGGATCTTGATGAGATTTGTCAGATGTGTTCTTATCAAGCTGATGAAGGATGATGACGACTTTCGGACATTTCCGAGTACTGGGTGCCCCCTAGTGGGAATTTCATTTTTTTATGCTTACCTCAGTCTGTATCTTTGGAGAACCTCAACGGATTTTCATAAAATGTGGCAGTTTGTCATCTATTAGTGATATGATGCTATCCTCCTGACTTCTTATGCATTCAAAGTACTTTGCGCCATCTAGTGGCTTTTTTTACTGTTATCGAGTCGTTTGGCGTCCACCCTTCTGTCAACCAAACCGCTCCAGGGATGATTTTGAAAGTTGGTATATAATTATGTTCTTAATGTGACTTTCCGAGGACTTTGACTACTCACAGTGCCGTCTCCCAGTGGCAGTTTTGTCTCTTTTGCGCCCATGACTGTATCTCCTAAACCTTCTGCAGGATCTGTATTAAATTTCGCAAGTGTATTCTTCTGAAGTTAGCAACGGACGACAATGACCTTCAGATAGATGTGACAAACACTGTGCCCCCTAGTGGGAATTTCATTTTTTTCCGTTTACATTCTCTGAAGTAACTTGAATTGCAGATTTTTATGAAATTTAATAAATAGCTTTCTGTTTAAGAACGATGGCATCTTCCAGTTTTCGGATGGATTTGACATTTTTGTGCCAACTTGTGGCCGTTTTTATGATGCAAATAAACACCCCTAAAACCATACCGTTTGCGGTGCAACCCTCTGCGTTGTTCTTGCACTACTTTCAAGTCTGTTTTTGGGCATCCGCCCCTCTGTCAAATCACTCTTAGGATGATGAAAATTGGCATATATGTTGGTAGAGTGAAGACGACAGTTGACTATGATTTTCCGACTACTTTCACTACTGTGGCGCCTCCTATTGGCAGTTTTGTGCTTTTTGCGCCCATCTCCAAATCCCACTGCAGGATCTTTATTAGATTTGGAAAGTTTGAAACAGATGACAACTTTCAAACAGATCCGATGTATGCTATGCCCTCTAGTGGCAATTTCATTTTTCCCGTTTTCCTCTGTTTCTCTGAAGTTCCTTGATGGATATTTATGAAATTTGGTAAATAGTTTTCTATTCAAGAAAAATGTTCCTATTTTCAGATGCCTTGGATTCAACTTATTTTATGCAATCCAGTGGCCATTTTTATTTTCTCTAGTTTGTTTTCCGTGCACCCCTCTATCAACTAAACCACTCTAAGCATGTTTGTGAAAATTAGCATAAATGTTCATAGTGTGAGGAAGATGGTTGACCATGATTTTATAGTGACTTTGCCTACTGTGTTACCACCTAATGTATCTCCTAAACCCACTGCAGGATCTTTATGAAATTTAGCTAGTGTATTTATGTGAAGTTGACAACGGATGATGACAACGA
The DNA here is from genome assembly GCA_002633005.1 of Phoronis australis. Taxonomy (NCBI): domain Eukaryota; kingdom Metazoa; phylum Phoronida; family Phoronidae; genus Phoronis; species Phoronis australis. Next base: position 124,057 of record NMRA01000718.1, on the reverse strand, counting down.
CTTTCAGATGGATCCAACCAATGCTGTGCCCCCCCCCTATTGGCAATTTTATTTTTTCGTTTTCCTCTGTTTCTCAGAAGTGCCTTGCCAGATTTTTATGAAATTTAGAAAATATCTTTTTATTACAGAAGCAACGACATGTTCCTATTTTCAGATGGATTTACGGCGTTTTCCCATTGAGCCCAACTTGTTTGATTCTAGAGCCCAACAACAAGTTGGGAGGATCCCCTGTAGCCAGTATCTTACACGACTGATTAACTCCATTCTGACATTGATGGTTGTAGGGCCAGGTCTCTTAGTTTGATAATTGCTCTAATCTCCGATCAGATCCTATCTAGCCTGACTGGGCTGTGCTGTTAAAAATAAAAAATGAGTTATAACATATTTCAATGTAAACCAATACGTAACATTTCTGAGGTCCTCCTCAAATGCTGATCATGTTTAGTTTTTGAATCATCAAAATCTCCTAACTACAACGGAAGTTAAGAAATCTATTCCGTTCGAACCTATTACCAATGCACTGGGTTTGACTATGTTCATATGAGGTCGGTAATAGGGTACAACCACTACACATTTCATAACTCTTACATCCATGACACAGATATACATCATTCTTTTATTTGATCCAATAAGTTGTTAAAGCAGTATATGCTATTATTACACCTAATCTGTTAATTTGTTGCGCCCATTACATCATTGTCACAAAACTAAGGTCACGTGGTTCCTGTATGTGCTTATTTTCGCTCAGTGTGCCCTGAACATTAAAACCTATTAATGCGATGATAAATGTTCAGTTTTAATGATTTAATTTTTCACAGTCGATTGGCATTTATTTTTAGTACACATTGCTTTCTCAAATTAAGTTTTAGCAACACAATTCTGTAATTTTGACTATGGTTCTCGCAAATAGTACCAAAAGTCTGCAGTTATTAAACGAGGCCGATCGTTTGAGTTTGTGCAAAATGGTACACTAACAAGTTTTTGAAGAGTTTAGAAAAATGAGTTGCTTGTATGTAAAATTGCAAAAGACTCAGTACTGGTATACCACCGAATTCGAAAAATGTTATTCTCATAATAACACAGGTGTTCGCGCTCCTAGTGTCAGCTACGCCGAGCGTGCGGCTTTAATAATGAAACGAACCGTTGGGATCCGTACCCCAGTGATGCGTACGTTTTTTGGTAAATCCAACCAGTGATCCTCAAAAGCTGCACATCAAAACTTCTTCCAAAACCAATAGCTCAAATCAACGTGATCACCTTTCTCCTTTTGTTTGAGGACTGGGAGTAGAATGACTTCTGATCAAAATACTCTTAGGTAATTTTGCGATATTTATATCTCTCTCAAATGGTAATGAGGCCTAATTTTGGCCAGTGTGAAGTGTGCAGTATTTATACCTTCATTGTACAGTTAAGTCATGGGTATACTTAAAGGTTAGTGCAGAAATTGATTCTCATTTTCATCTAAGACACGATTACTGTATTGAAGATATCCACCATGCAATACAGCAGTCATCTCTGAAAATGTCAATGCAATATGTGTTAATGATAACAGAGTTCAATAAAATTTGTATTTGAAAATATTTACAGCAATTGCCTACGGAGCTGGTGTGTACTTCGCTGTAAACGCTCAATATTCTGCTTCTAACCAGTATGCCAGACCAGACCAGAATGGACATAAGCACGTGTATCAAAGTAAAGTCTTGACAGGGCGATATGTCCTAGGGAACAGCAGCATGAAAGTTCCTCCTCCCGTAAGTGGGAATATCCTCTACGACTCGACATGCGACAGTCCTGGTACCCCCTCTATTTTTGTTGTTTTTCACGACAATGCTGCATACCCAGAGTATCTTATTACTTTCAAGTAGTCACTTCTCTCGTGTGATTGAATGTGAGACAGCACAGGTTCGTTTCAGATACGTACATGTAGGTCGGTATAATCAAGCAATATGAATTGTACTGTTTGAACAAGGGAAAGGTAATTAATCATATTCAACACTTGTGTACTTATAACTTGTCTTGCTTTTGTGAAATTATATAGTTTGACTTTCAATCATACATCCATGGTTAATTCTATAAATGCAATAATGTCTGATCTCCATTGTCAAGATTTGAAATGATATCTTAATTGTCACTGGAGATCTGACCAGTTTTCCTTGAACTCTACAACCATGTCCAAACAATAAGTTTATGTAGGACCCTAAGATAATGCCCAAATTTCTTACTTCAGAACATCGTATCATGCAGAAAGAGCTCATCTACTCTTATGAAACTTTGTTCTCCAAAAACGACAGCAGGGATTGTTTTTAAATTATGTTACTCTTTTGCTTCAGGCATTGTTGCTGAAACAAAATATAAGTGATAGCATACTTGATAACTGAGATTTCATCTTGAACACAGTTGTTTTGTTATCAGTGCCTTCCTTTTTTGCTAAACGTGGCCACGTGACCCGGGCCAATTAATGCCACATAGGTACCAAGACAAAAATCAAACTCTACAGGCTTTCTACTAAATACACAGTACATTTACTGAGTTACAGTGAGTTATTTAACTAGTAAATGTATGTACACAGTCTTGTCTATAGGGTTCTACATTACCTTAAACATAGCTATATTTAGACAACGAACTTGACTTGTTGATTTACATGTTCATCAAGCAAAAGCTTTAACACAATGCCTAAGTCACTTATGAATAAGGTGTGCTGGGCAAAAATGGTCTTACCGTGGGACGAAGGGGTGAGAGAGGTGATTGGGGGCATCATTGGTATGATGTCGGCATAAGAAAATCAAAAATCAACAATTTTGAAATTTGTCAGACATTGTCAAACACAGGACGTCGACAGATGATGAGGCAAAGTTGTTTGAAATCAACTGGTGATAGATCAATGATCTGCAGATTGCCAGTCACTGTCGACCTCAGAGCCTGATGTCCCGCTGATCTGTTTAAAATACTGTCAGCACTTTGCACTTACAAGGGTTTCACCTCTTTGAAATGAAAACAGTTCTCTGATCTGATACAGGTATCTTCTGATCATGTTCTCCCAACAGGATACTCAGTTAGCAATGACGACCAAGCATCGCTCGATAGGCCTAGGTGACTTAGGCATTCAGCATATTTTTCTTTGCGGCTAGTTTCTCTCCTTGTGTGGTAAAAAGCTTTGTTGTTTGTGCGTGTGCTATATGTTATTTTCAAACTGAATATATTTTAAATGAATGTGTGCATAGCTGCTTCATTTTGGCTGAATTATACTGTCAGTGATGTACAGTTAGCAATGTTTTAAAATGGCATGCTGCGCGGTATCAATCGCCTCAAATCATCACCCATACTCAATACTTTTCTATGTATGTATTGTATATTTAATAATGAATTAATAGGGTTTTGTAAGCACAAGAATTCCTTCTGGTTGATGTTTTCTCCTGTATATTAGGAAAAATAGTATAATCAGCGTGTTGGAAGCATGCAGCACATTTGTGGCTGCTTTTGGAATGAACTGGCCTTTAGCAAAGATAAGATTTGAGTAAGCAATCAGCTAGCAAACCTGTACAATCATACAAGTCCACATATTTGATCAGCTCGGCAGCATGCCATTTCAACATGTTAACTTTCTGCGTCAGGGGTTGGTTGTTTGCTAAAAGTAACAGACTAGAAAGTGCTATAGAAGGTGTGAGAAAGTGGTTGTATTTTAATTGTGATTTTAGATAATAAATATCTGTTAGAAGCTGTGAAAGTTGGTTCAAAGTAGACAATTGAACCTATTTGAGTGAAGAGACCTCTTGCATTGTCTACGTGCCATATGTGCACCAACATTGTATTTGTATACCTAGTATTCAAGCTCTTGCCATGAGTAATAGTCACAAGGTTACCGGATTTTGAGAACCAGTTTTCTCCCCTGAAGATAATTGGCATCAAACTGGTTCTCAAAGTCCGAGACCCTTATGAGTGACTGTAGCCAACACAGACACGAACATTTCAAAGAATTTTCCAGATACACATTTTCTGCATAAAAAGATGCATGCAGCTAACTCTTGTATATTACGCACAGTGATTTTTGGGTCTGTTTCTGTTTCATGACAAGCGACTTAAGTCACTTAAAATTCTCAAAACTGAAATTTGCTCTTGCGCTACACACAGCTATACTGAAAACAAATCTCACTTGAGCAAAGTACAGTCACAAAACTGCTAGTTATTGAGATTATTTCTACAAACTATTAGACTGGCGGCAATTTTTTATCAATAATATTATTGTGAAGTGCGTTAGGAGATTAAGACCAATTAAAATTTCAGTCTTAAGTAATTTCCACGAAACAGGCCCTGGGCTTCTTTTCCGACACATTCTTTGTGGTTATCATTAAATAGCTGAACTGAATACATATCACCCTTATTTTACTCACATGCTAACACCTGTTTTTGGCCACAAAATTAGTATCAGTCAGATTTATTATCTGATTATGGGGACAAATACAAACAAGTTCATGAGGGAAAGTTCAATTTTGTAATTAGGCTTTGAATTGTCAAGGTAACAGTCGCCATGGTAATTTGTTCATGGGTATTTTTGGGCTTGTCAATCTGGATCTGATGGCAGTAGATGTCAGTTAATTTCTATGAAACCATTGAGCATGTTGTCTAACCATGACCCTTTGGTGAAAATCACAACAAATTCAGACAACATCCCAAAAGCATTGACAGCTACCTGGATTATCTACATGTAGCATGCTCAGAAATGTACATTTGAGTGCTTTGAAGATGTCCTCTCTGATATTTTTGAGTGACAACCAAACGAGAACTGCAAAGAAAGCTGCAACAGTATAGATACACTGTATTTCAGATACTCAGTAGCTGTTTTTTACCCAAGTTCATGACCATTACCCACCTGAGTAAGAGTCAGACATGCATAGTCAAACTTTGCAGATCACGCATCTTATTAGGTTCATGTATAATGTCAATTCAGACAACATTTTCTGGCATGACTGACACTAGGAGTCTCTAAAGTAACCGCAACACAGTCACTGTCAAATTGTCACTGGACTCAGTGGCACTGTCGGTACACGTCACTGGCTGAAGTTACTCGGTTGCCGTTAAAGGAGAATGCCACCCGATTTAATTATTCTTTTTGCCGTCTTAATAGGTCTATATCCACGTCGCCTCTTATACGGTCGACCTCACCTTGCCGAGAGGAGTCGCATTAACCTCTGAGGAAGGTGAGAAACAACGCAGCGACGTCAGTGGTTCGTCTGCAGAGTGAATGCCGCTATATTGCAGTTCATCGTTCCCGCTTGTCCTATGAAGCTGCGAAAAAAGCGGTTATATCGTTTTTTCGGCTTCTTCGAGAGCCCGGAATGCTTAGAAAGTGGCTCGCGGTAGTGAAGAACGAAAGGCACGCTGTTAATAGCAAGTATGAGACAGTGAAACATCTCCACGTCTGTCGGTGGCCGGCATTTCGTCGACCAGTGATTTATCTGACGAAGTCCGGCTTACCAAATAACTATCCATACGTTCCGTTGCCTGTGAATGTTCACAGCGCCTCTCTAGTATTTCTTGTTCAGTGTATCCCGGTTCGAACTGATAGCCTCAGTATGAAACCTAACGATCCGACCCCTGAAGCCTTCGTCGGATGAGCTCTTGACTAAATCGGGATTGGCGCCGGGCGAGTTGCCATGTACTATAGACATTTATTATTCTGCGTTCTGTTTCAAAATGAATTATTCTCATCCTAACTAATGCTTATATGAAACTGAAGCAAAATCTGTCTCATTAGATACAATTTGTAATGCCCTTGCACTGTTCGTGTGTGCAAATGTTGAGAAGCCTGCAATGAATAAACCGTTGCGTCATCGGCTTTTGATGCCGGCAATAAAGGTAATTGACCGGGCACCGAGGCCGTGTGAGCGCATGCTAATTCCGTTGTTTGCTGACAGAAAGCTGTTGTGAAATTGCAATTACTCGATTTTATATGCTATGGTCACATATGTTAGGGGAATCTTTATTTAGAATTACAAATACATTATTCAAATCATTGTTACTGTACAACCTTTGTCCTGACGGTCTGTGGAAGGGGAACCCGACTTCGCGACCCCCGACAAGTAAGTAGATTTTCAATAACGTGGCTAATTCACATAAATAATTACTTGCACATTATTTCTTTGCTTCACTATTATAGTCTTTTCGCGACTGGAGGTTTAGTTTCCAACTCAAGCTGGTTTATGTTCGTGCCAGCCAAGGCGGCCGCGACGGACCTGATCGGGTTCTGAGCCACTGGCCGGGATAACGAGTCAGTCCTGCCGCGACGGGCCTGATCGCCGGGGTTCCGAGACACTGGCAGGGATAACAAGCGTTCTGCGTGTTTAGAACACAAAAATCACAAGTCTAAACAACACATTTCTCGGTACTCCTGTCTGTATTTTACGGAAGAATACTTCGAATTTATCTCCGAACATACCCCAAATTGGTAAATTGGCCTCATGTGCCGAACTTTGTAGACTACGGTGTGTCCAAATACCAACTTGAATAAATACGTAACAGCGAAATAAAGCAACACGTTTTTATAAGAATTCAGTGTATTTTTAAGTGTTTTACATCGAAATTTGATGATTTATTGGTGTTAAACGGTGAATTCAAGCGATGAGCTGGCACCAGTATTCCGTGTTGTGAACTGCTGAACAGACTGCCTGTGAAACCAATGACGTCACTGGATAATTTCAATACCTCCGTCTGCCGTCAGGTGTCAGGTAACGAAACCGAACTTGCCGTTTTCGAGTAGAACTATTCGATCTAAATTGATACAAAATAGGTTGTTTTTGGGCGACATTCCCCTTTAATATCAACGATGACAGCGCCTCGTCGGATTCCAGCACTAGCAAAACAGAATATGTTGTTTTCAGCTGCTTATTACCAACAATTCATAATTACATTATTTCTGGATTCCCTTACCAGCCTAGCCTTTTGAAACTGGCACCTGTCGGTTGTTTCTTGGTCGTCTCGGCATTTTCAGGTGTAGAATGAGCAATGATCACAGAAGCTCTCAACACTTGTGACATCAAAAGACCACGTCATGTATCACAGGGCTCAATACAAAGTATGCTAATGATTAGTTGAAATTTTAATTATATCAGCGTTTAATCTCGGAAATTCATCACATCAACAATTGACTACAGCACAGAAATTAAGGTATGGTGTTATTACCACAACACAAAAGAAATGTTGAAAAACGCTTTCATTGTATTGTATTGTCTGGTGGAATTGGTTGAATTAAAAGACAGAGACAATTGTAGACAATTAAGTGAAAAGTGGTGTGCACCATGTTGGAGAGATGATCAGAAAAAGAGCTCAATGGATAGAAATTAGAGAAGGTAACTCTAAATATTTTGGCAACTTGGAAAAAAGAAACTACAAGAAAAAATGTATTACAGAGCTTAAAGATAATAATGGACAATTGATTAGAGGTCAGGGCTTAATAAGGAATGAAATACATGATTATTCCTCCAAGTTATATAGCAGTGATAATTGCAACTTTAAATATAATTTCTCTAATTAATTGTATGATTGAAGCTGAAATTCTGGATAGGGATTTTACACAAGCTGAATTTTATGAAGCTTTAAAAAGTACTAAGAACAACAAATCGCCAGGAACGGATGGTTTGAGATATGAATTTTATAAATGTTTTTGGGAAGAAATTAAGGGTCCTTTTAAGTGTTTTGAATACAGCCATGAAGTTTGTCTCCCTCAAAAACTAGAGGAAATATAATTCTTATACTTAGTCTAAAGATGACACAGAATTACAGTCATTAGATTTCTGGAGACCAATAACATTGTTAAACATTGATTACAAACTTTTAACCAAAGTTCTGACGTCACGTTTAATTACTTGCATGCATCAGTTGATACAAATTAATCAAAGTGCTGTTAAAGGGAGATTTATTGGTTACAATATAAGAATGATAGATGTTATTGCATTTACAAACTTTAATAAAGTTCAAGGCCACATCCCATTTTTGGACTTCAAAAAGCGTATGACACAATTGAATGGAAATTTATTCATAATAAGGTGTTGCATGCTTTTAATTTTGGCCCCAATTTTAAAATTGGGGTTAACATTCTCTATAACAACTCCACTTCCTGTGTGATTAACAATGGCCATTCCACTGACTATGTTAAACTTAAAACAGGTGTCAGACAAGGAGATTCATTGTCATGTCAGTTATTTTGTTGATGTGTCGAAGTAATAGCGAATTATATGAGAAAAAGTAATTTAAATAGAGGTATTAATATTGAAAGATATGAATTTAAGGTATTGCAGTATGCTGACGATACAACAATATTTCTTCAAGACGAGACCTCGGGTTCCAATTTACTAGACTTCCTTCGAAGTTTTGGGGAAGTCTCTGGATTAAAGTTAAATCCGAATAAGTGTGAAGGCTGCGTCTTGGCAAGGATAAGTGCCCGGTTGCATGAAACAGTCCCAAATAGGGACTCAACTAAAGTCGCTAAATCTAGTGCGTATTTGCGGGCTTGTGAAAATACTGATTGTCCTATCTTATGCTGTTTGAGTACCATTGATATGCCAATTTTTGTCTTTGATACAAATCGAGAGTAAAATCTAGATTGAATTCTAAATACTATTAAAAATAATGCAACGCACCCTATATAAGGACTAACTCCCTAACTGTTTTGATTGTATTAAGGGCTCAGTTTTTAATTATATTATTACAAAATGTCATTCGTCAAAAAAGAGCTCATAATAAAGATTAAATTATAAAAAATATTACACCTGTGACTAAAGAACGAAACAAATACGAATAAGATTTAGGGACCTTAGTTGAGTCCCTATTTGGGACTGTTTCAAGCAACCGGGCAAAGGAATCCAATGAAATTTTGTATAATTTTAAATGGCCACTCAAATGTTTGGTCATATATTCTGGACAGAATAATGAAAAAAACAATGCGCGTAATAATGACAAAATTAAAAATTTAAAAAATTACATATATGGAAGAAATGAGGTGATCAAAACTTTTGCTATGTCCAAAATAATTTATGTTATGAATATATTAGGTATGCTTCCTAATGAACGACAGGAGATAAATAATATTATCCAGGGTTTCATATGGCAAAATAAACCCCCAAGAGTTAGAAGAGATATTGCTGTAAATAGCAGGGAAAGAGGGGGCTTAGCTGTTCCAGATGTCAACATTTTGTATAAGTCCTTGTTAATTAAATGGAATAAATGTTTTTAGAAGGAAAAAATAATGATTGGGATATACTCCCTAAATATGTTTGTAGAAAGTATGGAAGTTGTTTAATCTTAAAATCTAAAATACGTTATTTACCTGTATTCATTTTATTGTAATTGTACTAGTCTTAATAAATTACCTTATATCGCCTACCTCGGTCTCCTTTTCACCTCTGGTAACGAGCCTGTGATGCACCTATCATTTATCTATTATTCGGGACATATGTCGATTATAAATCATTTTGCGGGACTGGGGACTGCAGCTTATCGGACCCGGTGCGGATTAAGACCAGACACTGGCGAACGGTAAAGGCATGCGGTTAATTGCAAGCTGTTTTGTCGAAGTAAATTGTTCAAATCATAAATGCCGTATACATTCAAAGGTACTTTCAGACACTTGCATAAAATTACGGGCTGGTTAGTCCTGTGTCACACTGCCGCGGCAGCCCTTAGCTAGCATCAATGACAGCTACCAGTATGAAGACTAACTACAGCTTGTTAGTAGGCCCATACAGCTTTTGCGTCAAGGCTACCCTTAGGCCTACCTGGTCGCTGGCCACAGCGCTCGCTCAAACGAGGTTTATTTAGAACTTGGGTACTTCTGGCGTAACTGTGCAAAGTTGTTGGCTTTCAATAGAGATTTTCCAGCCTTTGTTTGAGCGCACCAAACCTAAAAAAATGGGGGGCTGGAATTTTTGGGAATGTCTACCTGTTACTATAAGATTCACTGGGTATGTTCAGAGCTATGAATTGCAGAAGCTAAATTTTGGTACTTCCTGTCTTCTAGTGGAATATTGTCTCCTTTTCAACTTTTTTCGGAGTTCGTGCTTCTCTGACTGAGGCAGACCTTTTTCCATTTCTCCAAATAGGGGACTCGTTCGAGCACATAAGTACGACAAGTCCAATACAAAATGTTATCATTTTTTAAGCCAAAATGATTCAACCTTTTACCATAATAAGTAACTAAAAATGTACAATACTTTACAACATTTAGCATTACAAACACTATTCAGCAGCAAAAGTTTCCATGATATGAAAGTGGACATACATGTAACTATTACCATGGTGACGGAATAGTGTTTCCTTACACCAGAATTTAACAAGCATGATTAAAAAAAATATGAAGTTGCAAGGAACAAGAATTGGAGGCTTGAAGCTTCACAATCCAGCATAGCTTATTTCTCAAATTAAGATTATTCATATTGTTGACTTGATAACCTGAATTAAGAAGCAATAAGTTACAAAACATGACTTGAAAGCAATTGAGACTTAAACTTTTGAAAAAATATGAATCATTTTGTGACACCTAATCAAGCCTTGAACAGCAGTTGATAGTCAAACAAAAAACATTTCAAAATTATTTCAACTTATTTTTTAGCTTAATGTAAGATCACCTGAATGGGACAATCACAGTAAAATAATTCGAGAATATCTTATATTTTTGCACCAAAAAAACACGAAAATTGAACAAAGTTCCTTTTTTGTAGCAACGTTTGTCAAAATATACGAACTTTAAATCTTCACAAATTACAAAGTAACAGGTTGAACATGCCTTCCAGTTCAGCAAAATTCACTATGTTGTCGGTGCCGCCAGAAATGAGACGAAGACCAATGGGAATTGTGAGCACATTTATCACTTAATGAGTAACAACTGCGAGGCTGAAATTTAGTGAACACTGTTGAATCGTGCAGAGTAGTAAGTAAAGATATGCCTCACTAAATTTCACCGTAAATTGTTGGCGAAAACAATTAACAAAAAGTTTTAAACTCGAAACTTATACCGCTGTCCTCCAATATGACCGACGCCCTCCAAACAAAGGACCCAAATTTTGCCACAAAAATTGCAATAACTTTACACTGCTTGCCCCGATTTTGATACTTTTTCGATTTTTACTGAGTAGAATACACTACCTTTCCGATATTACCAAAGTACTCTTTCAAAACGAAAAAAAAATCAAAACGAAAAAAAATTGGTTGACACATATTGGTTCCTAGGTTCGACCGGCCTACGTAAGGAACTAAACACCAATTCTATTCTAACATAATAAGTACGCGTAACATTAAAAAAAATCAACGATCACAAACTATAAATACACTACATATGCAAACGAATCATGAGATATTATTGCTAAAACAAAATAATTAAGACTTTTCGAGCAAGCGATAACACATTCAGTTACAAGCAAAAATGGCAGCGTTCAGGACAAGTTCCTGAACTGATGAGCCGGAAATGTGGGTACGGATATAACCGATGACAGCCGGTAATGATACGCTCACAGAGAAGGGTCAAATGCTGTTAAAAAATCGCTTTTGGCAAGAAAGGCGAAAAGAATATAAAGAAAGGGTGTCGAAAATAAGATTTTATTTAGTAAGTATTTTTGGATACTGGAACCACATGGGCATTTTGAGACCAGGACTTTAATGATAGAGCCAGCAGCATGCACGACTTTACGCCGGATCAGATTGATACGCGATGGACAAAAGATGTATTACTTTCCTGAGAGACATCAGTTCCTGATGTGGAATACAATTTGTTAGAATTATTTGATGACCAGCAAATTAAAGAGATTGATAATATGCCATTTAAACTGTTGCTACAACCTCATTTGAAAGTTTTTAAGTATCATCACATTCATAAAAAATTTACACAAAATATTTATTAAAGAAAATGAAAATAGTCCAAAACGACAGAGGCTCATTTTGCGGACTCGTAGGAACTTTTAATCACTTGTTTTTGGAATATGAGCATGTACTTTCTAACTTGGATTTCAAACGTCGTTGTAGATAACCTGTTACTGGCAGAAAATCGTGTCCTGCTATTTGCATGCTTTGGATACCATGGCTACGAAAGTAATTACATATTAACGTTAGCTCAGTACTTTATATATACTTGTTCGAAGTCTTCATGTATTCCTGTACTTCAGAGATTTCACCCAATTTTATTTGACACTGTCAAGACATAGAAAAGTACGAAATCTAGAGAATTACACCCTGACTTTCTTTGCTGGGATTTTTGAAACCCTTATACATTTAGTATAAATTCAAGCAGAGCTGGAATGTGTGAATGTGAGAGTGAATGTGTTTGTGTTTGTTTTCTTTTCTACTGTATTCCATTGTTAATTTCAGTTTCTGCAAATAAACTTATTAAAAAACACGTTGGCCATAGTAAACTGCCCTACATTTATGTGGTAACATGCATTGGACATTTATTATCATATAAGGGTTTTTTAATTAATTGATATGCACATTTGTGGGAAATAACCCTTTCCTTGAAAATTAGAGAAAGTCATCAACATTGTCATTTTTCCACTCAGAACAATTCAAAAGCATTAACACATGCAATGCTGATGACATTACGAATTAATTTACAAAGTGATGTGACCAAAGTTGTCTCCGACACCAACACATGCTTTTCAGTTGAAAATCGTCAATTTCCGCTGGTGACAGGGACACGTGATCTACTTACCTACAAAGTAAGGTGTCTAACAAAGTTCAAGACAAAAAAGACCTTGACATTCAGTTAACTAGTCTTCTACAGTCACACACAAGCAGGTGAACCTACTACCACTTTATGCACAAACACGCCTTCTTGAACATCCGGGAAGTCCACCAGTCTCTGCTGTAGCTCCACTGGGGAGATGTCCTGGCGAGACGGTTTACTGCCGAACCAGCCACCCTGTTTGGCTTCAACTGAAATTCAATGAGTTGCGAAAGAAGAGTGTTATGATGCACCTCATCAAGAAATGCATTCCAAGGCTTGCACACTAGGCAAGTAGGACATGCATTCAGAATTAACTCTATTGGACTCCAATCGCACCCGTTCGCAGTTTTTAACGTAAAAATCGAAAACCAAACGTGGTAGTTTTTCCATCTGAATACCGCTTTTTAAAACTTTCATAAGTCAAAGTTCACCTCGTTTTTGAAACTCCTCTGCCTTTCTCAAGAACTCCTTGGCGCAGTTACACGGGATGGCGAAGGAGATGCCGGTAGTCACTTTCATAGTGTTGATTCCCACCACTTCACCATCCTACACGGAACGAAATCATCAATTCACACAGTATAACGGCAATAAGTTGTAGAAGGTACATTGTGGAGTTAAAAGGCCACCGCAGTTGTCATCGTTGACTCATTATTCGACTATCTCATACAAACAGATGGTTGACTTAATGATGCCAACGATGGCATTTTGTTCCACGTGGAATTAGGATTAGGAATTCCTACAGGAATATCGATTTCCTATAGGATTCCTACAGGATCAAGATAGCCTATAGTAATTCCTATAGAAAAAAATCTATAGAAAATTTTTCACAAATCTGATTTCTAAACATTTAAAAAAACAGCCTAAGATTGTATAGTAAAATATCGTTTTTTTATCTAATTTCAGCTCTTCTGAGTCATTAATTTTTGTAAAGTTTAACATAGAGGTGAGTCTAAATACATGTATATGTTAATTGCTTCGTAGAATCCGGAACTTCCTATAGACTCCTATTGAACTGCCTACTGGATATATTAAAGCCTTATAAGAATTCCTATAAGGCTCCTTATGCGATATTCTGAAGGATTTCTATAGGATTTCCTATTGGATGCTTTAGGAAACTTTAGAGGATCCCATTGGATTTCCTATAGAATCTAATAGGAAATCGTATATGATCCAATAGGAAATCCTATAGCGTTCCTACAGGAAATCCTATAGGATTCCTATAAGAAATCCTATAGGATCCAATAGGAAACCCTATAGCATTCCTATAGGAAATCATATAGGACTCCTGTAGAAAATCCTATAGGATTCCAATAGTAAATCCTATAGGATCCAATAGGAAATCCTATAGGATGCAACAGAAAATCCTGTAGGATCCTATAGGAAATCCTGTATTGTCCAATAGGAAATCATATAGGATCCTATTGAACTTTCTTTAGGACCTTATTGAACTTATAGAGTCCTACTGAACTTCCTGTAGATGAAATTCTCTTCACACAAAACATAAAATGGTAAATTATATAGCTGTCATCATATCTGTTTCATTTGTGGTGTTGTAACTTATAATGTTGTGTCTAAACTTCTAAGGAAAAGTTTTGATTATGTGTATGGCTTAGTGGCTAAAATGGACAGTTTCTCAACTGTACAACAGGTGTCACTGAAAGGCGATTCAATGAACAGTTGTCTTTACAGCAGTTAAAACACTCGACATAAGCTTACAGCTTTGACTATCAGAGAACAACGTATAAAACCCTATAGCATTCAGCATTTAAATATTATGTTGATTTGGAAAAGCAAAAAAGAACACACAGGTCTTTTGTAGCCCCAGTTTAGTGCACCATTTGTAACATATATAGATATCCTGCTGCAGACCATGTTTAAGATCAGAGTGGACTGCTGTACAAGAAATTTGAGGTTACCTGTGTTCCAGTTGAATGTTTCCAAAGAATTTCTTTTGTTGAAAACACTGTTGTTTTACTGTATTATATAAGTCTTTAAAATGTCATGATGAAAAATCCTAATGGATTTCATAAAAGTCTCATAAGAATTCCTATAGGGGTTTCTTATAGGATACCCTAAAGGATTCCTATAGGAAATTTTGGGCCAAAATCCAACTGGATTCATTGTTGGATCCTATAGGAATTCCTATAGAATTTCCTATAGGCATCCAATAGGAAATCCAATTTTCGTAAGGGGTGTCCTGCATTGAAATTTAAGTTCGAGTCCGAAACTTGAAAAACCTGTACTTTTTACTCATGTTTGCAGCTGGAATTAGGAGTCGTTTAAAGTAAGTCTGCACTAGACACTCATCTCAGTAACCTTTCAAATGAGTGCAAAAAATTCACCAAAGCCTGTCTATTTTTAAAAAAATATATATTTCTGTGATACAGCAATGTACTAAAATATTTGCAAAAGCATCAATATAAGTCACGTGACATTTCGCTAGAATCAAACTAACTTTATGAATAGATTCATCGTTTGTTGCAAAGAAACAGTGGCATTTACTAATGTTTCTCCATTATCAATGAAGAACCATTTAGAAACAAGTTCCCAAAATCTAGTAAACTCACGATATAATTATTAATGTACCATGAGTATTGTGATTTTCAAAGAACTTTATTATCAATTAATTCTCCACTGACCCTGCTGAGTGATTTCCATCGCGATTCCTAACATGCTTGAGGTGTTGTCGGATCAGTAGCAATAGTACTTGACGTCGATGACCGGCATGCCCTGCCGATAATAAACCCCTGATGGCTGGTATGGCCATTTTCTGTCGCAAACTCATCGCATCAGCATTGGAGCTATATTTGTTTCGTTATAAGACCACTGTTTCTTACTTTCGCCGGCATTTTCGTATCTTAAAAGTCCACTGACATGGCCTCTAGTGTCAAACATTATAAAGAAGGCTACCTGTTCGCACAACACAAAGTCTACAATCACACGCGTACGCACGGACACATACATACATACGAAAACAAAACAACACCGGAGTTGAGAGTAGAACACCATACTTAGAAGTCTAGCAATATACCAAGACATCGACCCATCCCGATCCCGAGGGTAGTATCACTTCACATTTTTCGTATCTTCTTATACTGACATGCTGTGAAGTTGTGACATGTCTGCTCGCTTTCTTCGTCTGGGGTTTATGGTTTCAGCCGTCTGATTGACAAACGGTGCATGAATAAAATGAGATACCCCACGGCTAGCTTGGCGGGCATTGTTCCATAACGGAAATTGTCGTATCTCGTTTTAGCCAATAAGAGGACTCACCAGTGGTCAAAATGGAAGAATGTGAAGTTGATGACAACACATCGGTGTCAAAAGTCAAAAGAGTCCCACAGGGTGAGTGCTGGAATTAATATCCACACCGTCCAAACACTTTGAAGACACCTTGAAAAAAAAGTTCAGGGAATTCTGGGTGTTTTGGCAGATGTATTAGGGCCCAGCATAACTTTTTAAGTAAACGAAATAATAGAGCCTACCCTTTTGATGAAAAATGGAAATTTGAAGATTTCCAAGATGGTAGTTAGCGTGATAATGTTACCACTTCAAGTTGATTGACTTTGCCTGATCAACCAGAAAAGACATCTGATTCTCAATGGCAATTTCCAGCTTACAGACAAATCGGATGTCCCAGCCTAGTAGGCGGCCAAAGTCGACCAAATGCAGTCACAAATTCGGCGCTCATCTTAACTGTTCCTTTTCATTCAAAAAAGAAGAAACTCCCAAAAAAACAAACATGAAAAATTCACACTGTCACCCCCAAACCACCACTCTCACTCTTGATGGCTGCCACATAGGGGGCTGGGGGCTATAGCTCCACCCACTTATTTCAGTGCCTCGTCGCCCATGGTGCAGCGCAGCACAAGGGGGTTGGGGAAACATGCTACACATTCCACAATTTGGGTCAAAAGAGCTCAGCCATCCAATCAGATTTTTGCAAATTTGACACCCTAAAATTGCCGATTCCTCACTCACCGGACTGTAATACATTTATGCAACAGAAAGCCATCATTTTGAAGAAAATAAATATACAGGAGAACTAGATAAGTGGACTTTTGTGAAGATGTAGATAATGTTCAGGCGGAAAACTGAATCAGGTTACTTGAACTAACTTCCGCCCAAACTGGCCGAAGTTTGGTCTTGGGGTTTGTGGCTGAACTGTGTGATGTTTAACAAAGTGAGCAAGGTACAGACATGAGGACGTCTACTCACGGTGTCGAAAGAGTGGTAATATGGTGTCCATCGGATATTCCTCCGACATGGCTTTAATTTTCTCCTTATGCTAATGTTGAACTATTGATTGTTTTGACAGTATAGTTGTTATTAAAGAGACTGTGTAAAACAACAATATGCACATGTATTGTTATTACATTTAACAGGAGGTAGTGATGAAATTCCATCCCCTTTGGATGCAATGACCAGTATTTTCTTGCTTGTTGATTTGCTTCCAACTTCTCCAGAATTCATCAAAGTTTCTGGTGAATTCACCCAAACCCAGCCATCCACTATAATTAAGGTAAATTGACCATTCGACAGTGAACAATAACAAAAGTGAGACTCTTCCAGAGATCCTTGGATCATTTCGAAATGCTGGAGATTTGGGGTGGAATAACGGCGCCAGAAACAGTGATCTTACATTGAACTCAAGTAACGAAAAATGTGACTGATTCTCAGTTTTCAACTTTTTACATGTATGTCAATTAATGGTTTCTTACAGACATTCCTCAACTCCCACTTTGCGCATTATTCCAGATTCCAATACGAGAGCATTGCTGACATTACCTCGGGCGGGGGGGG
>NMRA01000718.1:68452-105288 GCA_002633005.1 Phoronis australis | reverse complement strand
ACGAAGGAGCCCTTGTTGCCTTCATCTTTTCCTTCCCGACCCTGGGAACGAATTGGAACCGACTTGTTCGAACTGAACAAACAACACTACGTCCTTGTGGTAGACTACTTCTCCAGATGGATCGAAGTTCGAAGACTTAGCCAGACAACTGCGCAACACACGATTGAAGCACTCAAGTCAATATTCAGTACACATGGAATACCAGACATTGTTATATCCGACAATGGTCCCCAGTATGCTTGTGAAAGCTTTGACATGTTTGCCAAAGACTACGGCTTCGTTCATGTGACATCCTCACCTCTCTACTCTCAGTGCAACGGAGAAGCCGAGCGCGCAGTCCAAACTGCGAAGAACATATTGAAAAAGAATACTGATCCTCACCTAGGTTTCCTGGCATACAGATCGACACCTATTCACAATGGAAAGTCTCCGAGTCAACTACTCATGTCCAGACAGCTCCGAACAACTTTGCCGATCATGCCTAAAGCACTTCTTCACAATTCTATCGATGATCAGTCCGTAAGGGCGAAATAAACTCGGCGAAACTCAAAGAACAAAGCAAACTTCGACCACAGACACCGAACTATGTCCCTACCAGTATTAGGTGTTGGAGACCAAGTCTGGGTGCGCGATCAAGACAAACACGGCGAAGTGAAAGAGAGTTCGACAAACCCGAGATCCTACATGTACCTTGTCGTCACAGAGTCCGGTGCTACAATTCGCCGTAACCGGTCAGCGTTGATTCATACCGGAAATATGAAAAGTGCCTCACCAGAGAATTTTACACCAAAAGAGACGACCCTCAAACCATTTTCAAACCCGGCATCAAACCCACCTACCGCAGACACCCCACAGACCCACCAACTACGACGTTCTCAGCGGGTAATAAAACCAGTGGATCGCCTGAACCTCTGAACATTTGATTAGTTTTCAGCGCTTAGTGATAAGGACATTAACATAGTTCAAGACATTTATTGCTTAAAGCGTTTACACATGTTCTTAAACTATCTTGGGAAGAGATGTAGTATTATAGCGCTTTAGACTTAGAAGAGATAAATATATTGAGTTTTGGTTCCATCAGCGTTGTTGTTCCTACAATTTGGGTAATACATTTTGATTTTACTAGTTTGTGTTCAATTTTTTATGATGTTCGAAATACTCAAACTTTTTAATTATGTACTGAATTTCTCTGAATTATCGCTTATTAAAGAATAGTTAGTGACTCATGAAATCGTCTGTTATTGCAGATTCATCGCATTCAGAATAAGCGACTGTGGAAAACCTACGTCAGCCACAAACAGCACATGGACTCTACAAATCCACAGGGAACACAAAATGAGAGGGTGCTATACCATGGGACCAGTGCGGACACTGTTGATTAGATCAATGATCGAGGGTTCAACAGGAGCTTTTGTGGAAAGAACGGTAATTTCCTTTTACATGTCTTCTTAAAGTAGCATGCCGCGTCATCTTGGAAGACCACAACAATTTTGTGATGTAACATCTGGGCCCGTGGTACAATCTCTGTACCTGAGCTTGAACTCGGATTCTTTTTAATATTTCCGTTCTCTTACAGTGACGAGTGTGTTATTATGCACTCGGTGACCCCAGAAAGATATCAGTTTGAGCCTGAATGCAAGTTTTGATTTTTCTGGAAATCTCGAGTTTGTAGTTTGAACCTAGGAGTCATCAAGTGCAAACTAGAATTCGATGGTCGTCCAACTAAACATGGTGCATTCTAGCACAGAGTAATCGACACATATTATGAGCTCTCACGAAAATATTATAGAATAAAAAGTGTCAAAAACTAATTTCGAGGTTGATTTTGAACACAAAAATTACACCTCAGGTCCTGATCTTTGAAATCCTCAAAAAGTACACCTGAAGGTATCGTCCTGCAATTCCCTCATGAAAACTTCTTTATAATTATTTGCAGCAACTTTGTACGGATCCGGGGTATATTTCGCAGTGCACGCAAACTATTCAGCTCGCAATCCATATGCCCAACCTGACGCCAGTGGACAGCAACATGTGTACCAATGTAAAGTGCTTACTGGCGAATTTACCGTGGGAAATAGTAGCATGAAAGAGCCTCCTACTAAGAATGGAACTGATCTTTACGACTCGACATGTGACAATCCAGCAAGCCCTGGTATATTTGTTGTATTTCACGACAATGCCGCGTACCCTGAATATCTCATTGTCTTCAAGTAGCCACGTATTTACAAATATGTGAGTTGATTTTGAAGCCCAGTTTCTATTTAGAAAAGTTGCTCTCTGATTAAGTGTTCTTTTTGGCAATATGAACCTCCTGAACTCAAGGTAGATAGCCAGATATTGAGCCATTCCATAATAAATTACAATTATACCACTAAGTTGACTTTATAATGAAGGCTAGGAGACTAACAAAAATGTTTTGTTAGGTGCTTGTATGAAGACACCTTTGAGACAAGTTATATTACTTGTACAAAAGAACAATACTTCTAAAACAAAATACAGAAGGGGAACAAAGAGGAAAACATTCCAAAATACATAGAAGAGAGCATTGGAGAGTCTAAATTGTCTGTGGCGTTTGGTATTTTTAGATTGTGTGTTAAATGATTAGTTCTTTATAGTGTAATATAAACCTGTCGGACTTTTTGTGTCAGACACTGGGTGACTAATTTCATCATGACAAGCCTTCAGAAAGTAGTCATGTTTGCACTTCTTGAACTTGTATGTGGAGATCCCTAAACTAACGGAATAGAAATTTTAGGTTTAAAGCTTTTGTAAATTAGGGCCGAGTTGTTTTCACCCTTCATGATCCGATAGAAGATCACACAATTAAAGCTGCATTTTTTGTGTTTAGGTGGTTAAATTTAAAATTCGAATTGGGCTTTTTCCTTTTGTAATGTTGCCTTGTAATATTCCCTTTCTCTCCCTCTCCCTCCACCACTATATGTATTTGTGTGTGTGTGTGTGTGTGTGTGTGTGTGTGTGTTTCAATTCAATTCACAATATATCTGAAGTGAATGCTCTGAACGTTGTTTGCTTAATCTCGTCTGAATTTCTAGTACACGGAATGTAGTATACTTCTTTAAATGGCAAGCTCGAATGTCGATAACAAGGACTTTTCGCAAGGATCACGGTGTGTCATTTCAACATCAAATAGAGTGTGTCAACATAAGAATTTTAATTGTTAGGTATTGATAAATCTCTATGTGTTCAATGAAACCGAAAGAATGTATTTCCAAAAAATGTTCAGTTGTTTCACACATAGTCTGGTGAGCTTCAGCCACACTTATAGGTGCAGGCAGCAATTCACAACTCCTTAAACAGAATATTTTAGGTGCACCTTTTTCCATTTCTAAACAGTAAATATTGAACTGAATACTCACAAACATTTTAGAGATGTAATCTATTTATCAAGTAAGACTACACCATTCCCTTTGTCTGGACGACAAATTACACCATCCATTGAGTAATTCTCAAAGTGCTGCTGTCAACCAACTCAACTGTAATGAATTTAGACAGTTTTACATTGAAATGACTAACAAGATTCTTAGCATCAGAATCAAAGAACACTTTAAAGACACACACAGTGCTGTTCTCAACCACTCATTGACAACTGGATTGCTTTGGTGTTCAGACCTTGACAAAGACAATCCCACCTTGAGGCTCCTCGTAAACGAGGCCTTGCATTTACTATTGAACCATGCCAAGCGCTAAATCAAAAAAAAAACATTGGCTTATTTGAGATCCAACTGTTTTGGTTTCTTGTCTCATCTCACAATACACTTTGACGTTTACCTCTACGGTTTGTTTTCCACCTGTGTCGCCTGTTTGAGTATGTGAGCTGTTGCATTGAGAATGGTTTAGGTAATAAACCTAAGCGTAGGATTAACATGTCTTTATTTACATGTACGTACGTGCTAATTCTAAAGTTCGTGCTCCTGTTTTGACCTAAAGTAATGTCATCAGAACAGACCAAATGCGTTCAAAATCAGATGGCATGTTGAAAATAGCAAGGAGCTCAAGGCAAGCATAAAACTTGTAACTGCCGCTAAAAACTCATCATCCATTGCCAGATTCACAGGTATACACCTGTTCAATTTCATGAAGGTCATGCATATCGTTTAGAAGATACAGCAGCACACGCCAGACGTCCAGAAAGAGATGGTGGCAATATGCCCTTGCACATATGTGGGGACATAAAACGGACCGCAGATAACTGAAATACGTCTTAGCCAATCTGAAGTTGTCTCGCACGCCAGAATTTGAAATTAAAAACAATATTAATTGTATGTCAATTGTTTGCTATTACAATCCTTAAGGTACCTGCAACAGTACAGATATCTTGGATCCTCAGCACCATACGTCCTAAACCCATTACTGTTACTTAAGGAGGACTGATATGTCTATTCAGACAACATTTTTGGCATAACTGACTATAGAAGTCTCCGATGGCCCGCAACAAAGTCACTGTCAATTTGTCGCTGGACTGCGTAGCACTGTACACGTCATTGGCTGATGTAACCACGGGCGCACCCAGGGGGGCTCAAACAAGTCCCCCGATTTGGCGAATTGGGCAAAAAGGTCTGCCTCAGCGAAACAAAAAGTCCGAGTAAACGAGACAAAAATCACTAAGTCTACAGGAATTTGGCGCGGATGCACAATTGGCAGGCCTGAACCTAGTGGCCCCGTTTTTTATTTCTTTAAATTTTTTATTATTTTAATCCTCGTTGATTTTTTTTGTCAGTAAAAGGTCAGCATATCAAAGAAATTTGAGCCCCCACCCCTATATTTTAGGCTGAGTGCGGGCATGCTAACTTGGGTTCCATTTATATGAAAAATGACATCGCCTGGTGGGATTCCAGCGTGTCAGAATAAAAAGCAAATGAACTCTTTTTAGTGCACATTACAGACAATTACACACCACTTTATTTCAAAAATCAGACTCATGAACACCAATCTCTAGCCTTATTCTTGCGTGGCCCCTGAAAGGTTCCTGAAGTACAAAATGTACATTTTTAATTAAACTTAATTTATGAATAGAATATACAGCAGAAATCACATCTTTGTTATTCTTCCACATTGTTGTCAAAAAATGTTTTTCCAATGTTAATTCCTATTGGTTAACGCACTTCTGACGTCACTGAGGCTGTACCGTGGATGAAAGCAATGAAATAAATTAAGCTAATAAAATATATAGCTCATTGGGTAAATGCTTCTCAGCTACAGAACTGGGCTTAATGTTTGCAACTCTTCTGCGATCTCGGCTCTTAAAAGTTCATAACACAAGTTTACTGCCGTGTAGTCTTGACAATTAGTGAAACCATAGACAATAGATAACAACTATCTATATGTGGAGAAGTTCTCGCTTAAACTGGTCACTGCTCATAGACGGGGATCCCAGAGCTTTTTTGGGCATGAAAAGGTAACCAATTTTCTTTGGTGCCACAGTGCTCTATGGGTAACCTGATGATAAAAAGTACAGTCTGCTAGCTAGATTGTAATCAGCTGATCATATCCGCATGAGCGAAGCCAATTATCCTCGCTCGTGACTCGATGACTAGAGCAGCTTGGCGGCATCCTTTTGATCGTGAGCCGAGTGCGACTCAGCCAAGGTGGATAAATACGGTCTACTTCAATTTTCCATACCCCGCCGTTTACCTTAATCACTGGGGTTAGGACCAATCTTATTTAGTGGGAATGTTCATAGCATGAAAGGGAGCTATAACAGAGGCAAAGTAATATAAAACATAAAATTAGGGAGTGAACAAAGACAGTTAGGCAGAAACTTTTGGGAACTAATTGAGTTCATTTGAGACTCTTGCATGCAACCAGGCACGGGTAACTTGCTACCTTCGATACCAAAGTTCACATTTTGTCAAATATTTACGAAGATTTAACCCCGGAAACCATATATCCTTGCTGAGCTAAGCAAAGTTTTATGTGCGTAAAAATGGGCATGGACATTTGTAGTCACGTAACCGTATTTTTTCTAAAAACATTTTTTATGCGCCCACATATTCATATGTGGACGCATTATGCCGTCATCTCTGTCCGTCCGTCCGGGCGGCGTCCGTCCGGCGTCCGGTGTCCGGCGTCCGGCGTCTGGCGTCCGGCGTCCGGCGTCCGCTGCTCTATCTCCAAAACCCTTTGACATACGTTCATGAAATTTGGCACCTATGTTCCATTCATGAATGGGACGGCATGTGCGAACTTTCGGACGGATCCGACTACCGGTGTTCCCCCTAGTGGCAATTTTATTTTTTTACGCTTACCTTTGTATCTTCAAAAGTCCTGAACGGATTTTCATGAAATTTGGNACGGCATGTGCGAACTTTCGGACGGATCCGACTACCGGTGTGCCCCCTAGTGGCAATTTTAGTTTTTTACGCTTAGCTTTGTATCTTCAAAAGTCCTGAACAGATTTTCATGAAATTTGGTATGTAGGCACCTATTTGTGAGATGACGCTATCCTCCCGTTTTCGGATGGATTCGACATAGTTTGCGCCACGTAGTGGCCATTTTTACTGTTTTCGAGTTTGTATTTTTGCGTCCACCCCTCTATCAACCAAACCGCTCAAAGGATGATTGTGAAAATTGGCGTGTATGTGCTTACTATAAAGAGGACAGCTGACAATGATTTTTAGACGATTTGGACTACTGTGGCGCCTCCTAGTGGCAGTTTGTTTTTTTGCGTCTATGGCTGTATCTCCTAAACCGTTCACAGGATCTTTACGAAATTTAATAAGTGTATTTATATGATGTTAACAACAGACGATGACGACTTTTGGACGGATCCGCCTACCAGTGTGCCCCCTAGTGGCAATTTTATTTTTTCACATTTACCTCTGTATCTTCACAAGTCCTTAACGGATTTTCATGAAATTTGGTATGTAGGCACCTATTAGTGCGATGACACTATCCTCCCGTTTTCGGATGGATTCGACCTGGTTTGCGACACCCAGTGGCCATTTTTACTGTTTTTGAGTCTGTTTTTTGGCATCCACCCCTCTATCAACCAAACCGCTATAAGTATGATTGTGAAAATTGACATGTATGTTCTTACTATGAAGAGGACGGTTGATGCTGAATTTACCATGACTTTGATTACTGTGGCGCCTCCTAGTGGCAGTTTTTTTTTGCGCCCATGGCTGTATCTAACAAACCGTTTGCAGGATCTTTACTAAATTTAGCAAGTGTATTTATGTGATGTTGACAACGGACGATGACGACTTTAGGATGATTCTGACTACAGGTATGCCTCTAGTGGCAATTTTAGTATTTTACATTGACCTCTGTATTTTCATAGGTCTTCAGGTGTATACTTTGTGTTACTTCGTGACTGTGAAGGAAAAGTTCCAAGTAGAAATTTGTTTCTGGCATTCTAATGCTGTGCTAATCTCGTATGTTGGTAAATTTGTTTTCAATTCTATGTTTCTGTGGTGCTTTAAGCAACTGATGTATAAGATGTGCTTGTATTATGAAGATCACTCACATTTTGCCCCTAGCCTATTGAGAAGACAATGACCATGCCTTTCCATTTTGCAAAGTACAACATACTACATATATGCCCTCTACTGGCCACTTCATGGTACCAATAAACAACCCTAGAAGGATACCGTATACGGTGCAATTGTGGGCGCATTTCAACGCTCTGCGTTGCTCTTGTATTGCTTGTCTCGGGCCGACGAGCCTTTTAGAATTGAGAGCAAAAAAGGAAACAAACTAACATGGTCCATTGTTCGTCCAAATTGGGCCATACTCTTGAGGCGGTGTGGGTCAAATCACTCATATCCACGTTTTTTAAAAAATGATCCCCGTTAGTGTAACTTAATTCATACACCATAACAACATTAGTCATACCAGATGCGCCCTCTACATACACGATAACAACGTAACATAAATCATACCAGTGGCGCCCTCTGCATACACGACAACAACGTAACATCGAAAGAAGATAAGTGGAGTATCTTTTATCTTTAAAGTGGTCAACATTTAAGAAGTTCAAATTGCTTATTATTAAATAATGCTATTGGAGTTGAAATAGACCAAAAATTAAATCGGTGATCCCTATTTCTATTCTTTAGAAAACACTACTGACGCTAAAATAAAATATTTAAAAATCCACTGGTTCAACCCTTAAAGGAGAAGTCAACAAGTTAAAATTTGAGGCAGTCAAAATCCACAAGAACACGGAAACTTCAGGAACGCTGACGTACATATAAGAGAACCGGTAAACTGGAAAACATAAATAAAATTAACATCGTGCAGCGAAATTAATAGGTTTTCAAGAAGACAGCAATCGTTAAATTTATATGAAATGCCATCACAACAACCAGTGCAAATTTCCCATTTTGCCAGAGGAGCCTGACAGGGCACTCTAACTAAAAACTAATTCGGTTCCCACTCTTTGTTTTGCTGAGTTGTAGTAAGCAATGATTAGAAAAACATCAACGATGGATTAAACCTGTGTTAAACCCACAAGTCAAAGACACGTACATGTATTACTAACTGAAGTTAGGTGAAAAAACGTAGTAATTTTGGTCTGTAGCCAACTCAGTTCGAGACCTTCCCTCACTGACAATAAACCGCCGGCATAAATTTCAGTCAAGGTATGTTCTTGTTGAAAGGTTGCACAAAGGCAAGTGCGAGGGGGTAGCCAAGCTTTTGTTAGGTGAACCGTGTTTGTTAGAAGGTGAACTAAGGTTATCGTGAGACTCGTTCATGAATGACGAGTGCACCAGTCATGTGGTTGCCACCTCTTATGTATTATCATTATTATTATTATTATTATTATTATTATTATTATTATTATTATTATTATTTTATTATAGTGACACAAGGGTGCCAGTAAACACAATCTCAAAGACAGAATATTCAACACACCCCCCAGCCTCAATGGGCTTAGTCAGTCACCTAATAACAATTAAACCATGACATAACATATTGCACACACTCAAATATGACCACTTCAGGCTAGTTTACCAACAAATAATTACTTCTAACCTGCAAAGCGTCTTGGATGAATTTCGCTAGACCTTTCAAGTTATTTTGAAATATTTGAGGACAGAATCCCATACAAAAATGGTCGAATATGAATAAATTTTTTGCAATCAAAGAGGAGATGAACTTCATCTTCAATTTCGTTTTTACAAACTAGACAAATCCGTTTATTTACAGGAATTCCCAAGTACCGCCTCATCTCAATCTCTAATGGTAGAATACCAGCTCTCAATCTAGCTATGACGGACGTCTGAGACACCGGCAAACGTAAAACTCTTCTACACAATAGCCATTTTAACACATCTACAAAAGGAAAGTTTTGGTTCCTAAGTGATTATTTTTAACCAGTTTAACTCTTCTCAGTGTAACCTACCGACTCCTAGGGGACAATAAAGTAGTCTACTACAGCTCTTCCTCTATGACTTATTGTGGTGAAGTTATCTTCACTTATATCTTTCCTACCATTCGCTATGCAAATTTTAGAGCCAAACAAAAAGTCAAATTTCTACCATGACTATTTGCAGCTTTATCAATTACGACTCGTTTATTTACTTGACAATCAACATCTGGAATGTAATCATTCAAGTTACCCACTCTCGAGTTAAAATCTCCACGTATAACAACGTCATCTGCTATGTCGGGCATAATAGGTGGCTATAGAAACTATCCGCATCACAACCCCCTTGAAGAATTCTTAGATGGTATGTAGCAGCAAAATACAATTATACATTAGTCTGAGCGTATATAAGTTAGTCTTGAAGCTAATAAATATACCCTGATACGACTTGTCAACAATATCGCTTTTAAATGTTTCAAATAAATCATTTTTAACAAATATTCTCACCCACCCGAACCTCTTGGGGCCTGCTTGTTTATAAGCTGCCTATTGTGTCCATACCAACAATATCCGGGCAAAGTAAGTTTTATTTTCATGTAGATGAGTATCTAGCACCCCTATATGTATATGTGGGAATTGTGTTAAGGACTCTAGAAGCTGAGTTCGATCACTTACACTAAAAACTGTGTGTGGCAAGAGCCCACGGGTGTACTTGGAGTTCCGTGACCAGTTTCATGAAACAGACTCAAAAGGGGACTCTACAAAGGCACATAAATCTTCTGCCGTTTTGCCGTTTTTTTAATCACCTTATCTTGAGTATGAGTTTCTTATAAGTTTCTAATATTGTAACTGAACCTTTATTTCAATGAAAGTAAATATGAACTTAGTCCTTAAAGGAGAATGCCACCCGATTTAATTAGTCTTTTTTACCGTCTTAATCAGTCTATATCAACATCGCCTATTATAGGATGGACCTCACCTTGTCGAGAGGTGTCCCGTTAACATATGAGGGAAGGTGAGAAACGACGCAGCGACGTCAGTGGTTCGTCTGCAGAGTGAATGCCGCTATATTGCGGTGCATCGTTCCCACTTGTCCCAACTATGCAGCTGCGAAGAAATCGGGTATATCGTTTTTTCGCTTCCTCGAGAGCTCTAAATGCTTAGGAAGTGGCACGCGGTAGTGAAGAATGAAAGGTATGCTGTTAATAGCAAGTATGAGGCCGTAAAACATCTCCGTGTCTGTGGCCGGCATTTCGTTGACAGTGATTTATCTGACGAATTCCGGCTTACCAATGAACTATCCATACTTTCCGTTGGCTGTGCATGTTCACGGCGCCTCTCTTGTATTTCTTGATCAGTGTATTCCGGTTCGAACTGATAGCCTGTGAAACCCAACGATCCGACCCGCGAAGTCTTCGCCGATGAGCTCTTGACTAAGTCGGTATTGGCGCCGCGCGAGTTGCCATGCATATAGACGTTTATTACTCTGCGTTCTGTTTCAAAATGAATTATTCTCATCCCAACTAATGCTTATATAAAACTGAAATAACGTCTGTCTCATTAGATACAATTTGCAACGCCTTTGCAGTATTCGTGAGTGCAAATGTTGAGAAGCCAGCAATGAATAAACCACTGCGTTACCGGCTTTTGATGCTGGCAACAAAGGTAATTGACAGGGCACCGAAGCCGTGTGAGCGCATGCTAATTCAGTGTTTGCTGACAGAAAGCTGTTGTGAAAAAATTATACGATTTTACATGCTATGGTCACATGTTAGGGAAATCTATATTTAGAAATACAAATACATTATTCAAATCATTGTTACTGTACAACCTTTACCCTGACGGTCTGTGGAAGGGCAACCGGACTTCGCGGCCCCCGACAAGTAAGTAGATTTTCAGTTTCGTGGCTAATTCACACAAATAATTACGTGTACATTATTTCTTTGGCTCACTATTATAAACTTTTCGTGACTGGAGGTTTAGTTTCCAACTCAAGCTGGTTTATGTTCGTGCCAGTCCCGGCGGCCGCGATGGGCCTGATCGGGTTCCGAGCCACTGGCCGGGATAACAAGCGTTTGTGTGTTTAGAACGCAAAAAATCACAAGTATAAACAACACAGATCTAAGTTCTCCTGTCTGTATTTCACGGAAGAATATTTCGAATTTATCTCCGAACAGACCCCAAACTCCTGCTACGCTACCTTGGTAAATTGGCCTGCCGAACTTTGTAGTCTACGGTGTGTCCAAATACCAATAAATCCTTAACAGCAAAATAAAAAATAGCACATTTTTATAACAGCTCTATGTATTTTTAAGGGTTTTACATCGAAGTTTGATGATTTATTGGTGTTAAACGATGAATTCAGGCGATAAGCTCACACCAGTAACCCGTGTGGTGAACTGCTGAACAGAATGCGTGTGAAACCAATGACGTCATCGGATAATGGGGCTATTCGGAAAATCTACAATAACTAGAGGGCGTGCGTGTACTAGTGGTGGTAGATTAACAGCCTCGATTTCGCGAGCCCTTTAAATACATGGTGAAATGGCTTGCACCCGTGCCAACTGAATCTGAGATTGCGTAAAAAGGGTGCTTCTGTGAGAGGAAGTAAGCACGACCTCATACAAAGGTAAGGTTTGTGATTATTTTAACGATTATTCCATGATTATTCTACCGATGCCTGTTAACTGAGGCATTTGCCGATGTCGACTTCGCGGCAGTCAGTCGCCAGCCAGAGTCTGGTTAATCTTTGTATGTTGTGATATGTGATACGATACTTGACGTAGCAATCGGGATCTTTTCGTACATCAAAGCATTATTATTGTTTGGAATGATTTCTAAAAGTTTATCAGTGACAGTTACATCAATCAATGCTGAATGTTTATGCTGTCAACTCGATACAGGTTAATGAGTTAAGATTACAATCCAATCCCAATGGCAAAGGGTACGTGAGTGATAAATATCCATTGCATTAGACTATTTGTTTACTCCCTATCATATGTCTTCTGGAAATCTATTACACGTTGAAATGGAAATCTATCACGTCAGTTTTCACGTAACCTTTGGTTTTTAGGTTTGAAGGCTTGTACCGTGCAGAGGAGATATGCATCGCTTCTGCACCGTCCCTGAATGGACAAAAATTGGTTTTTAGCATTTGACTGCAGCTAACCAACAAGATCTTCCCATCCAGTGCAGATCTGTTGTCAAAGCCTACTTTCAATATTGGAGACAACGAACAAAGCCTTTGAAAAGGAACAGCTATTTTTAAAGTCATTTTGTTAAATTACTTATTCAGGTCCTGAGGGGGGATTGGCATGGGGGGTTGTAATATTTGGTACAACTGAATGTGTGGAAATAACAGGTAATACATGTTTGGGGAAAAGAGCATGGTGAGGTAATTCTTAACCTTCACGAAGTCCCTTCAAGTTGATTTCATGAAACTGTTTTGCTACTTGTATCAATTGTAAAACCACGAAAATATATTACATTTTCCGAATTCACAGTGACTGAATAGTCTTAACTCATGCCTTGAAATGTTGCAAGTCGTTATAAATTCAAATGACTGCCATTTTTGTGAAAATTGCATTTTTGATGGTGCCTTACGATTTGTAATTACTCTTAAACAACAGAAAGATTATCCATCATTTTTAAATGACCCAAGTCTTCATATCTTCTATTAGAAGAAAAACGGTTCCCTCAACCTTAGGCTAGAAGTATGCTTGACAGACCCATGAACCTGTAATCTGAGTTTAAAATTGCTGAAAGTATCAAAATTAAAAAGGCTTGAAAATGGGTAACAAAGGTTTGAAGTTGTCTCAAAAAACTTGTATATTTTACAGACAAGTGATGCGTTTAAAGAATTGTTATGGCTAGGGATAAAAAATAAAGACACAGTTTTATGCAATACTCATTATATACACCCTTGGTTTCTGAAAATAGTAATTATTTACTTTTATGTGAAACTGTAGACCAATCACCATATATTTTTGAAAAACAGGGATAACATTTTTGATCCAATCTGGAGTACTTAATTATTCATATTTCAATATTTGTTCCAGGTTCAGTGACATTTTAAGGCCACTTCAAGCTGTATCATAGACAAGCTTTGTTACTCCGTTCTCTTCCCACAGCACTTCCACACACCAGCAGTGCTGCATGGCACAATGTGCAAGTCAGTGGCCCTGGAGAAATGTGAATCGCAGTACTAAGTTACCATAAGACAATGTGCCAGTGGAGTGTCTGTGTATCCAGACGAACTATATCTGACTGCTACACAAATAAGCCTTGTTGGTGAGGATGCCCTTTCATAGGCAATGAGTCATGTGTGGACAATAGCTTATTTCCTTTCCTGGAAGAAACATGAGGGACTGAAGCTAAAGAAGACCTAGTCACACTCTGGTCTAGTTCAGAGTCTGATTTTGGGCTCAAAACGATTCAAGTGATATGCTGCTGTGTTTACCTTCAAGGGTCTAATTGTGGATGTTATTGAGGCTGAATGAGGTTACATGAAAGAAAGCCACGTGTTGAAACTGGACCTTTTTTACAAGCGCTTCTATAGGCCATTGAAACTAGAACCCAGTGAAATGAAAGCCAAAAGCTGAGTGACATTAAATTTTCCTTTCAGAAGAAAGGCTTTATACTATTGGTAAAAACTTTTCAATTTGGTACAGATTATGGGGAAATGACATTCAGTGACTGCATCGATTGTCTTATTGTATGTTTTCAATTGTAGCTAGCTGGATAAGAATCTGCTATGCACAAGATTCGAGAATAAACAATTATCAGTGTATTTAAAAACAAATGGCAAACTGAAAAAGCACAGAAAGAAACAACATTGCGAGGGAGTCCATAATCAGGCATATCAGGTGCTGAATTTCTGAATTACGTTCAATTCTCTCAGGTTATTGCTGAAGGATTGCTTTTCACTTTGTCCAACGGTGAAATAGATGGTCAGGCGGTTGGTTTCAGTTGTTTTTTCTTGCCTGTAACAGAATAGAAATATTAGCAAATTGTAAAAGAAAAGACAAGACAAAACTACTTTTGTAAGGCAGAACATACTTGACATTTCATCTTCATGTTTATGTGTAGAAACTAATAACCTTTGTACCCAAGTCTTATTTAATATCTGCATAAAAATATGTGAAACAGGCTAAAAGTGATTTAACAATGTGTATTTTTCATGACACTTAAAATGTGCTTCTGATCCCAACAATTAAAATTCATTCTAGGTGTCAATTTTTTCCAATGCAATGTTACGACATTTACTGAATTAAGACTTATTCATGTTAATTCGATAACTGAGCTGGTGTTCCTGGGGGTGGGGTCCACGATAAAATAAGGAAACTCACTCATCTAGAGAATTTTATTGGAAACAGCAAGCATAGTTTTGAAGAGAAACTGCTGTGAAAAAGTCACTCTTGACTTCCGTGCATCACGTACCATACACCTCTTATTTTGGGAGCACTCCCACCCAGGACAATATGAATATGTGCTGCTAGCCTACCCGGCATCGGGTGAGTTTCCAAAAAGAAACACTTAGTTCCACTCAATAAAACTGTTATTCAGTGGGGTAACTGGTGGGGATAACATCACCGAACGATGTTGATAGAAACTGATTGCTAAAAACTTACCAAGTAATGTTGTGTAGTCCCCGAAGGAACTGCATAGTCATAGACATAGAGCACACACGGGGCTTCAGCATCCACACACTTTTTGTCAGTTAGTTGACCCTGTTGACCGCAGTTGTCCACGAATATAGTAACTTTAAGTCTTTTGGGAATTTGTGGCCACCTGTCGAAGACTTGCGCCAGAGAAATTAGCGGTAATAAGGCTTAGCGTGACGACGTATTTTGATAAAAATTCCATCTTTTACCAGTTGTTTACATGCAGACAGCCACGCACGCGCTATTCAATCACCACTAGTACAGCAGCGACACCGCGAGGAGAATTCTCCGAATAGCCCATTTCAACACCTCCGTCTGCCGTCAGGTGCTAGGTAACGCAACCGAACGTGCTGTTATCGAGTAAAACTACTCGATCTAAATTGATACAAAATAGGTTGTTTTGGGGTGTCATTCTCCTTTAAATAAGGGACGTCGCTAGATCGAGCTGCTTATGCTCTATAATGTTGAGAATTAAAAGGATCCCTGGCGTCCCACGTGACTGATAAAGCATGATTTAACTACAAACTCGTACTCTCAGTGTCATAGATTAGATATCACGGTTCTCGTGTATGCCAAGCTTCCACGTTTAACATGGTTTGTACAGAGTTTTCAAAATGTTCTCCAAGCTTTTGAGCGTTGACGATGGTTACAATATCATTTTGTTTCTGGGGAAAGGATGGGAAAGTCGTTTTTAATATCAGTTGGTACGCCACAACCGCGTTTGATATATTTTAACGTTAAATTCACTTAGCAATAAAACGTAAACAGCATAAGAAAGAGCAATTAGTGCTTTCACAATTCCACAAATACGCAGATTTAAGGAACATAGCTGAGTGCCTATTTGGATCTGTTCTATGCACCCAGGCACAGATTCAGTAGTATGTGAACTTAATTTCACTAAATGGTTTAACTGACAGAAGGTGTGTTCAAATACTTACATAGTGTGAACCTCAGTCATGCCATAGAATACGTGGCCCTCAAGTCTTCGAATACTGTTATTCCTGAGATCTCTATAAACCGGTGATTAGAATATCAATCATGAAGACTCGGAGAGGTTAATTTCTCAAACATGAAAGACATGAATGAAGCTACAGCGGTACCTACAAACGCCGATTTAGATATTAAGCGAGCCGAACTTCGACAAGTAGGAATTTTCCTTCGCTTTCAAATATGTTAACGAGCATCGACAAAAGTGACGACATGACTTAATGAACTATTAGATCAAAATTAATGTCGATGTATACCGTTTTACAAACTTACAAGGTTTCCACTGAATGTAGAGCTTCAAACGTAAACGGTGCAAGGACTTCAATTCTGTTGTTTTTGAGGTGCCTGAAATCAATCACATTCCTTATAAATTCTTCAATGAGCAATATAAGTCACAACTTTTTAACTTTTAAAATAGTTTTTCTCCGTGAAACTCAGAATTCAAGCAATGTACGATTTTACTAAAATTTCATGTGGCAACAATCTGTTCTGGGATCAGTTTCATGAAATTTGACTTAAAACTTTTAAGTTTTAAGTCAAATTACTTAAAAGTAATAAATAGGGTTAGAATCCACACCACTATTTCCTAAAAATGACTGAATGCTACTTAGAAATGTGCAAAGCCTGTGAGAATCCTTCCTAAATTAAAACTGAATCTTTAGTTAAAATAAAATTTGGTTGATCAAAATATCACAAAGAACAGGTGAAAAGAACAGCGATGCATTCACTAGATCGAGTCTCCTGCGCGAAAAGCAAGATCAGGCAAACTCATGCGAGTGCATTTCAAAGGCGTGTTACACTGTACGTCAGGACACTGTAAGTTCGAGGTTGTACTAGCATAACCTAGCAAGATGGAGGCGACTAATTGACTGATTGGGGTTTGACCGTGGAATTGTGAGGTATAATTCATGAATTATGAGATGGAAAATAACCAGGTTATGCCGTAAAAAGAGTCAAACGGGACACCGCGCCATGACAGAGCTTGGCATTTTGTTTAACTTTTTAGAAAGTACAACATTCTCTTAGAAATAAAGACTTGTCGTGTAGTCATCTCACTCGTGAGTTAACAACAGACGTCCTCCATGTAAATACAAGGGGAAATTACATGTGGAAAAACATGACGACAGCTACACGCATGTACTAATTATCGTGTTCTACAGCGAAATGGCAAAGCGCCAATATTACTGAAAGAAATCATTTACTTTGCTAGAACTCGCCATATGTTCCGTCAATTGTTTCCCGATATAAAGCTTCATTACATTTAGCCAATACTCATCTCAATCAGTTTACCGACTACATTTCATTAAGGGGTCGTGAAGACCTGCAATATTTTTTATCGTTCTTGTCAATTAATAATTACAACTACTACATGCTCCCACAGATTAATTCTCATTCTCAGAGACAACTGTGTCCCTCTGGCGGTAAGGAACGAGGCTATATCGCCTGTAGCTTACTCTTAAATTCAGTGGCCGAATAAATCGGGTTAGGCGTAAACTATAGTGCATGTGCTGCAACGCTATATAATGTTAATGCACGAATCCGCTAAATTGTTCGGATAATGTCACTCCTCACTAGGGGTATCCTGCTGACTTCCCACATTTTTAAAACTTCCGGCATGCGAGCCTACTTGACCATTTCCGGTTCAGAGATTTTTGAGATATCTGCAATGCATTTACCAAAGTCGGTACATGATCCAAACAGAATGGAACCAGCCAACGAAGCTTACTACTACCGCGCGTGCGAAACCAGAGCGTACACTAATATTTCCAGCCCAAAGGTGCGGAGATATACAAATCTCAAATCATCCAACGCAACATTAATTTCAGAATAGATGCTGATAAGACAATCCGAAAAGATCCTATTTGCGTTAACTTTCGTCTGTGCGACCCATTCAAAGAACAAATGTGTTGCACTAAAATAGTGAATTACACAGATAGAAAACTGATGTGGAATTACCAGTGCCCCTCCTCTCGAAGGCATTACGTCACGCCTACCCTATGAATTCTGATGACAATTTCGAAATTACGAAACTCCTGTGCGGACAGCTGGCAGAAACGTGGACTCTCCTGTTGAGCCGCATGGGCTTTTGAAAAAGTCTCTAAGACTGAGAGACACCAAAATCCTTCTCTTTCATGTTGAACAACCGTTAAAACATGACTCTAATAAAGTAAACTTTGTCAAATCTGTTTGGTCTCTCAGTAAACATTTTCTTCAAGAGTTTGGGCCCTATGTTGGGGCCGGGTTTTCCTTAGGTGATTAAAGAGCGGCTTTGGTTGTACATCTCATATATACAGGTGTACACCTTATGATCAAAGCTATAACCTAAACGCACAACCTCGCGTACGTGCATACGGGCAAAAATGACGCCCTTCAGGTGAAATTTACTTGAAACAGGCACACCCAAGTTACGTACGCTCCTTTCCGGATACCTCGTGTCACGTGGTAACATCGCCTGACGCCATTGCTCATGTCTGAATTAATCGTCTAATGCAGACAACAGTTATGGATCAAGTATTGAACATTTTCATCGAGCAATACCACAGCACACTAGTCAAACCATAGATTATAGACAACAGATTCGCAACTCCGACATTTTCTTGCGAAATACCCTAAAGAAGGCGTCACCCTCTAAACATAGCAAGCTCAGCTTTCGGTGGCTTCCATCTTTTTCACTGTCTAGTACACGAAAAATATATTTTTGGCATTGAAACGTCGTTCCAGGTCTTCCAACAACAGAGTATAGAAATTTTGAGCGGCACCGGCGTGCATTCGAGCCTAAAATGAAAGGTCAAGGAAACTGATGTTGAAGTGCGAAATTGGTTCTTAAGTAGGTCTGGTGGCTATTTCTGGAGTATTAACATGAGCTTTATTTAAGAAGTTAACATTTTACGAGCACTCAATTTATTTAAACACGGATGTGAGTTGGGCAATATCGCCGATCCAAATTGCGACGAAATGACCAGGATTAGCAGACGACGTACTTCCCAGAAGTAATGCGTACTGTATCTGCTAGGTGTCCGTAGTGAATAATGACGTCACGGCTTAAAGATCACTTACATGTATTTCGTCCATTGAAAATATACGGAGTTGGCGTTCCGTGTACTATAGTATATGGTCAAACAATATCCTGAGTGGACGTATTACTCATAATAAGGGGTTACAATTGCCCTTTGTTGTTGTTAATTTGGAAATAAACGTTTTCGCTTGTGGTGGGAAAATCGCCGATTAGTTTCGCGATCACCTTCAACACACGCTTTCACACAGGGGTAATAATAAAGTTAGAAACATATCTCTCCTTGTAGATGTCACGGCCGCTTGCTTTTCGGCACTACTCACTTCATCAATTCAATGAGCCAATGAGAGACTGCGTTGAATTCGACTTTGATTGCTTTCAACTGAATGAAAGTGTCGCTGTACAGTTAGACTGTAGCCACATGATAGAAATCAAACATTTGCGATAGACCGGGCGTGCATTCAGTAACGCTAGGACCTACGCTAGGACCTAGCTAAAATCTATCTAAAGTCACGTGTTCTCACTTAATCTACACGGCAATATTTCACATGATCTCGCGAAATCTTGCATTTTAACGAGGTCCTAGCGCTACTGGACGGGAGGCAGGTTTGGCAGTCGCTTTGAGGCAGGCATTACTAGTAAGATCGGTGAATCTGTTTGTTGTGTTTTGTTGTTGTATGTGTGAACAAGTTAAGAAAAGTCACTTTTAGTTTGTGTGTAGATAGTTACACTTTCCTTCAAAATGGCGGCCTCCTAAAATAATTGTTGCGTTTCTACGTGGCGACTGAGAAATCGGGTGCAATTTCAGGTAGCCCTTAAAGGCGAAGGCAACCTTTTTTCATGTCATATTTAGCAAAAAAAGGGTCGTGGATTATCCCACACACATTTTTCATTTAATTACAGCTTTTTGTGATTTAATTAATTACTCGGCCTCTACTCCGGAAGAGACGTTTTTGGAGACAAGAACTTCGCGCTTTTTTCTTTTCATATAGCCCGACTGCGAGAGCTGTCGAGTCAGTCATTGTTCTACCTCGGTTGTGGTAAGTTCGGTCGTCGTTTGCTTTTGTTTACGAGTCAATCAACATGCCACACTGTTGCTGCGTACTGGGGTGTACTAATTATCGTCTCACGCGCGCTTCGGGAGTACCTTTGAATAGCTTTCCGAGAGGATGACACACTTCGCCGTACTTGTCTCGTTCGTGTGAAGAACGCAGCGTTACCCGTCCACGCAACGTACAAAGCAGTGGAGGGTTACGGAGTGTGTGGCAAGCATTTTCTGCCGTCAGATTGCGAAAGAGATATGTACTCTGAACTGATGAAGGTCCCTGCGAAACAACGCCTGTAGAAGGGTGCCATACCGTCGCTTTTGGCTCAAGGCAGTGCCCCCTAGCCACCCCCGACAAGTGCGTTTTTGAAACGACAAGCTTCGCGAGCTGTGGCCACTACAGTGACTGCAGTGACTGCAGTGACTGCAGTGACTGCAGTCACTGCAGTCACTGCAGTCACTGCAGTCACTGCAGTGACTGCAGTGACTACAGTGACTGTAGGCACTTCATCTACTATCACCTGTGCCTCCGAATGTACAATTCCGGGAACTAGCAGTAATTCGCCCTGTGCTGTTGTCTCTTGCCCAGAGCCTGTAAGCAGCCCTGCGGCGATGTTGAGTAATAGGAGAGAACAGAAGCTCAGTTCGACACTCAGTGAAGAGGACACTGAGTTCGTCGTCCAGTCATCACATCGGTGAGCTAAACTTTGATAAGTTTATTGTGGACTTGTCTAAAACTATTGAAGCCAGGTGTGTGGTGAGGGGAGTCACACGGCGGTATTATGTAAGCAGTTTGGGTGCTCAGGTCACCATCAAGTGGGACAGTTGTGCCTGTGTGTACTCTGCCTCATTATACTCGGGCTCAACATATGCCCACCCATTGAGTGTCCGTGAAAAATTTCCTCGTCAACACTGCTAAGAACAATGTCCCTTTACTCACGTCACTATTGTAACTGTGATATGGGTCACCGACTTCAGCCATTTTCAGGTTACTACAAACTAGACAATTCCTAAATCTGACGTAATTGAGTTCTCTAACAACCTAGCTTGTCGTAGAATACTCGCCGATGGGACAATTTTAGAAAAACAGCACGAAAACAAAAGTAGTACAGATCCTCAAAGTAAACTCAACGCAGAACCAAATTGGCGCGGAATTCTTGCCTGCCAAAACGTCGCTTCCGTAGTAATGGAAGACTAATTAATTAAATTACGAAAAGTTGTAATTAAGTAAAAAATATGCCTGAAATAATCAAATAATCTTATTTTTGCTAAAAATGACATGAAAAGGGTTGCTTTCGCCTTTAAAGCCTGACTTCAACGGAATTTTGTTGTTTTAGATGTACTGGGCTAACCAGGTAATCCTAGCAAAGCCTTAGTAAAATAAGAAAACGCGAGTTCAATCACACAAGTGTAAGCCCGTCAAATGATAAATGAAGCTGACTTTCCGTGCCATGTTGCGTCACCGCGAGACCCCAGCACAAACTGCAAAAGACCGATAACAGTTGTATTGAATAGGGGTCTGAAAAGAAAACTATTGCGTGCGGGTGTTATTCTTACCTGTTTGAATTAAAAGTTGATTCCCGGGGTGACGTAGACAAAAGCAAGCCAATACGCCTAACAGTTTGTTACATTTGGCAATTTATGGCATTAGTGGACTCAGAGTGATGCTACTGACATACAGTAGGAACCAAATGTACAGGTGCCATCATTCAAGATAGGCTTTGAATAACCACGAATTGTGTCACGGGTTCAGCGTTAAACGATTTGCAACTAAATAAGCCAGTACTGTAGTCTAATTGTGTATTCGGAATCATGCAAAACGATAACGCAAGGGTGGCGCATAACTGAATTGAAAAACGTGGGGAGCTATAACTCCCAGCCGCCCTGTGGTGTACCGCCGATAGACCATGGGCGGCGCAGCATTGAAAAAGTGGGGCTGTAGCCCCACCCTCCGCCCCCAGCCCCCTTCCCCAGCCCCCTATGGTGTGCCGCCCATATAACGCGCTCATTTGCCGCTCCATTATTCGACTGTCAAAACCACGAGGTTTTCACTGAGGTTCCCACATGGACATCTGCACATCAAAAGGTCACTTAACAACAGGTGACTGAATAAGCTTTTGAAAGGAAATTTATGTTCACAATCTGGTGTTGGCTTATGTTCAGCATCGGAAAGGAAGTGGTGGTTTGGGGCTGAAGATTCAAATTTGCGTTTGTCCACCTTTTTCTCATAGTCACGCTTCTATTTTTGGTGAAAGTGAACGTTAAAAAAGTGAGACAGAATTAAGATTTTATGGCCTTGTCTAGACTAGCAGTTTTGATGTGGAACGACTCACAACTTTTGATTTTGTTCATAGCAACAAGTCCAGTGACGCGTGCAGCGCCAGGCAAAACCCTGGGGGAACTGTTCTTAGCATCCTAATGGATTGGCGTAAAATGAACTTACGTTCTTGTTTTATATTTTAGTAATTGCCTCCCTCCCTGTTGTCTATTGATCTACAGTCTAACAATTCACGTTACACATACGGGTCTTGTGACATGAAAGTAAGTTCTGCTCACACTTCAGACAGTCGAGTCAAATTTCCCAGCACAGTCAAATCTTCCTTAGACAAGTTGGTTAGTAGAGCGTTGTTGATAACCCTGGAATGATAAGAAAATCGGTTCCTATAACATAAACGACAAAACTCGCGTTCAAGTTAGTAATGGCATATGTTGACCTCATAACAGATTCCATGCTTATGGTATAAGAGTCGTCCAATCCAAGTCTGCGCTGCCTAGACCTAAGACATTTGAAAATAAATCTGTTTGTGACATGTTTCGCTAGATAGTGCTTCTTCGCGGGTTCCTTGCGTCTACGGCACGCAAGTAGTACAGAATGAAGGGCTGTTACGTAGGCGAGTGGTCTGCTGATATGTACTACCTGCTTACTCGCATCTGTGATAGAACTAAACGTATAGCTGAAAATCAGGTGATATCTCTAGATCTCATATCTGCTGATGGTGTTGTTTTAAATCGGACCGACATCCCGGCCACCACCCTATATATATCCGTAAATGTCAATTGTATGGAACGCTCTTTGTATCACCTTGTGACGATTCAGTTGGACGCGTTCATGAAAGATGTTTTGACCGATACAATAGGGCCGTCCAGGATTACACAGTGACACTCGAATCTCTACTGCCGCACTATCCGCCAGACACTTTTGTAGCCTGGAGTTTTCGCTTCATTGGAGTGTTCTTTGTTGTTGTCATTTTCTTTACTAGTTTCTCTTGGCTGCATTACTATATCCGTCCTTCCAATGGCAACGAAGCATTACCGCTGTGCCGTGGGCTGTATCGGCGACTGGAGAAAGTTGGATAAACATCGCAAATATCCATGGATGCGTGGCGTTAAGTTCATCGCCTTCCGGACTCCAGTCAAAGGCAAGGAAAAACAAATGGGTGAAGCAAGTTCGAGCAATTTTGAGTCCAACAGAATTCCCTAATTATTGAAGATACCTTCCATATCCGGTACTCATAAACGGAGGAAATTTCCACGGGCGCACGCCTCAACGGTTTGCAATATGACCTGTGAAAATGTGCATGATATTTGCAAAATTAGGCCAATGAAAACAACGCGCTTTCTTACCTACCGGACAACGAATTGTTCTATTGCTCTGTAATCCGGGACGGACCTATTAACTCGCCAATAATTATAATTATATAATTATTATTTTAGGCCACAAATAATTACTTTACGCCGCAACTAATTCCTTTACGTCATAAATAATTACTTCACGCCTCTAACAAGAATTAACTTACGCACGTAACTTAACAGTGTAACGTTTACCAAGTCGGCCAACGATAGTTTTTGAGCTCGTGGCCCGTGTAACTAACTATTCCTCCAAGTAAATCGTCACGAAGCATTTGGAACGCTTCGCTGCAGCTGGACTGATCATTTACACTAATGTGAGTGACAATCCGGTTTTGGGCAAATTGACACCGCCAAATTTTCACCTTTGGCGTTCGTTGAGTTCCTTCGAATGTTTGGGACCATATGTACTGTATATTTGTAAATGTCAAAGGTATGTTGTAAAGGGCATGTTATTTGTATTAGACAAAACAGTATTTCTGTGACTAAACCGACATACGAGATATTGCTTAAAACCATTCTACAAACTACTTTTCTGTCAGCTTTAAAGGTCAGGTTTCGTCGCAAAAATAACAAGTCAAGACGTAATAAACGATATCTCATGAGTATTGAAACATGTTAGCAATGCTTAAATGAAAACAAATGATGATTTAATTACGTTCAATCCACCGGGACAAAATTCAGGTAAGGCAACTGGTAATTGCTACAAATCAGTATTTCATGAAATTCCGGCAATTTCTTTCAATTTCGTCGGTCAGCAACATAAGTCTGGGAGTATGACGTTAAGACATTTTACCTTATCAGTATTTAAGGTTACGCGAGCCTCGTCTTAAACTTTGAAATATCTCAATAACTGCTAATTGCGCAGACATGAAGATAAACCTTTTTTTCTGAAACTAAGATCAGAGGCGAAACTATTTGTGTAATTCACAACACTGCCATTTCGTTTTTGGAAAATATAAGTTGAAAGATACAGTGATAGGGAGTGTTCTTTCAACGATATTCATTAAATCCTATCTATTAATTTGCTAAAACAATGTCAGAATTTGAGCCTATTTTTAATATCAAGACTACGTTTAGTGTTTAGGACTTTTCTAATCATAGTGTATCTCTAGATTTTAACCCAAACATAAAAATAATAAGGAAAGTCTAATGAAAAATACAAGAGACGCTTTCAACGTTGAAGCATTTTACTGCAACAAATTTTGAAAAAGGCCAAGTCTTTCTCGAGATGTGTCTTACTGACAGAGCTACATGTATGGCTGAAAAGCGCAAATTGCTGTCAAAAGACGAACAGTGTGAATGCAGTGTCTCAGGTCAGTGTAATCTCATTCAAATGGTGACTTTGGAGTAAAAATTGCTGATGTGATGAATTTTTGCTGTAGCCGGCTACACTGGAATCAGCTAAATATTGGACTACGTGCAAGGTAGTGAAGTTTTTGGTCCAGTATACTCCTCGTATTTACATGTTTGTATTTCTTGTGGAACAGACAGACAGAGCTGTTCTGGTACATAAATAACAGTTATCAGCTGCGCCAGAATGGTTCTTAGTGTACTGATACAGTGTACACATAACGGGGTCTAATCGGACTTCAACATGCGTGCATACACTGGGGCACGAGTTCAAAAGTCACGCATGCCTTTGCTGAGGCGTTCAATGGGTTGTAGGAGCACCTCTTCCTTGGTACACTCCAAACACAGCTCGCTTCAACAGCCCATGCGCACACCCAGGTGGNGCCCC
This sequence comes from Phoronis australis, assembly GCA_002633005.1. Lineage (NCBI taxonomy): Eukaryota > Metazoa > Phoronida > Phoronidae > Phoronis > Phoronis australis. The sequence continues at coordinate 79,881 of NMRA01000718.1, read as the reverse complement.
CCCCCCCCCCAATTTGGAGAAATGGGTAAAAAGGTCCGCCTCAGAGAAACAAAAAGTCCGAGAAAACGAGACAAAAGTCCACTAAAAAGCGCAGACGCACAGTTCACAGACCTGAAGGTGGTATCTCGTTTTTTTAGTCTCCCGCTTTTTTGTTAGCAAAACGTCTGCTTTGTCAGAGATTCGAACCCCCCCCCATATTAAAGGCTGGGTGCGCGCATGCAGCATATAAATATTTCACTAATTCTTCGTTTGCCTTCTCGCTTCATTTAAATGTTATTTCATAGGAGAAAAGACGTTGATGAGTTTTAATATTATCCTTTAGCATTCCCATTAAAAACAACCAATAAAAATTGTGGATGGTCACAGTGTTTGCAATGAGTCGCTGACAGACTTGGATGGCCTTGCAATTGATCAATCCACAGGCTGAACCAAGGACAATGTACCGCCTTGCATGTCGTCGCAAGGTTCATCGCTCGTTCTGGCAAAAATGTCTTACTTTTACGATACAATGTGTAGTAGTTTTTAAGATAACCTGGTCAACGTTGAAACTCGACTACATTTCGGTGCAAAAACCGCGACTTAATATCCATATTTTTTCCAACAGAATTGGGCTCAATTATGATAAAATTTTAATAAAATCTCGACAGCTGGTTTTCCAAATCGCGAGACCTTACTGTGCAAGTCCATCACATAAATAAACAATAAGTGGCTAGGCGCAATCACATCACATAAAACTCTGACAAAAACTACAAAAGTTCGTCTAAACCGCAAAATAATTCTGGCAACTGAAGATGTTTATTTAACTTTGTCTAAATCTGTCTAGTAGTACGAAAGACAGCTCAGTCGGTCGATTGGATTGATAAAACGATAGTGCTTTGCCTTGTGGGAAAACTTTGGCGCCAGATTTGATTTTATTGACGTGTTGTGCTAAAAACCACCAAAAGACACAAAAAAACAACCCCATCAGTTGTCATAGTAGAATACCCGCAAACGCTATCTTTCGATATGTTAATTAGCTGATCCCGACTAACGAGCACTTGTTATTCAATACATACTACATAGAATTAGAACAACCAAACACAGCTTTGGCCATTCTCCATTGTGTTTAAAGTGAAAAGTCTTCAAATATTGCTCGTTTTCCCATGGTTTATGGTATAATGAAAAATGGCGAGGCGCTGCATTTGTAGTGGCCGTGAAAACTCAATATTTGAGCATGCTCTGTCTCTTCTCACTTTCCCGTGGTACACCAGAGAAGCGCGGATGTGTCACAAGTTTGAACAAGAAACTCTCACATTTGGGACACAATTCAATGGCGCTGGAGAAGTTTATGTATACGTGACACTCGTGTGCATAGATCTAAGAAACTTTCATTTACAAATTCGCCCTTCTACTCTCTCTTTTTGTTATGGTTGTGATATACAGAGCCACAAAAACGAAGGTTAAATGACGGCGACAATTTACTCACAAGGCAAATGGTGGCTTTAAGCATTTTAATTAATTTTCAAATTGTATGAGTATGCCGCATGTGACACGGGAATATTGTTGTGTCCGTACAGTGGAATGATAAACGGAAAAAAGAAGCAATTCATCTGTAAAATGACTATGGCCTAGATATCACCCTGTATCTAGTTCATCTTCATAGAAGCGAGCCCCTAGTGACATTATCTCGTTGTCCGAAATGTTGGAAAAAACTGCGTTAGCCCTGGTGGTGCGTAGGAATCACTCTTATCGAAGATCAGTTATCGTCGTGGTTACTCAGTTAGATGCATATTCCTTTTAATAGCAGTTTAAGGCAGGCAGGGAATCTAGAATCAACCCTTGATGTCTTAAAATATATTGCGTGTCAACACACGGATGTAGGCACTCCTTATTTTTAGAAAGTGCAGACAAGGGAAGCGGATGGGAGTAAAAATTATCAGTAATCTGTTTTCTACGGACTAAACATAGAACGTTTTAATGACACGAGTTCACGACACATTTCAAGGTTTGCCACAACCGGCATTACGATTATCCATTCACGGATTCCATTACCTAAACTGCCGAATTCCTGGGGAGCGCCATATTGAGGTCACGCCATTACGGGCATGTTAGACTAAACACTGGTGTCAGCACGGTCCGTCTGTAAAACAAGTCTTCTGAGCTCGTGTGCCTGCTTGTGTTTTGTATTTGGTAGCAGATCAGCTGATTTGAAATCATTGATAGGGGGTGAAACCTATAGCCAGAACAAATCGCACAATACTGCAAAGTATATGGTTGCAATTGCACTAAATGGGTACATCATGTACAAATCTAAGGCATTTGGGGTGGGTGTAGTGGAAAAACATCCAAAGTACATCAAGCAATGAAGTCAGTAAATGCTTTGCAAAAGTCTTAGCCTCAACTTCGTCCACGAGGCGTTCAAGAAATTTCTGAAAATAAAATGAAAACAACCGTGCAACAGCTTGCCCAACAAAGCTTTCACTGTATGGCACATCTACGATAATATAGTCATTTTCAGTTCTTAGTGTTGTTGTTGACTGTAAAGCACTTACAAATGTTCTCACAAAAGATTCAAATGCGACTTTTTCAAAGAATCCCTAAACGTTAATTTCTATGTACGAAAGCTACACTGTAGCCCTTTTTGACACATTCACAACCTGTATGCTTTTTACTTACAATTTTGTTAAACGTGGAATGGAAAGCAGCAGTCTCCATGGAAACACCTCTATGGGGCTGTCTTGAATTATCCTGAAACAGACATAGCCATATTTACTGCCTGTACCCTCATGGAGCCGCCTACCTCACCACTTCGCATCATCGCCATTCTTCGAGACTTTCGTCGGAGTCGTCTCGGGCTTTTCTCCCACTCAATGAATTTTGTTTCCAAATTATTTTCTACTAACTACCCGCCCGAGTTTCTTACGAAATCGCACAAAATCACGTTAGTGAAAGGCAAGTCATTCCATAATAAGCTCAAAGCATTGCTGGCCACCACTGAAGTAATTGGTAGGGCATGCTGAACTGTTGATTTGTGTGAGTCAAGGTTTAAAAGATCGGTTTCCTTTCACGAACTTGGTCTTTTTGAGTTTTCTTCAGTTTATTTGGTTTTATATTCGATTAAAATGGTGCCTGAACGGTGAATTTGTCTTATTTTTCACAAAGTTTTGTTTTTGCCTTTTCCTGAGGGGACGTATTCTCTTCCTTGCGCCGCCTACTGCTAACAATGATTGACAGGTGAGCGCAAGATCCGGAACCGCACTAATCCTTTGAGAAAAGCAAGTTACGTCACTGTTTCATTGTCCCGCTGTGGTGTTTTCTCCAATTAGTAAAGCACACTGAATCTCCTCACAAGCGGGCTGATTGCAGGCTGGCAAGATTGTTCCCAAACAAGTCTCTGTAATGCCCAACTCGGAGCAAACATCAAAAGCTGGTGTGCTTGTTATTCTTCCGTAGTTGTCCTTACCATTTGCAAATATGCGCCGACATTTTCGCTACATCTACTTTTTAACACCAGACACTGTTGCCCAGTTTCTAAACCATGTGATAAATTATCCCCGAACAAGTTCTTAATGTCATTAACACCTGTGCATGGGGCCTTTTCATTCATTTTTTACTGCAACAAACGTGACACTGCTAAAAACATCAACTTTCAAATCTTCAGCTTTCATTAAACTGATGCTTTACTGTTGTATAATTTCTCATTGCTTTGGTACCTAGTGGTCGTCATGCCAATGAATTTGCATGTCATTTTACTACGCTCAAGTATGACAAAAGAAATGAAAACGGTTGACAGGCAACCACCTTGCTGTGAACTCGTTCATCAAGCTTACCAGTTTCCCGGACGTTTGATTGAATTCTACGGGAGCGTCTGATTCTAAAATGTCTGTAACTTATTGTCACTGTCCAGTTATCGCACGAGAGCATGCAGTTCCTTCTCGCTCGATGCTTTTGCTTATACTTTGAAAGCTATGGCCGGGATATTGGTCTTAGCCGGGTGTATAGGATTTTAGATTAGTGGCTGACTTTCGAAATAGCTGCGCCGCCATATCAAAATTCACTAACTCGCCAGGTGGCGATCAGGTCTTTAGTGGACAAGCGGTCAGCGCCACCTACATATTCCCATGTAATGGGGAGGGGAGATTTCAACCTACTGGTAGAAACGCGTTTAACACCTTTCCTGAAGTTATAATGTCGGCAAATTTCCACTGTTGTGAAGCGCATGTGCTAATGTCTTACGAAAAAGGAGAAGCTTTTTGAATATCAATGGATGAACAAGGACACCATGTTCCATACATAATCAAGAAGAAATGTCCGCGATAAGTAAAACCAGTGGCTGCGGCTGATGGTGGAAGACGTTTGGTCACATAACAATCAATGACAATGACGGAGCACAGCAGATCAGAAGACGAGGGAGATTTTGAGCGAGAAATGGACAACATTTATGCAAAAAAATCACTTAATAATCACTGATAAGTAAAAAGGCCACAGTAAACCTGGGTCAGTCGTATTCACGATTGCCATGATGAAATGAGCACGGTCTAACGACAATGCATAAGTCTACGTGTCGTAGCACTCGATCTGAGCCGGGGATGAGAACCTGGCATCACTCGCCCTGGAATGGAAACAGTTTGTTTGTTGTTTATAAAATTTTCAAATACACTTAAATCATCGTAACGCAGCTTTTCTATTTGGTCGAAACACGATTCCTTGAAATGTGCCGAACAAAGGCTGGCTCCCGACTGAATGGCACGTTCCACATTGACATTCCACACTCTCGTACGACACACAAACCGATACCATTTCTGTTCAACTTTCACGTCTTTAGGAAATTTGAGCACAGAGACGTTCTCATACAAGCTGCTATTACTACAGCCTCCATAAACGCATCTTTTCATGTCTGAAAAAAGCGGCTCTCCGCAACTCCTCAGTATCACACTGGTAAAAACAACTTTAGCGGAGACGGTCTTCCACCCATTACGTACAACCCCGATAACAGAAAAACGTTTTTTAAAAAACAACTTGACGTGTTTCTTTGCAACAGGTACATTAAAGGTTATTAAATCTATTAAGATGCATTAATAAAATTCTTTTTGAGACACTTGGTCATGGTGGGAACTCTTTAAATTTATCGAAGAGTAATTTCCTTCATACACAACCTGGAAGAAAACTAAACAAATATTTGATGATCATAGACGTGTTTGAACAGGCTTCCAGTTTCAGAAATTAGGCATTACGGCTGCATTTACAGGGTGACTTATTAGTAAGACTACTAAAATGGTTTCCGCCGCAGGTAGCTGGTTCCATGCGGAACTCTTCGGGTATTTTCAAAGTCTCAAAGTAGCTTTTGCAAAAATTTCATTTCTGCACGTTTGCAAAATGTCGAATGCGCTTAACTTAAGCAAGACTTAACATAGTCTTGGTACAAAGCTGTATACTAAATATACAGCTTTGCACCGATGTGGGTAAAAAAGTGGTAAGATAAAATCTGACACGAAATTAGTGTCATTAAAAACTACAGTCCTCCTTGAGTATACTGAATTATTTAACGGTGTTGGAGAAAATGGCGTTCTACCGTTATTCTGCTGCTAAAGTTGTGGAGCGATCTTTAGCGACGGCTTTCGGCGCCATGAAATATTGCGTCACCTATTGGCCAGTTTCTTTTTTCGCCGATTCCTCAATCAACTGTTCTTTTTTCACGAGGTTGCGTACACGTCACAACAAATTATTGGAACTGGTTTCACTTCATTATAAGATTTTAGAATTTTGATACAGAAAAACCGTTTTTCAGAAGAAATTTTGCTGCTGCCAAGCTATCATCATCTCCCGAGAGATGTCGCAAAAACTTAGGAAATGGTGCGTGCGCGTGACACGAGAGTAATGTTTTCAAAACAACGACATACTTTTCATTGTTAGAAAAGGTGGAAAGTTACGCAAGTAAATGACGTTTATTGCATTGTTTTTCACTTAAACGGCTGTAACGGGCAAGGTTGATTCCCACATTTTGTATGCACCCCGTCCGGTCTTTAGCTTTACATGTTGATACAAGTTTCACGGCGAGGTAACGAGCAGAACTACCCTGGCTGTGTACAATTTCGGGGTCTACGGAAGAAATACACAGAGTGGTACCTAGGTGTATTTTGACGACAGTCTTCATACAGCTAGCTGGCTGGCTAAATGGTACCTAGGTGTATTTTGACGACAGTCTTCATACAGCTAGCTGGCTGGCTAGACTTAACATTGCATAGTTTGGCACACTGATCATGCAGAGTTATCGCCGTATACACTGTGCGACTTTGGAGGTCTCTGCAGCTGAAACCGCGATCTCGTGACCAAATCCCTTTGCTGTAATGACTGAAGTTCGACCATGCACAGAACAATAATTTGATATTCTGTCAATACCCTGAGGTTTTGCCGATGGGTCGGTGGCAGATTATCAGGAACATTTCGGGTATTTTCGTAGCCAATGAGATGAACGTTTTCTGAGCCTGTGTGGACTTCAGTCATACTGCAAGTCACATAACCAGTTGACTGATCGGCTTTATGACTGAAGTCCGTATATGCGCACTAACGTTCACCTTCGATGTTAAATTTGAGGCTCGAAAATACCCGAAGTGTTCCGAAAGGGTCGCTAAGATGACCTGGCAATGCAAAGATATACATGAACGACATTATTTCATGATTTTATTAATGCGGGTAAAGACAATATTCCTTTTCTTCACAGACTTTCAACAACGGCTTTTATTCACCTATGGCAGGTGAGTGTTACCCTTCTGAATGCTTCAAGTTCGAACGCTAGCATTTCCATTTAATTCCGTGAGCACTTGATGAAATCATTGCCCTTGTTGTAAATTACTACATAAAATCTTCTCAAATTAGAGACCACGGTGAATAAGACCTCTTCGCCTTGGCGCATGCGCAGCACGGTAGTAGACGCACATTGAGAACTATTTGTTACCTTATATTGGTGCAATTTAGATTGTTTTGGAGAAAACAATGCGCATTTGTTCTGATCAAAACAGTTCTCGTGACGATGCTGTTTGTTTACCCATATACTCCTACGAGGTTTATTGATTCACGCTCTTGAAAACTTCTACGTACAAAGCAAATCTTTCTGTGAAAACAAATTAGTCTGCTAATGAAGAAACGGATAATGGTTTAATTAACCAGGGCCCAGTTGTACGCCGTATGGCAACAATGACGTTGCATTATCACGTGCCACATTTGTTAACAATGCACCTGACGTCCTACAACAATCAAACTTATCCAGCGGACAATTTTGAAGTTTTATGTAACCGATCCCAGCTGTGCATTGGCAAGTGAGGCTCTAAATTAAGACCCAACAACAATGCGTTTGATGTCAAATTAAGAAAGGTGTTAAGAAGTCGTTGTCGTTGTCAACTAAGGTCCTTTAAAATTGTGTAAAACCCCAACTTTTCAAAGGAAATGACAAGCTTCGATTTTGGCACCATTTTAAACGGGTGCATCTTATTGGTCTCGTTGTAGCGTAATTATGTAAAAGTTTGCTGACTTTCGTACAAATAAAGATCGAATTTTATATAAGAATACACATTCTGCAACAATACGAGTGCAGAAACAATATACGTGTAACAACCATACAAGTGCTCCAACAATGCACGTGCAATAATACAAGTGTAACAATACAAGTGCAACAATATACGCGCAACAACACACAACGCGTGCAGCAGCCATAAACCAACACATTTATGTCCACCGAGGCTAGCCAATACTCAGCTCATAAACAAGGTTAGTTTCTCAACTGCACTGAGGCGACTTTGTAGATATTCATTTTGATTAAAGACTAAGATTTGTCTCAACTTCCAAATTTTGAAACTTCTACATTCGGTAAGTCAGTCAAAATTAAGATAAAACTTCAGTAAAAAATTAAGTTGAACTTAAAATCTCTTTCATGAAACGGACTTGAGACGTTTAAAATTGTTTGAAATTTAAGATTTGTTTTTAGCTCAGTCAGAGGAAATCTTAAAATCTTCAGACCTTCAAAGGGGAGTAAACATAGACGGAGAACATCTAACAGACCTAAGATTTGCAGGTGATGTTGCTTTGTGCACAGAAGACATAACACAATTAGAAACAAATTTAAATATAATGAATGAAGAAAGCAACAATGTGGGATTAAAGATACACAAGGACAAGACAAAGTACATGACAAATTTTGAAACAGATGAACAGATAATGGTGGAGAACAAGATCATTGAAAGAGTCACACAATATAAATACCTGGGACAAACTATACAAATGGGAAACCGTATGACCAATGAAATACAAATCCGAATAAGAGCTGGATGGAGTTGCTTTGGAAAAAACAGAGAAATACTCCAAGATAAGAACATACCCATATCCCTGAAAAGAAAAGTATTTGACCAGTGCATCATCACCACAATCACCTATGGATGCCAAACATGGACCTTAACAAAACAGACAATTGCCAAGCTAAGAACAACACAGAGAGCAATGGAGAGAAAAATGGTTGGAATAAAGCTACTAGACAGGATTCCACACACAGAGATAAGGGAACAAACAGGAGTCATGGACATAATCAAGACAATTCTGAAATTGAAATGGAGGTGGAATGGACACGTCGCCAGAGCACAGGACAACAGATGGACAAAAAGATGCACAGAGTAGCAACCCAGATATGGAAAGAGATCAAGAGGATGGCCCCATGCCAGATGGACAGATAACATCGTGAAGACGAGATGCACAACGTGGATGAGAGCGGCAAGAGACAGGACAAATTGGAAGGCATTGTCGGAGAGCTACATCCTGCAGTGGATGGACAATGTCTAGGGTCAGAGTCAGAGTCAGTCAGTTTTCTTGGAATGGAGCCCAGGTTATCATTATACAGAATTTTTTTCTCGTGATACCACAGTATAAGCTTGGAGGATTGATTTCTTACGACGTTCTAAATTTATGGTTATGCTCCGGCTCTTTCACGATATTTCTCTGTTGCTTAAAGGAAATCTTTTTACAGCCGACAAAAGAGTAACTATTTTAGGCGTTATTAGCTAGGTTTCGCAAAGCGTTGTGAGCCTGAATTATCACGCATTTATAATACCGCGTCATACATGCCATTGTTGGCTATGACGCATCTCGATAGTGTTTGAGAATCTTACGCAAATGCAGCGAGATTTGCGTCGCTTTAATTACGAAACTTTTTGTCCCTTTTTAATTCTCATTTGTTAAGACATCGAAAAGATTTGTTTTTTATTTTGATAGGGTTCTCAATCTCTCTACTTTGATTCAGTATAAAATGAATACGATTCTTTGTCTACTTATGTTCTTTAAGTTTGGGTGCAAGAAATTACATTTTCCAACATTTTATTCTGCCGGGGTTCGCTGGATGTCAACGAACTAGAATAGATTTTTAACAGATTTGATTTTGTGTTGTCAAACTTTTTTCATGCTTAATTTACTTGGATCGTTTTATGAGTCATCGGGAAATTCGAGCGCCAGTGGATCAGAATAGGTTGTTTTGTGATTTTATTATAAATCACCGATGTCTGCCAGACATTCTCCGAAACGTCGATGAGTTTTCCTGTAAAATAGGCTTGAAATAATTTGCCTTTATTGAATGGAATTTAGCTTAGTCAACGTTTGCCTGACTGCCACCGCAAAGGTTCCAGGTTCTTTTCCGCGCTGATTTTTCTCGCCGATAATGTCACTTTAAATAGGCTAATGTCGCTTTCCCACCTATAACGCAACTCCTCTGTTTTGCGGAGTTCCTCTGTATGAAAAAACATTACTTCCGGTGTTATTTAACCATCACAACCCCCGTATTAAAATGAGGAGTTGCGTAGCTCTGTCGCCTGGAATAATCACTTGCGGTCGCGACATCAGTCACGCAAAACTCAACGAGACTTTCGTGGTTCTCGCTTTCAATAGCCCCATGTAACTGAATAAGAGAACAGATATGACTAAGAGTAATACTGATCACATTGGCGTCATTCGCGGTGGAGTCGCATTGGTTGCCACACAATGGAGTTTTCCCAATGGGAAAGTGTCATACCGCTAATAAGCAGTGCAAGCGAAATTATTTCGGGTGATAACAGAAACGCTAGCGAAAACACCAGCGTTTTAGCCCGACAGACGACTGTCCGCGAAGGAGTAATCTTTGTCCGCAGTTAGGTTCTTTCCTCACCACCTGAGTCGTTTTTAATCAAAAGTTGTCAAAACACGTCCACTCTCTGTCACGACAACGGCCCCTCATCCCTGCGCATGTGTTTTCTTTGAAGTAAGCCGACTGCCTACAAAAGTGCTTAGCCTAGTAGTTTCGGGGTTATTCAAACCTCCAGCAAAACGCAGCAAAAGTGACTGGCATTCTTGGAAGTGTTAGCGAAAACGCTAGCATTTTACCCAGCATGCCTCGACTTGACTCCAGTTAGAAATGTCTTGTTAGTAATTACCCGCTTGCAAACGTAAAGTGTTCTATTTTTGGGTCAGCATTACAAATTTGTTCTGCAAAATTAAACGAGATTCATAATTCATTTGGTAGACTCGCTGCTTAATGCCAAGGTTTTTAAATTCATCCTTCTGCCATCTCAGGATGTGGGTTTGATGAACGAGTTGGGTTCATGAAGAGTACTCAATAATTTATTTTTCCAACATACGTTGTACTTCAGACTAATTGATATTTAAGCTCGTTCGTCATTCTGCAGATTCCAAGCTTGACTGATGTTCAGGTCAATTTTGATATAGAAATTGTACAAACATACAACACGTTCTGGACACGTGAAATGAGCCACAAGTTCACCAAATCTGAGCTTGGTCGACAGAGTTCTTATAAATTTCTTTTCAGTTTTCGATTCAAACCCTCGCGCATATCTACCGGATGAGGGCAAAAACCCTCAAAACACGACACCTATGGATGTCGAGGCGCACTGTGCCACGTTTAGAGAGTCTGAGGACCGTAGATGTTGTAAGCCCAGTCGCACATACATGTAAGACCGACAGTCGCATTTTTGTTTCAGTCAGTTATTTTTAACCTGGACGCAAGACTCCTGCGAGAAAGATAGCAGTGTGGTCGCGTGCGTTTTAGCGAGGTTCTCGCTACCTACTGTTATAACCATAGACGTCGTGGTTATAATATTGGTCTCAACTTGCTTCTTACCCAGCCGGATAAGAACCGACTTCTACTGCTTAATAATAACTGTCACGTGATCCGTACTTGCTTCTGATCACGCGGGTAAGTTAAAGTCGCCAAGGCAATATGGCCGTCAAGCGAATTCTAGGACGATTTATCGTGACCATTTCTTAAAAGGCGGATTTAGGGGGGGCGCCCCCCCCCCCTCTGACTGCCGCAAAAAATGAAACAGCAAGAGCGTAGGGAAATGTTGAGTTTATTAATTAACCCCAGTAATTAAAACTATACGAATGAAACAAGATTTAAATGTGTGCAGTTTTTGTGTTGGGGG
>NMRA01000718.1:53695-67999 GCA_002633005.1 Phoronis australis | reverse complement strand
CCCCTCCCGACCTCTCCCCATTCGGTGCTATGCGCATCTACAATCGTGGTTTGCACAAATGCTTACAGCCGGACAAAATGTGGCCCCCCCCCTCGTGATATCCTAGATCCGCTACTGAACTCAAACAAAGTATATAGAACGACATTATAACAGCCTGTGGAGAAAATCGTTGGTTTAATGCTAAAACACGGTTCGTATCGAATTCAGTAAAATATTCACTACTTGCACACTTTGATGGCTCTTCAAAAATTATTGTAGTTGTGCATTTTTGTTTAGGACGCAATACGTCACTTAAGCATCAATTTTAGCAACGTAAACGAGAAAGTGAGCGTATTCAAAACATGATGAATCGTTGGAGTTTGGACACAGCACCTCAATTTCAAGCACAATGGTGAATTCGTGCACGTAGTTCCTGGTCAATTGAATGGACTAACGATTTGGACGATGATTTAGGCGGCTGTGAGGAAGGCCGACCGTTTTGAAATACAGGCTCCACTTCGTGAATATTTTAATAATCTGATTACTTTACGAGGCACAAACTGCGCAGTGTTAGACAAAAGAACAGTACTTATGTGAAATCACCAAAAGAGGGTTTGGTGTCTTTTACTTAATGTGGTTAAGAAGGCGATTGCTAAGCGTAATAAATATAATCGAAGATGACTATAGTTATTACAATTTGAAGCGCGTCATAAATTACCCAGCTTTCGTACTCACGTGCCCACGACCGTCTTATTCGGCTACGACTGGACGCGCAACGTGTGATACAGTAGGCCCCTGGACCACTGTTGAATTATGAGCATGGCTTTGTGTTGTTATCTAAACTACTCAAAAAGTAACATCCCCTTCATACTTTTCAGGATAATTTGACAAAGGAATAATAAATGACAGCTGTGTCACCACGAGAAAGCGTAGTTCAAGACATATTTTTTGATATCACATTTGTTAGAAATTTGTACAGTAAAACGAATTTAATTCGGCGATAAAGTTAAATAAGTCAAAAACAAAAGTTACAAAATGGCGGCCTGCCATAACTTAACACCAATCGGATCGGTTACAGTCGATCTGTAACGTGTGAAGTCGCCACCAGCGTTCACCACAACCATGCACCTCTCAGGCATACTCCTAATTATGCGCTGAATCTTGTACTGGGGGGATTCCTGCCCACTCCTGTTCCAACCGACGCCGGAGATCGTCCAATGTGGTCTGGTTTGTAAAACGACGACGCGCTCGTCGACCAAGCTGGTCCCACAGCTGTTCTATAGCAGTCCAGGTCAGGACTTTAGTGCGGGAGCGCTGGGCGTTTAGACTTTCTCGTAGATGGACAAGTGGAGTTCTTCCGTTAAAGAAGATTCCTCCCCACACCAAAACACTACCTTAATTGTATGGTGTCTCGCGCCTAATGCAACACTTTGCAAATCTTTCAACTCGCCGTCTCCACCTGGCCATGGACCGCAAGCAAAAGGACTCATCAAAAAACACCACGGTCCCCCACTGTTCCTGGTTCCAGCGAACGTGATGCCTACACCATCTCGTTCGGGTTTGGCGATGGACAGCGGTCATAGCTGTTTTCGTTGCAGGAGTCGTACGCTTCTGTCGGCTAAATGAAGGTGGTTCGTCACCGTCTGAACGCTAATTTTCAGGTGTTGTCCACATACGCACACTCAGCCTAAAAAGTGGGGGCTCGAAGTTTTGGGAATGTGGACCGTTTACTCAAAAAACGAGGTAGGCCTATGTTCAGCGCTGTGAATTATGCGTTCGCCGAATTTTGGTAGTTCCTGCCTTTTTAGTAGACTTTTGTCTCGTTTCCTCGGACTTATTGTTTCTCTGAAGCGGACCTTTTTGCCCACTTCGTCAAACGGGGCTTTTTCGAGCACNACCTACAGACCAGTGGCGGATTTAGAGGGGGGCCAAGGGGGCCATGCCCCCCCCCTAAAATTCTCCCATTGATTCCATTAGGCAGTTCTGGGGTGCGAATGTCTGACGGCAAAATCCTTGATAATACTCTGTCCTGGCCCCCCTAACTCAAAATCCTGGATCCGCCCCTGCAGACTGTATCGTGTTTTGTGCAGTAGCGCGAAGACGACCATTCCGTGGAGAGTAATGGACAGTACCAGAAGCTGGGTACTTGTAACGGAGGCGTTTCACTATAGTGACAGATACACCAAAGATGTCGGCCACCTCTCTTTGCATATCACCCGATTCGAATTGACCAACATCCATAAGTCTATCATTTTCGGCCATACATGACGTGGTTGACGCACAAACGGACACTGACACAAATGGACTGATTTCTTATGTAACCTCTACTAAAGTTATGCTTTTATTGTCTACTGACTCCATTCAGTGGTGCTCAACGTTGCGCCATCAGCCGGCATCAAGCTGTCGGAGCTCCATACAAGAAGCAGTATACTCAATTAAGCTCTTAGTTTCATTTACAGACCTACAGGCTCATCCATGCACCCCAATACTATCCTAGCGCTATGCGCTAGTTTTTGTAAAATTTGCATTTCATTGTATCCGTGTGCGAACCAAATTTCTTCGGAATCTCCATTTTGCGACCTTTGATTCAGACACCTCGCTTTAAAAGCTTCATAAATGGATTTTTGTAATAAACTTTTACATGAGAATGTGCCTCTTGAATTATACTATCAGTGCATTTTTGAATTTTTCAAAAACAATCATTGCTGTCCAACTAATGAACAAAAAACTGAAGGAGGCGTTACTTTTTTTAGTAGTTTATTTACAAAAGACTGACTTTCCTCAACAAGTGTACGTGGGGATGACTCTTTGCTGTAAACCTTAACAACGATTTGCCCTTGCGCAATTAATGTCGTACGATAATTCACGCTGCGTTTTACAATCGGTACAGTTTTTAAAATCTATCATAAAATATTGACCGCGAACTGGTCATTGAACTCATGTTTAAATTCTTGTTCCTTATTTTTGTAGTTTGGCTGACAGCTTTTAGACAATCGACAGTTTGAAAATGAATACTTTGTCACTAAGTGTACAGATACCCGAAGTTTCGTCGGTACATTTGAGACTAAAATAGTAACGTAAACTCTCAGAATCTGCGATCTGCGCCTGATACACAAGAGGCTTTACATAGAGAAGAATACGAACCAGTGTGATTTGAAAGTTAAGGGCAACTATCTTAAAGACACTCTCTCCTTAACTTTCACCAAAAAAGAGCAGACGATGAGTTTCGTTAGTCGAAAGAAGTCACAAAAATATAAATCTTTAGTAAAGTCCAGCCCTATTTGCGCTTGTCCTATTTTACTATTTTTTTAAATTTTTAATCATTGGGCGGGGCTTACGCTAAAAACCTCACAACATACGGCGGCATTGACGTTAAATTCAATTAAGCTTGAAAATATTTGGACCTGTGTTTAATGAGCGTTTTTTTTTTAAATTTCGGTTGAAATAACTCGCGGTAAAAACCGTTGTATGAAGTTTTTAACCAAAATGAAGCGGGAAAAGAATTTTTAAAACATCATTGTCTCATAATTAATGAAATAAAAAGTAACATGAGATGTCAATGAAACTAATTACTAAAAAATGACATTCAATCAAAGAAAGATTTCTTCAATTAAAACTCGATTAAGTTTCATCGATAACAATCCGAAGCGGAAAACCTTAGTCCTGAAGATTTCCTTGCCTGTAGAGTTCTCATCATTCTAATCAAGGCGTGATGATAACCACTTCATTTCTAACTTACACTGAAGCGGTTCGTCAAACTGGAACTAACACTTCTGACCTCTATTTTGACCTGAGATCAACAATAGAAAGTAAGAAGACTCAGCTCGATAATTTCACGACACAACTTTGTGCCATATCAAATCATTCGACACTTCCTGTGAGTGAAACGGGATGTCCCAGGGTAATATTCATACTCTTAAGCAAACCTCGGTATACTTATAGTTTTTAAACGAGAGAGTAGGTGTCAAAATAAGTAGAGCGTGTAAACACTGCAAGGCTCCAACTAGTGCACAGTGTCTAAATAAGTAGAGGGGGTAAACACTGCAAGGCTCCAACTAGTGCACAGTGTCTAAATAAGTAGAGGGGGTAAACACTGCAAGGCTCCAACTAGTGCACAGTGTCTAAATAAGTAGAGGGGGTAAACACTGCAAGGCTCCAACTAGTGCACAGTGTCCTCGTTGGCGATCAAACAAGGCATTTTTAGCGTCGCAAACCTTTTTTTGTTTAATTTTGGTCTTCGAAAGCAGTATCAATTTAAGAAAAATTAATGCGTCTGTAGGAGATTTACTATCACAACTATTTTCCGGAAAGGCAACTGACAAAATCACACAAAGGTGAGCCGTGTTCAAGCAGATGTACCTGCGCTTTTCAACTCAGCAAAAATGCTATATACATAAAACTTTAACCAAAGATGAAAATCGTTTATCGTATTCACCAAATTTTGTTGACATGACTACACGCGGTAAGGGAACACGGCACATAGAAACTAACGTTAAGAATAGGTCATTATTTGGTCAACAGCTATCGCTGTGCCTCTGTAGTGTGTTTGTTGTACGACCGGAGAATAGCTGGCGAGTTTCACGTTCACAAAGTCATCTTAAGCAACTCTCAATAACAGATCAACTTCGTTGTTATCATAACTTAAAACCATCTGAGCATTTTTTTCTCGTTGCTCTCAAAGTTAACATCATTTTAGCATTTTCCCAGAAAATTTCGTCTCTGAAGATAGGAAATTACGTTCTTTAGACGCTCATACAGTTAATTACGCGTATAACAACCAACACATCTCGTACTGAAAGATTTCATTTACTGACCTGCAAATACAACATACATGTAGAGATACGTAGCTTCGACAACAACGACTCTAGACTTACAGTTCCATTGTGCTGTTGGGAAGTCCTTCTAGTAAATCTTCCGACTCTTCTTCCGTTAAATTTGAACATGTTACTTCTAAGTCGTTGAATGTAGCCAGACTATCACGACACTTTATTTTGCGATTAAATGACGACGCTCCTACTTTAACGATTGAAATCACCAGCAGACACCATGAAAGCTTGAACAGTCTGCGAGAAACGTTGAAACCCGCTGAACAGCGCGTCAGCATCTCACGTTTAGTCAGTTTTCTTGCATAAGTTAGTAAGACTGCTGCAGTGACGATAACGCGTTCATAACTGAAAACAAAAGTGCGAGCTCATATACGAACATTTGAAATGGCACAACATGACTTATACGGGGGTCACGTGATTTGTTGGCATCGTTGCATACGTCATGGTATTATTAAAAACAATATAGAGGACTGAAAGGAAATACAAAAACCTCAGTTAAAAGTGGATTGGCTCGAAGCAAAATTAAACGAAAACCATGCGATTTCAATACGTCAGTGATAGCATGAGTGACAAATACAAAAGACAATGCCGACATTTTTCAAGACGATTCGACTCCGTCCAATGGGAATGTCTGCCACACGGAAAAGCCGGGACGTTTTCAATCATATCGAATGCTTTGTAACTTCGTCGAGAGGGGGGAATTTTTTCGAGACACGTGAACTCGCCAGCCACACAGTTATAGCGTCGTGATTGATTGCAACCCTCATTCAAACTCGCTTGAAACACTTGAACTCACGAGAGATTGAGAGATCGCAGCAACATCAAGTGAAGTGCGGGCATCACGTACTTCATAAAATTCTAATACGATAACCATTGCGCGCCAGTAATTCAACCCTCATTTTTCGGTACCCTATTTTTATTTAAGTGCATGTTCTTTGCAGACAAAGGCTTTCGTTGAATAACCAATTATGAAACCCTTATATGCCGTTACGAGACCATTGTTATGATGGGTTTATGTACACAATGCAATTTAAGACAACTCAAAACAAATTGCGCACAAGGGAAATGGAAGAACCTAATTTATTTTTAATTACATGCTCACGTACGAGGTAATATCCCATGAAGACGACAGCGTGGTCTCCCCAACTCGGAACGTATCTCTGGCAAACCAGTATGAAACCAGTCGTGTATTACAACCAAAGATTTTATAGATACCTAAGTGGGATATAGTATCTTTGTTACAACTCAACACTGTCTTGACAACCGTCATAGCAGCGATTACGAACTTATTCGTCGAGGAATAGAAGACGAAGTAGCGATGACCTATATTTATCTTCAAAAAGCTTCTCAGCGAGAACGGCAACTATGTGAAGAGTTGAAAAAAATGTCAGAAGTTTGCACCAAGGGACTGTGTCTACATTGCCCTTCCTTCAATTTACAACTTAAACGTTCAAACATGAATGCCGATTAAAGTGGACTTAAATTGCTTTGCAATGAATACATCGGTTCACTCCGGTGAGTTGGGATGAGTTCCGTAGACCCCAGACATTAGCTTTGCATTTGTCGCGCCAGATCTTCCATAGAACAGAAGCAATGAATTCTATCCAGTAATATTTTGCTGGGTTACGCCAGAAAGCTCCCCGCCGAACATACTCGCGAAACACGTACCCGCCTTTCACTGGCGCGCTTTTGTGTGCTCTTGCTTTTTGTCAAATTCTTGCGTCACTGGACTCCGTAATTGGAGCTCAATGTTCAGTAACGGTTATCATATGAGGTATTCGTCTTTCACCACCGTTCGTAAAAAATCTTATCTTCCGTCGGCTGCCATATGTCTTTCATCGTTACGCCAATTATGTGGTAATTTCAAAGCAATCTATTCAATGTCGCCCGCTGCTGAGAGCACACAACGACTAATGAATTGAATTCGAATAACAAAGAGAAAAAGCATCACAGGATATGCTCCTTAATATTAATAACAACGCGAACAAGACAAACAACAACGGTAGTCACAGTAAAATGAATAGAAATTACATTGTTATTACTGTTGTATTATGTTATTACCATTATTATTGTTCTTGTCACTGTTGTTGTTTACGGAGTCGTCGTGACCTTATCAATCACGTTTGACTTGAAAAAAAACATTTAACAGCTGCTCAAATTTACTAACTGAGTTAAATGACCGTGACAAATTCTCATCATTGGTGTTCCCGTTGGTGCTGATGAGGAGGCATGGAGATCACGCAGCCTACGTCACGTGGCTTCATGAGACCGTAGTGTCTGACGAGAGTACGTAATAACGACACGTTGCGAGTTTCACAAGATCACGTAAATTTCCGCTTAGCATATGCCCCACCACAGTCGGTTTATATTGTATATTGGTTCGTTTTGCATTTAGTCGTATGAAATATGGGGTGAAGGTTGCCGTTTTGTGCATTTTTGGAAACACTTTGGATTGCGTATTTGCGTACCAGGAATCTCCGCAACTACACACCGGCACGTGGAAAATTAAATCTAAGTACTAGTAAAAAATGCAAAAGGACTCCATTTAGTAGAACGAATTAATTTTCCGATTTCTGTTATAAAATCGGTGTTAGAAAAGAGACAGAAAATGTGTAGTAATGTGAGAAAATTCGAAACTGTAACCATTAACGCTTTTAGCGAAGCACAGGTACTAAAATTCCCGATATTGGCCTATTGTAGGTACATGTACGCCCGTGAGCAAGACAAGTTCTACCGGCTTAGATAAACACAATAACGTGCCTTTGTGTTGATTGAGACACAAGAGGACATTTTGAAAACGGAAATCTCTCAGGAACGCCATCATTAGAGACAGTTTATGCATTGTTACTTGCCCGAAATCGATATAAATCACTTTACTTATGTCTACTTTTATGATAACTTCTTGACATACAAGTTGCTTTACGACCCATCTCCTGAAATCCACAAACACTCGTGTCTGCGCAATCATGAAACCATGCTGGCAAAACACTCGGCGTCCTAATTGTATGGCTGCTATTGAATTTTGCACAACATTGAACGTTCTACACAACAATTCAATTTGTTATTCGTTGTTCTCACCCGCGTAATTTAATTTGGTACGTGTCAAACGAGTGACTCGGAAGAACTCGAGGAAAGACATTTGACTGAGTCGTCAGCGGTGTGACTAGGTACTGAATAATCGCTAACATCTTGCGTTCATGGAACAACCAGATTACTGTTGCAGTTCATTGCATGCGAACTATGGTCCGTTTATGACAAGGCCAAATCGATTTTTTGTTCGAAACGCAATAGTTCACTTGCGAGTTTCTAGTCATTCGATGTGACGTCACCGGAAGTAGGGCAAAACCCCCCATATTGCCCTTGTTTTGCCCCGAGCCTTTGCTACACACGCTAAATCTTACTGGAGTTCTTATGGAGAATTTTACGCTTAAAACGTTAACACAACAGAGATGGTAGATGGATCTTGGAATAACTATGAATGGACGAAGAAAATATGAACTTGTTATGTTGTGCGAAGCTGTGAACGGACTTAAATTGGAACTCGACCCGGACTAGGCCTGAATGCCGCAGGCATGCAGGGACGATAGTACACTCGGGAACCCAATGTTCGTCCGCCTAAGCATAAAACCGGCTTGTTTTCGTACTCACCCAATTATTCCACTTCAAAGTTATGCTCTGAATAGGATTTGATTTAACTCTCACAAATATATAGTATTCGTTGATTCAAAAGTTTTCTTTTACTTATGCCGAGTTGTTTCAACTGTGCATTGCTTTTGGGCAGCCATTTTATAATGACTCCTATGGTCGTCATATGCTGCCGTCTTTTGAAAGAACAGAAAACCACGCAGAAAAAGGCCAAGAAAGTAATGGAAAGTGGTTTACAACAATTGTAGCTCAACCACAAACTGTTTTACTGGTATTTTATCGATTTTTTAAGTTGATTAAAATTGGTTCAGAATTTCAGTTCTGGAAAATGAACCGCTATTGTTTTATTCCAAATAGACCTTACTTATTTTCTATTTGTGTCCTCTTTATTTGACTTTGAGTTTACTACTTTGCACAGGTTTGATCGGCGAACAAGGGAGGACAAAGCAGATCTTTTTGAATGTCAATCAAAGTCAAATTTCTTAGCCGACAAATGAGATGGAAGCATCGGTTCTGACCACTTCTCCAGTCAGGCACTCATCGCTTTAAGCTAAATGTACATCGACAAGGCAACTGGCAGACTCCGCACATGTCAGTTTCTAACCACGCGTACACCGCCATTGTGAGAAACTAGGCAGTCCGAGGTACCCCCAGTTTCTTTTGCGCAATCATCGAAAGCGACTGGCAGTGACTGAGTTGTAACCATTGAAGAGTACGCTAGGAGGCACTTGTAATCACGTGACTTACATACAGATTTGTGTGTATTTTTAATTGTGTGTATTTGCCACTGTAACTTAGATATTTGGGTAGTTAAACTTTCCATCAGCATTCCTTTTTATGCAATTGATCAGTGTTCTTTTAATACAATCCTTAAATCAAATTTTGAGTAAATAGGCACATTTCAACGAGAGCATCATCCGCAGAATCGGTCCAAGCAATAGACATCACACGATAACGATGGCTTTGAGCGTTAGCAATTTGTTGTTTTAGTGTAAAATTAAGTCACGTGACCATCACATGGTCGTTAAAAGGCCACCACTTGTTGCAGCGAGGCGTACATCGGGGTAGACTAGTGAAACTGAGTGGAACTAGTTGCGAGAAAGTAGAACATGTGCAACTGACCGCAACCGAGCGATCAGCTGCTAAGAAGACGCACATCGGCCAAACTTGCAAATCGATCAGTTTACGTCAGTTGCTCTCAGTTGTAGGCCTAACCTTTTTTACAACTGGTCGTGTCCAGTTTTAAGGCCGGTGTACGCTAAGCTTATTTAGAAAGAACAATCGCAACTGCCATGTACGTTTGATTGCCCTTGGTGGGCATATCACTTGGTTGTTTGATCGCTGGCAGTATCAATAATAATTCATTCCTGGGTAAGGAAGAGTATGGATGATACACGGTCGTAACATCGATGCGCAGTAAGATCAACCATAATAGTCTATGGATCAACATGCTTTCCAAGGTTCGTTGATAAAAAGGCTCAAATTGATTTAAAACGAAATCTTAAAACGTCAATAAAATAGCACTATTAAGATGGTTACAAAAGCGTATGTGAAGCTCCCCTTGACTGAAAGTAGAGAGAACTAGACAAAACTGATCTTTCAGCATTAGTTGACAAGTTAATTCAGATATATAGTTTCCGTTTTGATTTAAGCAGCACCATTATGCTCACCTGAAATTTCAAAATTAATCTCGAAAGTTTCTGTATTCATTTTCATAATTTGATGTCATTCTGAATGAAAATCAGTTGTCAGTCGTGAAACTTTGTTTTGACTGAAATCAAAAGGAAATAGTATCTTGAACTAGAATTGTTCTTACAGTAGGTATTTAGACGTGAATGGCGTCAAAGTACGCCGTTAAGTTGTTGTCGTCATTCATTAACAAAACAATAAATGTTGAAACTAATTTTTATCATATTCGTTCCTCGGCTGCAATAGCCAGGATCAAATAGAGTTCACCGTTAATTGCCTGAACGTAGAAGGAAGTAAAACATATTAATATGAGAACCTCGTTTGAAATAGGAAGAAATTGAACGTGGCTAGTCCTGGGTATGATGATCGCAGGTCGCATGACACGTATACGTTCACACAATATTCTTATGAACGATTTTTTGCAGCTTGCATGACACGGCAGTTCAAGTTGTATTTTACAGCAGCTACAGGCTTGGGGTGCATATCTGCTATTTTCGGTATTTTCGTCAGAGTTTGAGCTAAATCTATGTCTAAGTTAAAGCTTGCTTACATTTCTGAAGATTTTTCTTGACTTCGCTGAGTAATATCTGCGCAGGACACCCAGACGTTGTGGCTGATGCACGTTCAGACGCTTCTTAAAAATACTCCTTGCGCGCGGTTCTTATCATTTTTAGGTAGAAAGTATTCCGAAATTTATTGTAAAATTGACAAAAATACAGTGTTAACAGAATTTGCAGTTTTGCTTTTGGGCTCGATGTATTTTGATTGTTTTGAGAACGAATTTAAAAATTGACTCATATTTGACCGTAAAGAACCTCAATTGGTGTAGTGCAATAGGTGACCAAAAAGGCAATGCATTTGTAATGTACATGTATATTGCTTTCCTAATCCCAAATATAGTGAGGCAAGTTCGAGACTTTTTGTGATTTAAGTATTCTACTCAAGTTCAAAATTTCACGGTATATTAAGAAACATTGTCAACGATATTTTTATTTCACATTTTTGTTTAGTTTTCAGAACTCATATCCTAGTATTGGCATGTGGAAATATTGCGCACGGAGCTGAACCCAAAGGGATGCTATATATATATATATAATCATGTTTCTACCAACTGTAGTGTTTTGCGTGCTCAGGAGTGAAATTTGGCGAGAAAGAAGGCATCCGTATTCAACGTGCATTGAATACGGAAAAGTAGTTATTCGATATCAAACCTCATAATACGACCCGTATTTCATTGCCATACTATCATGTGTGTAGGAGAAATATAGTTATGAGTACAATAATGCTGAAAAATTAATTGCACACAAAATTTTGTGTATGACAGCTTCTCTGACAAATGGGAAAATTTTATTTTCACGTTAAGTCCATGTAGAAGTTGTTTACTTTACACTAGAAACGAGAATGGTCTTTCCTGAGGTGTGCATGCGTGAATGAATGGATGTACATTGTTTGTTTGTTTTTGTACTTGTTTATAAATGATAATAAATATATGAAAAAACTTTCGGATACCAGGAACTGTCGAAAAACCAACCCATTGAGTGATGATTAAGACCGCAGCGAGTGTAGCATAATGAACTATCGAAAGTATCCCGTTTTTTCATTTTAATCGAGCACGAAAATATGGCTATGTCGCAAGGGAAATCACGATAATATATGATAGTATGCCAATCTGGCCATTCGTCAAAACGCGGGACATTTTAATGTGGTGTGGCTGAATGGCTGATAAAATCCAAAAAGGAGTGGGACAGTCCGCAAAGAGCGGGGCAATTGGCAAATATACTGTACGCTGTCAGCAACACAAATAACTCGATTGCGTTCTTTTACAATTTAAAATTTTATTTTACGGATGTAGTTAAGTGCTACAGATAACAATATTCATAGATAAATATTACAGAATAAACGAAGTTACTTCTAAACACACTTGATTTTTGTGCCTAAAATTATCATTTAGGACATTTCTTTCCGTAAACACCGCAACACGATTTTAACACCCAAAATGTCTTGTTCAAAAACTCTTGGTATGAGGAACGGGACATTTTATAAACAGTTTGGCAACATTCCTTAGTCCTACAAGAATACAGAAAGACCTAATACGGACCATTTCTTGGGGAGAAAACGCTTGTTCTCTCACATGCCGACAACTGGATTCGCCTTTCTTACAGTGGTACCATGGCAGCTGATCATCCACTGGCTTCTCAAGGTTCCCATGAGGAGATAGACAGGCTTCTTGTCTTCCACTTAGCTAACTCAAATGGCAAAGCATTGATCAGGGCCTCTGACACGGATGTTATTGTTGGGTGGCTGTTTGAAAACGTTGTGATGACAATTTCTATTTTATTTTGATTAAAGAAGGTTATTAAAATCACGTCTATTGTTTTCCTTTAAAAAGCATTGTTAAGTAGTCAGTGTAAGGAAAGGTTCCTCTATCTAACGGAAATTTAGGGGTCTTGTGATGTCGCTGAAGTATCTTTCCTGCTGGCACTTTCGATAGCTCATCACTACTGCACTAGCTGCGATCTTAATCAACACTTAAAGGCATGGTTTTTGTCAGTTCCTTGTATCTCAAAGTTTTGGTGTTATCAGATATGTTCTCGGCTATTTAGTAATTAATAACTTCTGTTTGAATCACATGGAAATGTTTATTGTTGTACCTCTAGTATAGTAACAAGCTCCTTTTCGGGTGTCGTTCTTGAGTTTCTGGCGGACCCTTTCCAGACGACAATTTGTGTCATGGGTCATCCGGTGTTCATTGCCGCACGATGGTTGGCTTTAAGTCAGTTTTAGCCGGTACCTCGAATATCTAACTTTGAATGTAGCTCAAACTTTCAATGGCATGGCCATGGGTCCTTCGGTGTTCAGTGCGGTACCATTGTTGGTTTTAAATCAGTTCTAGCTGATACCTCGAATATCTAACTTCAATGGCATACCGTTGTTGACATTTTGGGGGGTTTCTGGCGGACACAAACCAGAGTGTATTTTGTCTGCCATGGGGCAATTTGCGATCAATGACATGATTGAATCACATGGAATTAGTTTTTGTGGTGCCTCGAATGTATGAGCTATCTCATTTTTGGGAGAGGGGGCTTTTTAGTTTCTGGCGTACCCATTCCATAGTGCAATCTGTCTGTCATGGGTCATTCGGTGTTCAGTGCGATACTATTGCTCGTTTTAAATCAGTTTTGGCCTGTACCTCGAATATCCAATCTAGCTCATTTTTGGCCCTCTCGCAAGGTCCCCAGAGTGCAGACAACCGCAGACGTCCATTTCTGTATAAACTGACTTGCACTCTAAGTGCTCCTGTGGAAAAACGTTGATACTTCGTTCGTCTATGCTTAGCGCTCTTGACTGCCGGTCTATACGCAAACCGGTCGCGGAGTGGTCCAAATTCGACCGATGATAGTGTCAACGTGGGATCTTTTCACGAACCAAAGCAAATTGAACAAGGAGCACCAGTTTACTTCTATGCAGAGAGCAATTCGTTTTCAACATGACATGATTTCTGCATTTACACAGGTCACCCGTATTGTACCTCGCTGCTTCCATAAAGTCTATTACCATATTCTTTGTGTTTTACACACTCATTTAGTAGTAATAATTGAATTCGGACGATGGGGAAGCAGTTTAAGCTGAAAAATGTTGATTAAAAAGATTGTAACATTCATTTAATTCAGTCAGTGTCGCTGAATGATAATCGCTAAACGATCTAAGTCCAAGCACATCTAGCTTGAAACGAAAGTTGTAAAACTTCTCCTTCTAGAAACAATTTGATTCAGACAACAGCGTAAACGTGGTTAGCAGCAGGTCTATCTTAAAGGCGAAGGCAACCTTTTTCCATGTCATTTTGAGGTAAAATAAGGTTGGTTGGTTATCCTAGACATATTTTTCACTTAATTACAGCTTTTCGTAATTTTATTAATTACTCGTCCGCTTTTCCGGAAGTGACGTTTTAGGAGGCAAGCGCTTCCCGCCACTTGGTTTTGCGTTGAGCTTACTGTGCGAATCTGTTCTATTCTACTTTTGTTTTGTGCTATTTTTCACCAATTGTCGCCACCACTTTCCATCGGCGAGTATTCTGCGGCAAGATAGGTTAGTAGAGAACTCAACTGCGTTGGATTTAGGGATTGTTTAGTGTGTTGTAAGCTGAAAATGGCTGGAGTCGGTGACC
>NMRA01000718.1:27564-40085 GCA_002633005.1 Phoronis australis | reverse complement strand
GGAAATGGTGCGTGCACCGTGTCAGAAGCGTCCTGTTTATGAAAACGTACGACAGATTTTTCTTTGTTACAAAAGGAGGCGAATTGTGTTAGAAAATGACGTTTATTAGATTGTTTCCACTTAAACGGCTGCAACGAACAAGGTGAGCGTGAGTTGACTACCAGATTTTGCAAGCGCCCCGCCGGTCGGTTGATGTAAGTTTCACTACGAAGTGACGAGCATAACTACCTGGGTAATCAACGGGCTGTATAAAATTCCGGGGTCGTACGTAGCTCAACACACAGTGGTACGATAGTCTCCATACAGTTATAGTCGATAACTAACTAACCATTCGTTAAAAAGCTCACAGAGCTGAGTATTGGCTGGCAGCTAGCTGGCTGGCTAAATTCCCTCAGCTCACAGTCACACCAGTGAAAACTGGTGATGCTGTACGGGGTGGGTGCACCGGCATATTTTCTTCTGAAGATGATGACGACTGGGTATCATTCTGTGTTGACACTGTTGACTAGGCTCAAACAGGTATCCCTGGTGAACCGACATTTCACACTAAAATTTCTTAATCCGACAATTTGAAGAACGCCACTTAATTGCCGCTAAAATAGGACATTGACTTCACCCCCATCAAATACGTCACGAGAAGCAGCCCTCTAAGCGGGTGATTTTCTTAGTTTCGTTAGAAAATGTAAAAATTATTTGTGAAATTAATCAACAACTTATAAAAAACTAAACAAAATTTATTCAGAATAAAATACAATTCCCTTTTAAAAACAACTTTCCCATCCAATTCTCTGAAAAATAATGCTCTGTGACCATCTACAACCCTCAAAATTTTGAAGGACAATTTGAAACTCTTTTCAAGGTCTGCTATACGGGCAAGCGTGACCTTTGCTTTTAGCAAATTACATGACAACTGTGGGGAAAGACCACCTAGCAAGAACTACAACATCCAATCTGTGACATAAGGATTATTTTGGTCGATTCCCACGTGATTGACGCCAATGATGCTTTAGCAGTTGACAGAAAGATGAATGGTTGTAATCATCAAAGCAGGGTTTAGTATTCAAAGGAGCTACAGGTGCTAATCGCGTAAGTATTGTAAATATAAAAATAGTATGTACATGTATCAATAGTAGGTACATGTATTCGACCCAGCAGCTTCGGCGTTCGTAACTAACACCTTCTCATTTGAAATGAGCTTTTCTCAAATAAATGAGCTATATATATATAGGATAGACCAATCAAACGAATGACGTCAATGGTATATCCTATATATATATGGGATAGACCACTCCAACGAATGAAGTCGGTGGTCTACCCTATATATATATATAGGATAGACCGCTCAAACGAATGACGTCAATGGTATATCCTATATATATATATATATATATATATATATACGTGTTTATATGCAGATGTGGGGTTATTATTTGAAACCTTGCAGCGGGGTAAAATTTTGAGACCTTGTTCCGGGGTATATATAAAATATATAGCCCGCAATTATATATGCCCCATTGGGTATATGCCCCGGAGCAATATATATCCCGCAATAANCCCGCCACTTGGTTTTGCGTTGAGTTTACCGTGCGAATCTGTTCTATTGTACTTTTGTTTTGTGCTGTTTTTCAACAATTGTCGCCACCACTTTCCATCGGCGAATATTCTACGGCAAGATAGGTTAGCAAAGAACTCAACTACGTTGGATTTAGGGATTGTTTAGTGTGTTGTAAGCTGAAAATGGCTGGAGTTGGTGACCCCTATTACAGTGACAGTAGTGTGAGTGACGGAGACCTTGTTTACATCAGTGGTGACGAGGAATTTTTTCACGGACATTCAGACGGTACATGTTTGAGCCCGAGTATAACGAGGCAGAGTACGCTGCTTAGAGGCTCTGGGCTGGAGAAAACTGCACAGGGAGAATCACTACTGGTTCCAGGAATGGCACGCTCTGGGGTACGTTTGTAGGCACGGGTGACAGAGGATGAAGTGCCTCCACTGGCTTAAGTCACTGTACTGGCCACAGTTCGCGAGGCTTTTCTCTTCAAAAACGCACTTCTCGGGGGTGGCGACGGGGCACTGCCGGGAATCAACACAAACGGAATGGCATCCTTATTCAGGCGTTGTTTCGCAGGGACTTTCATCAGTTCAGTGTACAAATCCCTTTCGTAATTGGACGGCAGAAAGTGCTTGCCACACACACGGTAATTCTTGACTGCTTTGTACGTTGCGTGGACGGGTAACGCTGCGTTGTTCAAACGAACGAGCCAAGTACGGCGAAGTGTGTCATCCATCGGGAAGCGATGCTAAGGTACTCCCAAAGCGCGCGTTAGACGATAATTAGTACATCCCGGTAGGCAGCAACAATGTGGCATGTGGAGTGACTAGTAAATAAAAGCAAGCGACCACGTAACGTAACACAACCGAGGTGGAACACAGACTGACTCGGCAGCTCTCACAGTCAGACTATATGAAAAGAAATTGGCGCGAAATGCTTGCCTCCTAAAACGTCACTTCCCGAGTAGCGGACGAGTAATTAACAAAATTACGAAAAGCTGCAATTAAGTGGAAAATATGTCTAGGATAACCAACGAA
The DNA here is from genome assembly GCA_002633005.1 of Phoronis australis. NCBI lineage: Eukaryota > Metazoa > Phoronida > Phoronidae > Phoronis > Phoronis australis. The sequence continues at coordinate 37,493 of NMRA01000718.1, read as the reverse complement.
CCTTATTTTAGCTCAAAATGACATGAAAAAAGGTTGCCTTCGCCTTTAACGCGACGAGTGCATTAATTCACCGAGTGAAAGAAGAGCCCCCCAAAAATGAAGCAAATGTGTTGCCGACGATTTGAGAATATGTTTAGATACACCAGTCCACACAGCGATTTGATTCTAACAACTACCACTTTAAAAAAGTCTAACTTACATGAACGTTTGTGCAACAGTTTCTGTGGATTTATCGCTCCATCCATCCAACACGGTGTGACTACGTGACTCAACCTGACTGGCTCATCTTAACACAGTTACAGTCGCGCAACGATAACGCTGTGCGCTTGTCACTGTGTTATGAGCATATCCGACTGCGCACTGCTGCGACACCTTAGTCTTCAAATGTCAGAATTATGTCAAGCTCAGTCAGGGTCTCCGGTTATTGGAAAAACCACAAGCTATTACTAGCACATTGTTTGAGTATTACAGCATGATGCCACCGACTAAAAATATAGGTTATCGGCACATACATAGGAATACGTCACTATCATATCATATCTCGAATTCATTTCATCTGGGAATGTCCCAAAGAGACAGAAGGCAAAGTTGGGACATTCTAAGATGAAGTGAATATTCGAGGTAGGATATCTCAGTAGTATTCCTGTGTATGTAGGATAACCTATTTATCTCATGTATATGAACTTATTTGGATAGCAGCGATATCTTGTTGGCATGTGCTTTGGCTTAGGTTATATGACGTCATCTGTAGCAAGCGTGCCGGTGCCGGTTGAGCGACACGATCATCTGTGATGTTGAATAACTAGTTAAGTTTTTTTTAATAATAAATTGATAAGGAATTCCAGTCTGTGAAATATACAACTTAAATTCAACAATATTATAAAGTTCATCGAAAACTTGGAAACAAGGAAACAATCCATCCAGAAATATAAAACTGAAACATTAACTGAACAGTTGTACAACGTACTGTAGTTTTAGCTGCGATGAATTCTTAGTTTTCTAGGTCTATTTTCGTGGAACGGATCACAGTACTGGAAAATAACAGTGGAATCTGTGCTGATTTACAGAACTTGAGGTAAGGACTGTATCGCAAAAAGCAGTTTTACGCTATTAGAGAGGAGAGCACAGGAACGCTGTGAGCAAGCGGACTGTGTCAGTAAAAAAACAAATGCTCGATAGTAGGTCCCTATTTCCTGCAAATATCATTAGATTTCTGTGTGGATAGTATGCATCTGTAACAAAACATTTCCGTTTGGTTTGAATCAGAATTTTGCCTGGTTTTGTTGGCAATTGACATATTGTAATGACCCAGATTAAAACTATCGAGGTTAAAAATAACCAACTGATCGGAATTTTCATCTGTAAATCTTTGCTGAAACTTTATAGATTTTAGAGCAGTAAAACTGCTGTTTCAGGAACGACGCCTTGTATCAATATTTTCTGTAACCCAAATTTGCCGTCGTACACGCGAATTTACTCCACCATGAGATTGTACACCAACCGTGAAATACTTCCGCCACTGCTGTATACGGAATGGCTCTATTTTCCCCTATTTCACGGCATATTTCATGGCCTATTGAATACCCGTATTTACTAGACAAATAACCTGTCTGAAAATAAGTATTTAGAGACACGCTCCACGTATTTACATATATATGAAAAGTGGAGTAAAAACGGACTTTGATACATAGCATAAAAACTGGAATTCTCACTTTTGATGAATCGCACGTGTGATAGTGTCAAGCGGAAGTCAGATGCGTCAATGACGACGATTGAAAGTACGGAAATACCTAAATTTGGTGGCGTATCCGGGGTTTGCTATTGGGGAAAGGGACACATGATGTAGATTTGTACGAATTTCATCAACTCAAAACTTACTTTAAAGTAAACCGAAACATCGACTTCATAAAGCTGCACATCGCACCTGTTTAGGTGTCAAAGTTGAATTCTTAACGCTCCCGGGCTTAAAAACATTAACCCGCTCATCCATTCTTGTATTATTGCCGAATGAACTCAAGTTGGCATGCAATGCAAGACAGGCGCCATTCCAACTCCGCAGTTAGGGTTGTTCAACCCCAATAAATTCTAAAGCGTTCTTGAGTCGTTGATGGTTATGATGTTCTTATTGGTAAGGAAATAGAATCCAGTATGGGTTAGAAATACAATAAGACCAAATTTAGGATAGCAGAAGGTCTAACTGGATGCTAAACAGGGCGAAATGCAGCTTTATACCGCAACCCATTGCCGGACGCGACCAAGCCAATTTTAGGGGATACGCAAACGCTTTCCCGTAATCCAGAATTGTGGTTATCCCCACCCTCCTTTTAACATCTTAGCTGACAATGGACACTTCAGTGGTCTATTTCGTGAAAAGTGACTTTTAACTTAAGAGGGAAATTTGGTTCGTTACACTTCGACTCCACAATTGCAAAATGAAAGTTACGTCATCACTTATTATCACAGCAGTGGCTGGAAATAAACATACTGTACAGTAATTATCAAAGGTGGGTGAGAGTTTGTTCTTTAGCTGAAGTCAGCTTAAACTATTTCTAAGAAATAGCTAATATGGAGCCTAAGATCAAACTTCGGTTTTAGGCTTTTAAGTCATCGTTCATGAAACAAGCCACACTAAATCTTCTGCGAAATTTGCTACTTGGGAGAAGGGTAACCTAGATCAGAATTCACCAAAACATAAATTTCTCTCAATATCTGTTTATAATTGGCAAAAATCATTTATGACTCAGGATCTCTAGTGCATTTTAATAGACGCATTACCATGGAAATCAGAAAGAACAAAACCTTTGATCTGTCGAGTCTCAAATAGTGTTTCTCTGCACACTGAATTGAATTTTTAATGATTAGCATGTTGAGATGTCTTCTGAAATCATAACTCCAAATGCCAGCTTACAATAAGTAGCTCATGGGGGTCAAGTTAGCCTATGAACCACGAGAAGTTTGAGGGGATTCCTCCGACAAATTTGCAAAAATTAAAAAAACAAGTCTTGATATGTGGCAAGAATGGATTACCATGAAATATACAAGACCGGTGTGCTTGGTTCATAGCCCTTCCAGTCTGTATTTGAATGCCAACATTTGAACTAGTTATTCACTGAATTGAATTAGGGCTTTTAATCGTGTAAAATCGGTCTCATAACTTTCTTTACCTTGATAGGATTCCGTTTCCATAATCAACGTAAGTCACAGGAAATGTTTACATGCATCGTTTTCAAATTCGGATTTTTAGGGTTGACGGACACCAATAAACTCTGAAGCGTTTTCTTGAGTCGCTGATGGTTTCGGTGTTCTTGTTGGTAGCAGAAATGTAGAACTGTATCACGGTAAGGAATACTATGAGACGGATTTTTATCAGTTAGAGTAAAAGGCCCAATTCGATTTTCTTTCGCCGAGCTAAACAGATCGAAATTCAGCTTTTATTATTTTTAAAGTCAGCCAACGAGTGAGCTCTCCTTCGTCAGATGGCCGTTTAAATTATAAGAGCATGTATTCTTGGGTTCCATTTCAAAATTCGGAAATAATTGATTGTGTTGGAATTAACGATGTACTCTCGACAAGTAAATTGTTGAACCTTAAAATGCGGCCAATTGTAAAGATATTTAAAGGAATTAATCAAAAATGGCGCTCGAAAGTCGGAAATAATATTTTTGTTTTTTCGTTTTTGAAAATGATTTTGGAGAAACTATTGAATAATCTGAACTTAATTAAATATTCACGGAGATAATAACGTGTTGAGATTATAGATTACGTTGAAAGTCGGTATAATGTAAGTTACGTTTTATTATTGACAATTTTTAACAAGCAAATGCAGAAAACAACTGGAAAGTATTTGAAGATGCTTTAACTCCAAGTTTGAAGCTACTGACAACGGTCTGAGAAAATTTTAAAAATTGTCCGGGTTTCCTGTCCCAATCCCCGGGGTTCCTGTTTTAAAGATCAGGGTTCGTGTTTTTCGGGCTGGTTAGCTGTTTTGAAGTTGCGACTTCAGGATATCTGTTTTACACCGGGGTTCCTGCTTCGATGGAGCATCCTGATTATGCCACTCTATCAAATTGTAATTTCCGAATAGATAATTTATTGAAGACGCGGCCAGTACAGGGATGTATTCAGAACACACTTCTTAAAGCATGCAAGACAAATTACACAAACTCGAGCATTCCGCAATGAGACACTAACTATGTTTGTTGCAAAACTCACTGGTAGATGTTCCTGCCTAAGCGTTGTATTTGTGTACACGCGCGCGCTTCCGACACCGTGCGTGTAAAGGAACAGAGTTCTAGGTTTAAATGGTCTTTGCTCAAGTGCACAATTTTCGTTGCGCAGTTCAATTAAGAAATATTTGTGTGGCTTTTTCATAAGGGTGGGTCAAGCTTAATCGAGGTTGTTTTGCCGTGGAGAAAATAAATACCCGTATAGTATACTCTGTATGTAGTTAGCGCAAATAAATCATGTCCGCGCCACGCGAGAAAGAAGACGAAGTGTAAGCATGCGATATCTTTAAATTCCCTCAAATGGACATTTATTTCAGGATTTATGTACTATTACTAATTTATAGACATCATTTATGGTTTTATACTGTAAGCTTATCTTTGTTTGACGACTGTGTATTTGTTGTTTTTTGCAAACCTGACCAATAAAACAACGTGGTAGTCTACTAGTGAGTGGCAACTCAGCAGTAGAACACTCGGTGAGTACATTATAAAATTTTGTAGTTCATTAACCAAAAACGAAGTTCTACGCATTAACAGTACCCTTTGTTGAACAGTAAACGGCGCTGCAAAACAGCCTATCACAGGCTTAAAACTTTTGGTGTCCGCGGTAGATGGAAATTGAATATCTACCGCGATCAGTATCACAGTAAGAAACCCTCGGCTAGACCACGCTTAACACAAGATATTTTAAAAAATGGTAGCGCTCGACGCTAGCTAAATTAACGCCAAGTCGTATTTGGCGACCTGGCAAAAATCGTAGCAATGTTTCAATGTGACGACATTGACTTGCACACAAATTTGGTATTGTTTGATTCCTCCCATCGTTCCAAATCCAAAATGTATCCTACCTCGTTCCCTTACTATTTTACCGTCAAATTTTTGTTCGCACTATTTCTCGGTGAATTTTCGCTCAACGGGAGATCACAGCGACACCTGTTGCTAACGAATGAAACACGGCATGCTTTGCCCGCGATATTCCCCCGAAAGTTTTACTAAGATAACATGGACCAACGCGTCGACTGACTGAGTTTCTGAAACTCAATAGTTGGTTTTAATTCGAATTCTCAAATATAATAATATCAGAAAAAGTCCATTTTAGGAAATGTTTTTTCCTTTTCATTCAAGTGATAACGTCGAATTAATGAAATGATGCCAATTCCGTGCCTACTAGGCTTTTGTTTTCCCGATATGAGTAATACATTGTACTATTGGCTACTAAGCGATGGAATTTTTTTCTCACCGGTGCGACCCTAAGCTTTGACTCCGTGAAAATGGCTGTACGAGTCACTTTTCAACGGGGTGGTGGGGGCACGAATCAAATTCGCGCATGAAAGGTTGCCCTTTTCGAGATACCGGCGCGTACCTTTTTCGCTCATATATTGGGCATTTTGAAGTTTCTTATGATCACAAGAGCGTAAAACGGAACTAGATATTGCCGAGAAATAGAATCGTGACTAGTTTTTTGTAGAAAGCAGAAATGATCGACTCGATGTGTCATTGAGTTTGCGTTTTCATCGTAGGCCTACATGCATATTACGAGGGCGATACCTACACGTAACGGTAAGTCCGGGTTTTAAGCTTTACAAAAGTNGTTTGATTCCTCCCATCGTTCCAAATCCAAAATGTATCCTACCTCGTTCCCTTACTATTTTACCGTCAAATTTTTGTTCGCACTATTTCCCGGTGAATTTTCGCTCAACGGGAGATCACAGCAACACCTGTTGCTAACGAATGAAACACGGCATGCTTTGCCCGCGATATTCCCCCTAAAGTTTTACTAAGATAACATGGACCAACGCGTCGACTGACCGAGTTTCTGAAACTCAATAGTTGGCTTTAATTCGAATTCTCAAATATAATAATATCAGAAAAAGTCCATTTTAGGAAATGTTTTTTCCTTTTCATTCAAGTGATAACGTCGAATTAATGAAATGATGCCAATTCCGTGCCTAGGCTTTTGTTTTCCCAATATGAGTAATACATTGTACTATTGGCTACTAAGCGATGGAATTTTTTTCTCACCGGTGCGACCCTAAGCTTTGACTCCGTGAAAATGGCTGTACGAGTCACTTTTCAACGGGGTGGTGGGGGCACGAATCAAATTCGCGCATGAAAGGTTGCCCTTTTCGAGATACCGGCGCGTAACTTTTTCGCTCGTATATTGGGCATTTTGAAGTTTCTTATGATCACAAGAGCGTAAAACGGAACTAGATTTTGCCGAGAAATAGAATCGTGACTAGTTTTTTGTAGAAAGCAGAAATGATCGACTCGATGTGTCATCGGGTTTGCGTTTTCATCGTAGGCCTACATGCATATTACGAGGGCGATACCTACACGAGCTCATGTAAATAAAAAATATTGCACTTATACGATCACGTTTAATGTTGGAATATCCCGGTGCTTCGAAGTCATTAGGATAGATTTGGGGAAGGGGTAGAGGAAGCGCCTCTTCAATCTGTTCACAAAAAAAAAATAAAATCGTAAAGATACGCTGAAGAGCTTTTTGAGACGCATTACCCGCCCGTAGGGCGAGGGTTAACACGTTAATATATTGTAACTAGCATGTGTGGACTCGATCACGGGGGGCACTCCACTACTTTGGATGAGGTGTGCCTCTGGTAAATTAGACTCTGGATCTTTTAAAGAGTTGATGATATAAAAAGGGACCATTTTGTTGAGAACTTCCATAAAAAGTTCCTCTGTACCATACTGCCGTAACCGTAACGGTAAGTCCGGGTTTTAAGCTTTACAAAAGTACTACGCCACTTCAAATAAAGACTTCAGTTAACAAATGTGCCATTAAAAATATCCTTTAGGGGGAAGAAAGGTGAAAATTTTTATGAAACACGAGTTTTGCGTTTATGTTTAAAATGGACTCTACACGGCAACCATGACAACGTCAGTGGTGATAATCACTGAGAATTCAAAGGAGAAGATAAATTACGATAAACATTATAATATTTTATAACAAACAAGACTGGTAACAAGATAACACATTATTCTCACTGTGTTTTATCAACAAGTACAACAACAGCACAGAGTTAACGATTTTTTTACATTAAGCGACTTTCGCCTACATCACATACTGCTCAATCATTGCGGCGAGGAAGGCGTTGCTGTCGTGTCTTTTACTCGTGTAGTGGTCCATCCCTGAGTGTTTCCGGCATCCTTTTGAACTTGCGCTTCACGTACCGCCAGAGTCCCTCGATATTATTTGTATGGCAGGTGGGGTCCGCCTGCTCTACGAAGTTCAAGGTGTGGTTCACTGTGTCGTGTAGCTTGCCAAGTTGATTAAACCCGCGGTACGCATGCCATTCATCCGTGATAGTGCGAATACCCGAACAGACGTGAGCGTGATGATGGGAAGCAGCATTGCGGTTGACAGGTAGGCCCCTACGAGGAACATCTCGTTCTTGTCCATTCTGTTGATGCCGCCGGGCTCCCATTTCCCGTCCACGTGGCGTTCCTTGTTGTACCGGCACTCTCTTCTGACGAATTTCGATTCGTCGATCTGAAAAGTATAAATTAGACTTAATGACAATTCTGAGGTTAAAGGTCTAACGCCACAGTATAGGCCTGTGTAGCTCCCCACAAATGAATGAAATAGTGTCGCTCGGATTTGACGGCAGTTTTGTGGACTAGATGGGAGCTGTTTTGAGTAAATTAAGTCCAGGAATTTGACCTGTGCTCTTATCTACTATACCAGTACTACAAGGTATGACACTAGGGGCAAGGAATTCTACAGGTGCTTCACTTCATCCGCCCACATCAAACACAAAACTCAATAAATTTACACAAAACAGAGGTTCAACAAACCATGAGCAATTGTTCTTTCCTCTGATTGCATTTGCGGTGTTCTGCTCCTGCGAATTTGCAACAAATACGCGGTCAAAGTACACAATTCTTCCCAAAAAGCCGATGCGTACTGTCAATATGAGTAAAATTGAGCACCTAAATAATTTGGGAAATGTTTAAATGTTCAAATTTTCCCTATTGTGTGTTTCAATTTGGGCTGACACAACTTCGTCCATTACTGTTTTCAATGGACTCACCCAAATTGTGTTACTGTGGATTACAAATGACGTTTTTGTCACTCGTGAAGAAAAGCAGCAAGTGGAGGAAACTGGTGGCGGACCAGGGGTCCGATTTTGGCGGACGAAGTTGAAATTACCTGTTGTTGAATCTTTAGGCTTTCTGTGGGTCAGTGTTGTGTACTTATCGTGATATGGGGTAAGTATCTCTAGAAGAGTCGATGCAGAACCGAGGGCTACTTTTGTTCTACTTTTCTTTTTATTTGCCTCACAAGTCTTACTTTATCCTGCTTAACAAACTGTCACCATCCGTTGTTCATCTGAAACAGCTTGAAAACCTAGATTTTCACTTGCGTGTTGAAAGAGTCCAAGACGGTCCATTAAGACATCTGAAATTAAAAGCAATTTTATATTCTACCTCTAGGTGGCGATGTCATTGTTATTTTAACCTTGATGACCAACTGAACAGTGTTTAAATGAGCGTGTTGTCAGAATACCTGAGACATTATTTTTATCAATAACGACGTAAAATGCACGATCTCATATTTCAAAATTTTGTCATTTTGGCACACAACAAATTCATTAACCAAATTTCACGAAAATTCGACACTCTAAACGCGGGAACATTTTATATTTGAAAATTGCACCTATGAGTGAGGAGTAAAATACAGTTACCATGTCAAAATATTCATGAAACTTATACGGCTCCGAGCCATGTCAAAATGATATCAACCTACTAGTTTCGTGTACACCTTACTCGGATGACAACCAACCAGTTGCAAAGCACACCACCTGGTAGTACAGGCGCAAATTCAGGATTTAGTTAGGGGGTGCACGGCAGAGTATTAACCAAGATTTTGCGTGTCAGACATTCGCACCCCCGAACTGCCAAATGGAATCTGGGAGAATTTTANACTTATCGTGATATGGGGTAAGTATCTCTAGAAGAGTCGATGCAGAACCGAGGGCTACTTTTGTTCTACTTTTCTTTATATTTGCCTCACAAGTCTTACTTTATCCTGCTTAACAACCTGTCACCATCCGTTGTTCATCTGAAACAGCTTGAAAACCTAGATTTTCACTTGCGTGTTGAAAGAGTCCAAGACGGTCCATTAAGACATCTGAAATTAAAAGCAATTTTATATTCTACCACTAGGTGGCGATGTCATTGTTATTTTAACCTTGATGACCAACTGTCAGTGAACAGTGTTTAAATGAGCGTGTTGTAAGAATACCTGAGACATTATTTTTATCAATAACGACGTAAAATGCACGATCTCATATTTCAAAATTTTGTCATTTTGGCACACAACAAACTCATTAACCAAATTTCACGAAAATTCGACACTCTAAACGCAGGAACATTTTATATTTGAAAATTGCACCTATGAGTGAGGAGTAAAATACAGTTACCAAGTCAAAATATTCATGAAACTTATACGGCTCCGAGCCATGTCAAAATGATATCAACCTACTAGTTTCGTGTACACCTTACTCGGATGACAACCAACCAGTTGCAAAGCACATCACCTGGTAGTACAGGCGCAAATTCAGGATTTAGTTAGGGGGGGGCACGGCAGAGTATTAACCAAGATTTTGCGTGTCAGACATTCGCACCCCCGAACTGCCAAATGGAATCTGGGAGAATTTTAGGGGGGCATGGCCCCCTTGA
>NMRA01000718.1:0-22118 GCA_002633005.1 Phoronis australis | reverse complement strand
CACACACTTTTTGTCAGTTAGTTGACCCTGTTGACCGCAATTGTCCACGAATATAGTAACCTTAGGTCTTTTGGGAATTTGTGGCCACCTGTCGAAGACTTGCACCAGGGAAATTAGCAGTAATAAGGCTTAGCGCGACGACGTATTTTGATAAAAATTCCATCTTTTACCAGTTGTTTACATGCAGACAGCCACGCATGCGCAATTCAATCACCATTAGTACAGCAGCAACACCGCGAGGAGAATTCTCCGAATAGCCCCATTATATGAATAAATAAGATAAAATAAAGTAAAATAATGACGACCTGAGGCCTGCAGTGCCGAACCACGCACAAAGTCCTAGTATTTTTGTTGAAAGAGACGTGGACACTGGGCGAATTCGCGACGGCAGTCCCCAGCCCGGAGCGACAGCACCTCTGTAGACAAAAGTTCTTTTGCCGCCGTTGTTTTTAGGTTTATTTGGTATCAGGCAGCCACAAACACTCACTCTGGTGTTGTAATTGTGATAATCTCTGACTGCTTTGAACTTAGTAGTGAGGTAATTAGGTGTGAGGCCATGTGTGGCTTGTACCCCACAATGTTAAAATGTAACGCAGGCCTGCTAACCAGGCTGCACCAACAATTTGGAGGTCAGAAATAGAAAAGTCATTATAAAGGACACTATAGTTGACTACCAGCCTCCAGCCTTGTTTTGTAATTTTTGAAGTCTGTCCTGAAGGTATGATGCACAGTTACCCCACACAACATCACAGTAATCAAAGTGTGGAACCATTACACTCTTGTACAGTCTGATCGACAAAGCTCCAGACTTATGAGTTTGAAATTCCCGAGGTGAACTTTCACGGAAGTTCAAGAAATTACGTATTAAAGAGGTCTGGAACGCGAAAAACAGATTAATATTGAAAGTGGTTCTCTGCCACTGAAACTGAATTCAGCCTGCTCACCAAGTATTTTTAGGCCAAGTTCGTTAAGAGTTTAATTTCTGTTGATATCAAAGCATTTTGTTTTATAGTTTAAAATTTCAAAAATACGATCTGACAACTGCTCGTCACTTCGTCGATTTTTCTCCCACAAAGCAAAGCACGTCTCGTTATTTGGTATGGCAATATATAGACGTAGCATGTTTCCCTTATATGGAAAATGTGACCTTTGACCTCAAGCTACTGACTGTGAGCGCATGCGCATTTATTATAAGTGAGAGGGAGATAAGAAACTATGTGGTAAACACAGAGTTTTTCGTTCAGTCGTTTTTCATAAATCGTAAATTTAGAGTTTTTTTTGGAAATTTCCTCACAGAGAAAAGTGAATTACTCTGTACTAGACGTTGCGAGATGGTACTTTTGTCATGAACTGTTTNGAACTTAACACAACCGAGGTAGAACAATGACTGAGTCGGCAGCTATCACAGTCAGACTATATGAAAAGAAATTGGCGGGAAATGCTTGCCTCCTAAAACGTCACTTCCGGAGTAGCGGACGAGTAATTAACAAAATTACGAAAAGCTGTAATTAAGTGGAAAATATGTCTAGGATAACCAACCAACCTTATTTTAGCTCAAAATGACATGAAAACATGTTGCCTTCGCCTTTAAGTATCACAAGATAAGAGTATAGGTACATGTAGAGTTCTCGAGTTGATGATTAAGAGAAAATAAATTGCAACCAGTTAATTGTTTTTAAATATTGAGAGTGGATTTTGATCCTCTAGGAAACTCGTTTATCTGATAACGCCAGTAATGTGATGACTGGTGTTATTTGTGTCAGAGCAAGAAAACTGTTTCTTTTGTAGGCGGAACCACGCGATCGAGATTGCATTTTAATTGCGCTTCTCGTCCTTTCCAATATTTACGTACCATGTCAAGACATTTGGCTTACAGCGTAGGTGAAAAGTCGTAGAGCCTACGACTAATAGGAGTGCAGGTAAAACTTTTGTACTTTACTTCGTAAGACGAAACTAACGTCTGTTCGTGAGGTCGAGCCAGCCTCCATTTGGTGACTGCGCAGAAAAGTTCCCCTTGGTAGCAGGATTTTTCGTAGATAAGCCCACTCGATGAAACTCCCATGGGCGTTTATTTGGTGTTAAAAGTTCTTGTGTCAAGCGTCCAGATGGAAGTTTATTCGGAAATTTCCTTTTAAAAGCCCTCACAGCGTCAACTTTTTGTCACAAATTCAGTTTTTTTATTAACAAAAAATTTAAAAACACAGTTTTAAATAAAAATGTCAAAGTCAGTAAATTGCTATGACTTTCCGTTTACACGCCCGTTTATTTGCTGCTACTATAACACCTGAAATTTTTCATTTTCCAAATACACGCCCATGAGCTTATCTACGGAGAATCCCGGTAAGCAGGGCGCATCTGACCTATCGCCAGGATTTTGACTGACGGCTTAACTGACCAATCAGAACGCAACATTCTTGACACATTTGTCTGCGTTTCCAAGCCGCCAGTCTACCCGACAAACAACATGTTTTCGGTGACTTTTCACAAGGGGGCGGAGCTTGCGCTTGGTCAATTAGGACAAGAAGTGGGCGGCGAGTGAGTGCTATACATGTAAATACACGACAGCGGTGACACTGACAGTGCAAAGAGAGCAAAGCCATTTCGGTGTCGTCATCTGCTTTATCATCTTTTTGTTTATTTATTTAAACTTCTTTAAAGGACTGGGTGACCACTTCAGTGAATACACTGATTTTCAAGTGGACGCAGTCGGAAATAATTACATGAAGTAAAATACAGACAGCTATGTACAATTAGATTGAAAGGATTAATAAATTAGAATAAAATTAGTTGATATGTACAATTATATGAATAAATAAGATAAAATAAAGTAAAATAATGACGACCTGAGGCCTGCAGTGCCGAACCACGCACAAAGTCCTAGTATTTTTGTTTAAAGAGACGTGGACACTGGGCGAATTCGCGAGGGCAGTCCCCAGCCCGGAGCGACAGCACCTCTGTAGACAAAAGTTCTTTTGCCGCCGTTGTTTTTAGGTTTATTTGGTATCAGGCAGCCACAAACACTCACTCTAGTGTTGTAATTGTGATAATCTCTGACTGCTTTGAAGTTAGTAGTGAGGTGATTAGGTGTGAGGCCATGTGTGGCTTTGTACCCCACAATGTTAAAATGAAACGCAGGCCTGCTAACCAGGTTGCACCAACAATTTGGAGGTCAGAAATAGAAAAGTCATTATAAAGGACACTATAGTTGACTATCAGCCTCCAGCCTTGTTTTGTAATTTTTGAAGTCTGTCCTGAAGGTATGGTGCACACTTACCCCACACAACATCACAGTAATCAAAGTGTGGAACCATTACACTCTTGTACAGTCTGATCGACAAAGCTCCAGACTTATTAGTTTGAAATTCCCGAGGTGAACTTTCACGGAAGTTCAAGAAATTACGTATTAAAGAGGTCTGGAACGCGATAAACAGATTAATATTGAAAGTGGTTCTCTGCCACTGAAACTGAATTCAGCCTGCTCACCAGGTATTTTTAGGCCAAGTTCGTTAAGAGTTTAATTTCTGTTGATATCAAAGCATTTTGTTTTATAATTTAAAATTTCAAAAATACGATCTGACAACTGCTCGTCACTTCGTCGATTTTTCTCCCACAAGGCAAAGCACGTCTCGTTATTTGGTATGGCAATATACAGACGTAGCATGTTTCCCTTATATGGAAAATGTGACCTTTGACCTCAAGCAACTGACTGTGAGCGCATGCGCATTTATTATAAGTGAGAGGGAGATAAGAAACTATGTGGTAAACACAGAGTTTTTCATTCAGTCGTTTTTCATAAATCGTAAATTTAGAGTTTTTTTGGGAAATTTCCTCACAGAGAAAAGTGAATTACTCTGTACTAGACGTTGCGAGATGGTACTTTTGTCATGAACTGTTTAAAAGATATTTTTGACTAGCTTTCGCGTTCCATGCCTCTTTAAGGTGCTGTGATGTTCTTGGCGACACGAGCTAACGGTTCACTTACTTAATTGTTCACATTTTATTAATATGACGTCCTTGAGCTTAATGCACGAGAAGAATATCATATCCAATTTTTTATGAAAACTTTACTACCGTTATGCTCTCAGCCTGCTATTTCCTACAGGCCTAATGTTCAATATGCACGAACCTTTGATTACTGTGCATTATGCAGAATGAAAAAGACTAATATTATTGCACTATTTCATGCAACTTGCCACGGACGAAAGCCAGTGATACTCTTGCTCATAAGTCAATTATGTCCAAGTCAGCCACAACAAAGTTGCTACGACGACTTCCGTATTTACTCGACCACTCGTTTATCATTCCATAGACAAGCTCACCCGATGGGCGTTTATTAGGAAAATAATGCTGAGTAAGCCCAGTGGGCGTTTATCATTTCACGTTAAAAATTCTGGCATCAAGTGTCCAGATAGTGGGGCATTTATTCGGCAAATTTCCTCTTAATAACTCACTCATAGTCAACTTTTTGTCACAAATTCAGTTTTGTGGAGCATTCAATTTATGAAAACGAACAATGTGCTGGCGAACTATTCATTTATTAACATAAATTTGAAAAACACATTTTTAAGTTAAAAAGGTCAACGTCAAGAAATTGGCTTATCTACGAAAAATCCCGCTAGCACGACACAGATTTTGATGCGCAAATCATAACGGGGTAAGCGTAGCTGCCATTTGCTCTGCGGTGTAAGCACCACTTGTAGGAGTATTGAAGATGAATTCATGTTTAAACGGAAATGCATACGTGCTCATATCTCAGATCTAGTCATTTTAGCAGGTAATGTTTGGAATTATTCTACTCCATACAAATTCATGAGTTTGTCAAGGAACATGTGATCCGACGAATGACGAGGGACATTGTTCAACGCGACACCGGCAACCATCTCACTATTTGTAGCATTGAACTTTGTGTCAATGTCCTCGTGTACCTAATAACAGATTTAATTTTTAAGTCATGGGTTACACGTACATTAAAAGTAACTCGGAGCTACCAGCTAATGGAAATATAATGGTCACGTGTTATGCATATTTTTACAGCTCCGTCTTTCACAGTGATCTTTAGAAATGTAACATATCAACCAGTGCTGTAGTGGTAAAACTATAGGTAAGTAGGCGCCATAAGCACACCGTATCACCTTGAGCACTGAACGTAACTTACGGTGCGTAGGCGCTACGTTCAAATGCCAAAAGGTGGTTGTCTGCGCCGTGCGTCTACGCCCACTACAGAGCTGATTAACAAAAAGGAAAATAATGCTCCGATAGTTTTGTGGCCCACAGCCATTTTTGCGCCATTTCAGTGCCGACTTGAGGCGCTTACAATAGGATCACTAAAAACTAGGACTAAGTATTTGCAACTAAGTACTGGCAAAGTGAATTGCATCCAGCGACCTCCCCCAATGTCAAGTTTTCAACAAACTATAATCAGCAACAGAACTCATTGGAGACAGAGTTACACTATTAACAACACAAGCACGTCTCAGAACATAGGCTTTTTATTTCAGTGTTCATTGTTTACAAATACATACACCACGTTGGCAAAATAGGAATAATTACATTTGTAAAAAATCATGTTGCACACCGCCAGTACTTCTTTCAGAGATACCTACCGGGCACAGAGAGAACTTCAGTGAAGCACTCTAAAATCAGCACTGTACTTCGAATTCCCTTGACCTGTGCTTACATTTCTTCCGAAAATACTTATCTAGCCATATCTAACAACACGAAAGATAACAATAGTGTGTGGGAGGATTCAACCACCAAATTTCACTTGTGACATTTCTCGAAAACTGAGCAGAAAGAATTAAAAAGTTTGATCTATCATCGCCATTGGTTGATTTTCGATTAACATCTCACGTTTGAACATCCTCTTGTCAATCAGTGAGACAAATACAGCAGTTCACAAAAAAAAGTTGGTAAAACTTCTAATTGTTGAAAAAAGGTGAAATTTCATTTTAAACACATTTCGTGTATTTTTCATCCAATTATTTGTCATAAGTCTGACAAAGTCGCACAATTTCAATGAAATTTGTCATCTTTTTTCAAAAACTTCTGTATAATCGTAATAAAACTTTTGGTGTCCAAGTAAAAGATGAAAACTAAAATGCAAAGCTCTCTTTACTGAATTATGTGTACATTTCAGAAGATATAAGCTGAACAAAGGAATACAGCCACAACAACAGATCTGTGAGCATGAACCAGAGTTGAATCAGGGCATACCATCAGCCACTTGATCACGAATAAATTACTAAATCCAGAAATCTAGAGCACTTGTAGAGTAATAGGACTTGACAGCTACTGGTTTCAGTGTTTGATATCTCTTTGTCTCTAGAGAGAGACCAACATCAATAGACCAATCACTGTGGACAGTGACACTGGATCTACACCAGACCTTCCCACAGATCCTCCTGTAGACATGTCATTGCTAACATTAAAACCGGAGCTACACTCAACCTTCCTCACAGATCCTCCTATATGTACATGTACATGTACATCACAGCTGACATACATACTGGATATACACCTGACCTTCCTCACAGATCCTCCTATAGGTACATTACTGCTCACAGTATACTTGGACCCGACCTTCCTCAGTCACGTGGAGGGTGAAAGAAAGAACTGCATTCCTACTTTACATAATCTCAACACAGAGGCCTCTATTGGCAAAAAAATTCCTTCTAAATATGTGGTGAAAGAATAATCAACATTTTCTTCAAAAGCCTCCATCAACAGTGCAAAGCACAGGCAATGTATTTTCATATACACTACAACCAGGCAATATCCAAGCTTGCAAAACGGTAGATGTTAAGAGAAATACGGACGAAAGTTTAGCCTTATGTGTCGGTGTAACTGGGTAATCCGTTTAACTGCTTTGTACTTTCAGCTGACTGAACAAGTTCATATTTCAAGATAAGACATTGTTTATAAACCAGTGAAACGTTTCTCCAGTGTGCCACGGGACACAAAAAAATCTGTCTTCAAATATTTGACACAGAGCTTATGATTCAATAATTAATACTGTCAGTTTTTTCGAAACCTCGAAATCACCTCCAGTTTGACTAAGGAACAATTTGAAGCCAATTTCGTAATGGTAAGTGGATTCCGGTGATGGGAGGCAGGCATATGGCGGTTTAAATTATTGTACAGGTACTTGAGTTACCAATGTGTCCATTTTGTCTACCATACATACTTCAAAGATTATTTCTGCCAATTGACATTTACATTCAGATTGCCGTAACTACACATTGTCACATGGATGGCCAGCCTTCAAAAGTCAAGAGAACAAATCTGGTTAACACACAGATGGCCCTGCAGGTCTGGATTCATGGATATGGGTGACTATGATATTGCCGTGTTCACTTACGCTACGCAGATTGCGACAGAGATAACATATGAAGGACATCCTGGTCCAACATTCACAAAGGGAATGATGTCGTCTCCTCAGTTGTTCTTCAGTATTAATGGAAAAGTGGCATTTGAATCAAGTTTCCTGAGAACCACTGAGTATTGGCACCCAGCCACCTCAATCACTTACTGTGTCCTCTACCTACTTCTCTCAGTGGTACACACATACAGTTGTGCATACCCATAAGGAACGCCCCTGCTTCTTGCTTAACACATGGCAAACTTATTCCTCCACGGTACATTTCTAGTTGCTGCAACAGCAGATATTTGTTGCCGAATTCTCTTGAGAACACATCATAAGGTACAATTATGAGGACTCCCGTGAACGCCCCAGTAGAAAGGGACTTGCTACCAAGCCAGAAGGGGCCCTTGTCATTAATGGAAGTCAAGATTAGAGTGGCAGAGTGGCCTTCCAAGCGACACATATCCAGGCCTCGATATGGCACCGGCAGGGACGCACTTCAGACTAGTGTGGCCGAGCCAGCATCCTGGCTGTCTTCATACCAAGCCAACATTTCTTGACTGAATGCTGTCGCTTGAGATTCGCCGGCCTCCAAGTTAAAGCTAGACTCCCTTGATGGCATATCCGGAATGGACCTACAAAATAATAAAAGACCATGCAGAAGTCACACAACACAACAGGTAGTAACTGGCATGCTCTAATAAATATCAATACATGATGAGTGAAAATAGCTTTAAATGGTAGTAAAACAAACCTATACACTTCAGTCTTCATGAGTGTTTAGTTCATTTATGGATGAAAAGACCTGTCTTACAAAGACTAGCAAAGAAAGCCTAATAAGCAGATTGGTCTCACTACCTCTATGCATTTCTTAGACAACAGTGGATCTCCCAAGCAACCCCCTCCTCCCAGTACAGTGGGACCCCTATTGTTGGAATTCCCCTTTAATTAAGCGGAGTGCACCTTAAAATCCTACATAAAACAAAGACCTCAGCTAGCAGCGATAGGGCACCATCAAGGGGTGGATCCGGTGATCACAGGGGGGAGGGGACACAGCTATCAAGCCTAGAGTCACGAAAAACGAAGATCCACCACTGTCAGGACCACCATTTCTACACTGCAATTTTCATTTTAAATTTTTTAATAAGAAAACCATTTTTAAGCTTTTAAGTTACAACAAAAAAGGCGGGAAATGATCAGGGCAGCAGACGTCGCATCCAGAGTTACACATGCATAATTAATTAAAACCCAGGGAAATTAAGTTACCATCAAAATTTGTCTAGTATAACCCGAAATTTGTGTTTTAACCAAAAATGACCCTAAAACGGTAGTCTTCCTCTTCAACACAATTTTACTTTTTACAGTATTTTTCCAAGAAACATGAAATCTAATCAGCTATGAACACATCTTCACAAAGGAGGAATTTCACAACAGTTCCCAAAAACTAAATTTAAAACAACACAGAGGTACTACTGCAAGGTTGAAATCTGAAACAGAACGAAACGGCAACTCAAATGAAGCCAGTGGTAATCACAATGCAATCAAGAAACGAGAACTACCATAATTTGCAATGCCTTGGAACAGTAATCATGCAATGGAATCATCCAGTCTGGCCATCATTGTAAAATCCTTGTCACAAACTGCATTCACAAGAATATCTCAAGACAATACACGTCCAACCCTAATAGCAATAGTGATGGGATTACAAAATCAGAGACAAAATTGAAATATTAAAACTGCATTTTGCCCCATTAAGCTGGCTAACAACGAAAAACATTAGACTGTCGGGTCCAAACTGAAGTTATTGCCCAGTTGGCCAACAAAAGTTGCTATCAAGATGCAATGCAGTCATATTGCGTACGGGTCAAATGCTAGTGGTCCATCCTTGGCAAACTTAGCATCACTAAAGAGTGAGAAGTTGAAAAGGAGGCTCACTATGTGTGCATTCATTAGCAAGTTTGCGTACCCTGGCAATGCATTCACCAGTAAGTGTGTGTGTACTCTGGCAATGCATTCATTAGCAAGTGTGCATACCCTGGCAATGCATTCATTAGCAAGTTTGCGTACCCTGGCAATGCATTCATTAGCAAGTGTGTGTACCCTGGCAATGCATTCACCAGCATAACTGTGAGCAAAATTATGCAACATTTAGGTCATAATTTAGCAATGTTGCATAAAAATCTGGTGTAATGATAAAGTGCAGCAAGACATGCCAATAAAACCTCTTAACAAGCCAAACAAGGGCATCACATATGTGACAAGAAATCAGCAGCCACCATTTTGGATTGACACAGTGACATTACAGCTACATACTGTGTGGATCATGTTAACTCAATGAAAAAAATACACATAAATCCAAGCAACTATTTAAACACGAAACACAGCTGGCAAGACAAGGTCACCCTCACAGTTGACTGCCATGTCTCGACTCGAACAATGACAATTCACTATATCATTTTGAAGTTGTGCCAACAAGGCATATAACCTACAACATACCATGGTTTAAGTTAATCAGAGCTGTACACTCCTTATCAAACTACGAGATGATCCATTTTCAAAACAGACTAAAACTGGCAAGCAACGTTACTTGTCATCACTTGTAACAGAAACAGGATTACAGGTTTTGTCCACAGAGGGGGATAGGAGTCTTACCATGAAATCCACAGACAACATCCACACTTTGGCACTAGTATCTAACAAGAATAAAGAACCAATAAAAGTAGAGTACAAGCACTTGAAGTTGACAGAGTGAGCTAGCCCAGGCATGGAAGTAGACATTGTTGGACCATACAAGACTGAGATCACCATTATGCACTGTGAACCAACAAACCAGGACAGTTCTGGGACTAGCTCACAATGGCCAGTCAGTAGGGACGAGTGATAAAGAGAGACATGCTAAAGTCATGCAGTAAGTACTGTGATTAGCAGCCAGTAGTAACCACACGTGCAACGCCCGGGATATAGAAAGTCGATCCGATAGAGGACGTGTAGACATGCGTTGCTGTAAACAACGCAGCTAGATGTTCTGTCAAGGATGGGCAGTGCAAACGTAGACTCAGATTGGTGTTAAAACGATGCAGTTAGATGTTCTTCCAAGGCCAGGCATTGCTTCCCCAAGAGATGGAGGTCTACCTTACTACGTGTGTTGACAAGCTGATCGTGCAGCATGCTCCACAGGCAATACCTACATCCAGACAACACGTCCAGGACACAGCAGTGCACATGGTGGATGACGGGGTCAATGGAACATTATGGCAAGCCAGATGGATGGGCCATTCAAACACATTGTACCATTATTTAGTCTCTGAATCAACGTTTACAGCAGTGACGACAGGACTTGCAAGTTTGAAGTCGACGATGTAGACGATCAAGCCCTATGTGGTGGTGGACAACCTGTGCAGTCATTCTCAGGTGCGATAAAGTCCTCAAAAGTTAATATGCAGCGCAGAGAATCCAGTGGTCGACTATCTGGGCAGTTATGGAGCCATGATCACAAACACAACAATGTGTGCGGTACACTTGCACCCAGCCACAATCTGACGGTGGTACAATGAGGCAGTCATCTACGATCACAAGGCTAGCAGACAAATGTGTAGTACATTTGCAGACGAGCATGATCTCATGGTGAACATTCAGGTCAGTGACTCCAAACTATGACCACGATGCTGGACACATTCCCTCATTCAGAGCTATGATCATAATGTATCAGCGATCATATAGTCAATGTGGGCCACATGCCCACAAGGAATATCCGTGCTGTCATTCCAAGCTACATTATGTAGACTAGCAGTGTGTGTGGGTGTGTGTGTTGTATGTGAGAAGAGTCCTTTCGCAGCGGGCCAGTCATGTGACACGAAACAACACTAGTGACATCTACGGTGCAATACTTACAAAGATTTACAAATTGGTGAGCACATTTATGTGCAAGGACTGAGCCACACTACTGCGTCCACTATGAGGAAGCGAAATCATCATTATTCACACAATCCTGCTTCAAACTATCAAAATGGTGCTTTAACATTGGGCTGATCCAAACACCAAACTGGAATTCTCTGACAGTGGATGCAGTGATCGCCCGCTTTACGAGTCAAGTGAAGTGAAAATAACGCTCCACTTAAGCAAGAAAACAGGAGAAAAATGCAAAATGTATAAAATAAACTGCAAAAAAAATAAATGTTCCCAAAACCTGGTATTGCCTNTAAAAATGGCCACTAGGTGGCGCAAACTATGTCGAATCCATCCGAAAACGGCAGGATAGCGTCATCTCACTACTAGGTGCCTACATACCAAATTTCATGAAAATCCGTTCAGGACTTTTGAAGATACAAAGGTAAGCGTAAAAAACTAAAATTGCCACTAGGGGGCACACCGGTAGTCGGATCCATCCGAAAGTTCGCGCATGCCGTCCCATTCATGAATGGAACATATGTGCCAAATTTCATGAACGTATGTCAAAGGGTTTTGGAGATAGAGCCGCGGACGCCGGACGCCAGACGTCGGACGGACGCCGCCCGGACGGACGGACGGACGGACGGACGGACGGACGGACGGACGGACAGAGATGACGGCATAATGCGTCCACATATAAATATGTGGGCGCATAAAAATGGTGCTTTAACATTGGGCTGATCCAAACACCAAACTGGAATTCTCTGACAGTGGATGCAGTGATCGCCCGCTTTACGAGTCAAGTGAAGTGAAAATAACGCTCCACTTAAGCAATAAAACAGGAGAAAAATACAAAATGTATAAAATTAACTGCAAAAAAAATAAATGTTCCCAAAACCTGGTACTGCCTAACCTCCATTTCAGCTCTAACATTTGTTTCGAATGTTTGAAAATGTTTCCATCGTTTCTAGGCAGCTATTGCATTCACACATCTGACAATTTACAGAGACCATCAGGGCATAGCGGGGAAGCCATATTTAACAAAGAAAGCTGCAATGACTGATTCAGTTTCGTACTAGAGTAGAAGGCACAGTGCAGCCATGCTGGGTCAACACACATCAATAGGAGAATGATGCAGAAATGATTCAGGGGGTGAACGCACCGACAGACAGAAGGGGTCACCGTAGGTTATATGAGGCAGTGAACTAGAGGACCGACTTGTAGTGCAGTGTTCACATAGGAAGTTTCGGTATCATCAAAGGTCACAATATTTCAGGGCCCAGTAGCACGTGCCCTTATACAAGGACAGGCCTCTAGGATATATAGAATTTCGACCCGAGTCTGACCACTGAAATGTTTCTGCATCATGCGACGAAGTAGCCTGCATTACTGTACGACACACACAACATTGGCCGACACAATAGCTTGGGGAGAGGACTGTGCATTGAACAACTGCTACAACGTACAGAGAGTCTTAGCTTAGTCATGAAGTACATCATATACAACAATTTACAACAAATGAAACAAGAGCATTCAAGGATTGTATCTTTTGTCGAATAAAAGACAACTACTGCGAAGTATAGGCACAATTTCTACACAGTCAAAACAAAGACAACTACTGCGAAGTATGGGCACAATTTCTACACAGTCAAAACAAAAGCAGTTGATTTCGATTTTGAGTGCAATACATACAGCAGCACATTTTGTCTAATATTCAACAAAATTTGTCTGATAAGATTGATAGCAAGATATACAGAAGTTTACTTAACAATGATTTCAACTAAGCATCAGTTTTTGTTGGTAAACTTTTGTTTTAGAGCCTCCACTGTTCCCGTAGGAACGCTGTAGAAGCGAGTGGTGGGCGACGAAGGGGGCGAGGACACTAACCTATAACTATTAGGGGTGCTGTTGGCTGGGGACACCCCATCACTCTGCAGGCGCTGCAGAGCTGGTTGGCAAGGCATCTTTGGTGACGGCTGACAGGTGGGGTTCACGTTCTGAGCATAATCTGGATTAGAGCGCACAGGTGATGTGATTGGTCCACTTGGTGGTGCTTCGTTCATGACGCCAGAGAACATAGCGAAGGGTGATACGGGCTGGTCAGCATCGTCCGTCATGTGTGGCGAGACAACTGACTCATCATAAGATTGCGTCATGTACGAAGACTCTGCCGAATCAGTACTGCGTTGTTTTCGCACTCGTTCACTATATTTATAATAGTCTGCAATCTCATACGGTTTTGACACTTCCTGGACTGCTGGTGAAGAGTATTTTGGCGTTCCAGCATTAGGATCAATAGAATCTGAGCCCGTACTCTCCGAGGGCGTGCTGACATTCAAGGCCATTTTAGCACCAGATGCCAGCGGACTCTCATAGTGAGGATTCTTCAGTTCTGACTCGTACGGACCGAGACGCGGCCCGACGGGTTGAGGGGCGGGCGGACTGTCCATCTGTCTATCTAACCAAAGTCTAGAGGACACGTCCTTGTATGGGGAGTACACAGGAGAATAATCACCACGCTCATAACGCTTAAAATCAACAGGAGTCCGTTCAAACACTCGATGATCATAAGGATTTGGCCTGGGCACATCATGAGATGTGCTGAATGAGAAGTTCCTCCTCACAGAAGGCCCCTCACTGGCACCCTCTGCCTGAGGTGATAATAAGTTATTTTCTGAGCTTCGCCTACCAAATCCTTCAGGAGATCTTGTATCGTAATATACACTCCTTGGTGACCCACTGCTGGACTGATAGTGTTTATACCTGTGCAAACTGTCACTATAGTTCTGCGGATCATACACAAACCGACCGTCCGCCTTAGCTAAAGGTGTTGGTGTTTTCTCGAAATCATAATCTTCCCGTTCGTAAGTGTCAACACGCTCAAAATCTTTCGAGTCTCTCTTGCTACCAAACTTTGACGGTGTTAATTGCGGCAATAAGTGGTGGCCGGAGTTCCGCTCCAAGCTACCGTAACGATGCCTATGTCCTCTGTGGCTACTACGCTCCAAGCTGTCGTGCCGCGCTTGCAATCGTTCGTCTAAGAACAAATGATACGGAGGATCAGGGTTAGTTGGAGTTTTCAAATCGTCAGCACTATCGTATTTTGCCGTTGACACGGTGTTGACGTTGTATAAATTGTGACCAAGGGATGAACCACTACTACGACTGTCCTGGCTGATAGAGTCGAACGCCGGGTAACTTCTGCTGCTGTGCAAGTTGTCCGAGTCACGTGAACTGAACGTGGGGTACATCTGATTTCGATACTGCGTGCGCGTCGAGTAAACGGAGCTTGGCATGTAACCACCCCTACTGGCCACTCTGAAAACAAAATACAAATGCTAAAAACACACACACACACATTGTGCATGGACAGTTAGTTACCAAAATCCTCAAAAACCTGATCAGACAACCTACTAGAATCTGTTCCATGAAAAGTGACTCAAGACTTAAGGTAGAAATTTGGTCTTACGCTCCACACAACTTTTTCTGAAAAACACTTTTAAATCTCACTTAAGCTAAAGCACAAAATCTCTGAGAATATACACATAACTGCGAGTTACTGAAATAATTTTAATCTGCAAATTACTTCTAGACTGTGATGTGTTCATAATTATTTGGCTAAAACTTTATTCAGCAACTGAGAAGAGGGAGCGCGAGACAAAATTTCTGTCCCGAGTCACTTTCATGAAACGGTCCCCTGGTCTGGCACATTTGAACACCTTAGCTGGGTTAACAGACTGGGAGAAGGCCGCCTGTCTCATACTGTTGAATCTTTACAGTGAGCACAGAGAACTGAATAATGAGATCATCTTTCTGGATGAAGTCTAATTACACAAGCCGTGATGTAATCGGTTGTTGGTGAAGCCACTAATCCAAGGTTTGGTGTCCTGCAATCATTAACATTGTTTATTTTAAGAATTAAAACACTGAAAATGATCCCTACATCCCCAGCAAATTAAGTAAGGTCATTATTACATAACCACAGTGTGTTAATACATTCAAATTAATTTCTAGTCACATAGTCAGCTAAGAGAACATGAGAGAAAAAATGGGACCAGTGCCTAGATGAGCAGGACTTGACGGGCACTTACCGAGCAGGCACAGGACTGGGGGTGGAGCCACGTGACCTGTGGTGTGCGGGGCTTCCCGTCGTCGGAGAACCTGATCTTGCAGACGACCTTGATGATGACGATGATCGGCGTTGGCGTTCTACTTCAACAATTTCCACCTAAAAAATAATGTGCACATTTCGATATAATCAATAACGACGTACGGAAAACACGTTGCCTGGATACAGGTTTAAAAACTTGGACTACCTCCCAAAACGTGTTACCAAGTTACAAGCCACCTCCAAAACAAGTTACCTGGATACAGATTACACAGCACTCTGCTTCAGCTAAGCTAAAAACTATCACAATAACACAACGCCATTTGCTACATTTGACACGTCTTCAAGTTAGATTACATGACTGAATGCAGTAATAGAATTAAGATTAAATTTCAAGTAGTGGCACTATCACAAAAGGAGAGGGCTTTCATCCTCCCTCAACTTTGACCTCTCCTGTATATTTTGTCAACATGGATGACTCCGCAACAGGAAGAATCCGTGTTAAGTTACTTCAATTGTTTGCTGAGGACATGCGCGCGTATTCCCAGGTAACAGAAGTGGCGGGAGACTGATTAGACCAGACGAACACACGAAGAAGGTAAAGTTTAGAGAAACAACGGTTCGATTAGAGGGAAATAAATAGATTATGACCATGATGTGTCATCATCGAGGTAAGAGAACCGTTAATATGGTGTGGTCAGTAAACATAGCGGGGATGACTAAATCATGCAGAAATAGGATATGAATACGACCAATCAGTGGCAAGTCCCGGTGAACACACATAAAATATGACAAGGTTGGGGAAACACCGGGGTTGACTAAAACATGCCTTTACAAGACTAGAGGAACATGTATATTATAAACTTAAGGAAAATTGGGAGAACACTAGGCTCGACTAGAAACATGCGTTTGTAAGATACTACTGTCACATCACTGACAAGACCAGGGGAACATGTATATCATATAACAAGATTGGGAGAACACTAGGCTCGACTAGAAACATGCGTTTGTAGGATCCTACTATCACATGTCACTGACAAGACTTAGGGAACATGCACATTATGAAAAATGAGAGTGACAGGGTTTAACTATGGACCACGAGTACATACAACATGAACGCAACATCTCACTAACTAGCCTACAACAAGCATATCACGTGATACTATTGGGAAACACAGACTAACTAGAGGATGGAGTGCGATAAAGACACTCTCGTTCTCTTTCATTAAGACAAAGACATGGTTGAGTACGCAACAAGACAATTAAGCGAGGAGAGAAGAACATGCATACTTTGGGGAGGGATCTGACAGAGACCTTAGAGCGGTCGTCTTCCTGAAGGTGGTGTCGGCGAACTGCCGGCGAGTTGGCAGGAGAGGCGGGTTCTGTAAAAGATAGAGCAAAATAAGTTACGTGACAATCACATGACACTGAAGGAGAATGGAGACACCTCTCTCAAAGTAAAATGGTGTCCACTGCATTTAACAACTATACTTACTTTTAAAAATTTGTATTTTGCAAACATTTGACATTGATTTTAAGTAAATACATCAAGTACTATGCACTCTAATACATCTGAAAAAAGATGCTGTAGTTTTTGTATACACGAATAGAGGTCACTCTGATCACTGTAGTTACGGCTATTAATACCATAACAATCCCAAACTAATGAAAAATCTTTTATGAGACAGTAAAACTGCCAACCAACGAAAATCATGGGCCAGCTGTTAAGTAAACTGAAACAAAATTAGTGAGTCTACTCTTTGCTTTTGTCTGTTGAAGTGCAGTCAGTAAATAAGTTTTAGCGTCTCAGTCAATGGGGACTTCCAAATTCATCAGGTGGCGCTTGTGAAGCAATGGTCGCACTGTTATACATGCCTTCAGGTCATCTTTCAGCCCATCAATGCCCCAAGTGTTCTATGTGTTGCCACTGAACCCAGATATGGCACTATCTCACCAGTTTCAGACAAAAATAATAATTAGCCAAGAATTTCCCAGGACTTTTAAGATCGACGTGAATACCACAATCCTTCAAAACACTGCCTCCTGGTGGCTACGGTTGCATACTAACTTGAATATGGAACAGCATTTATACGATGTCACATGTGTCCAAAGTTAGTGAGATTACACCGTAACAAGAAGGGACACTCTTCACAAGCGCCACCTAGTGAATAACCAGTCTCCCATTGCATGCTCTAACTACCAAGCATACAACGTGATGGAATTACCAAGACTTGACCAATTGTTCACGTGACTGTTAACTTGAATTAACCAGATTCACTTGCGGGTACAGCGACTAGGGTTGCAAAAAGTTCAAGAAATTAGAAATGTTGAGTCCAGAAATTGTATTTTGAAAACTATTCAAAGACTGACTTTTTCTGAAATCTAGTACTAGCCATACTTAAGTCCACCAGCTGAAACATGGTGCTGCATTGCTGTTTGTAAAACAACAACTGTGAACATGTAATCTGGCTCATGCTAATATAAAAAGTGTCAACTCATAGACTAGAGGTACGTGGCAGAATAGTTTAATTGTGGTCAAAACAGTCGATAGTAATCCAAACTAAACATTATATCATTCAAGTAAATCAAATGTTGCAGGCAAAAAAGAACCATTCATGGTTCCCCCCAGTTCTGCATTTCTATTCATCGTCAAGGGTAACTGGCTCGGACACGTGGATCACAGGGGAGATAATTCCGCTGTTCAAAAATGCCATTAATCAATTTCACGAGTACTTCAATGGGTAGGAAAGTTCATGAATGTCTAAGTGGTATTTAATATGCGAAGACACCATAACGAAAACTGAAGATCACAAAACTCACCCCCCCCCCAACGCTAAATGGCAAACTCCAAATTTCCAAATTTCAAGAATGGCGCAAAAGACGTTTTTCAAGAAATGTCTACGACAATACGGGAACTGGGCTCATTGGCACTTTGGACTAAGGAATTGTAACATCCTGTGATTTCAAGGATTAATTAAATATAGATACAATATGACTTAGCACGTGTTGACCATACCTTGACACAAAGACTGGCTTGACCTGTGTCTCTATGCAGTGAATTTTTCCCTTTGATCAAAAATCTAACCATACAAATTTTCCATATCAAAAAGTATCAAGCTCACAAACTGGACAATCCTAAATTAATGAGTTTGAGAATGTGTGCACTGTTTCATGACACCAGGTCGTAGCAAGGTTACAACAGACTGGGCCGAGGATAGCGGGCAACAACAGACTGGGCCGAGGATAGCGGGCAACAACAGCGGTTTCCTCTCCATCACACAATCCCACACAAACACGGGTATTTACCGTGGCACAGCAAGACGAGCCGACGGTATTTCACAGATAGCATCAGGCGCATTATGGGTAAAGTGGTGAGGAAACAGAGACGGGATGGAAAGCTGCAACAGGAGGACTGTGATACAAGACTGAAGCTTATCATATCCTAGGGGTACCGATAATCTACCGTATACTGAAGTGCAAAATATTGGCAAAATATCAAGAACGGAAAATTACTAGAGGCTTCAAGTGACACCACGAATTTCGAAAATATCAATTTAATATTTCCATGCTTTACTGGACTCAATTTTGTTGCACAAGAGTGACTCGAAACTCAAAATACAAAAAAAATTAACAGGCTCAAAACGTTGTTTCAACAGTTCACTATCGGATTTCCGACAAAGTACCAATATCAAATATGCAGTATCAGTATCAGTATATCATTTTCAAATATTTATACTTTTTCCTACACATGACTGACAGAGGTCGCCAGTTGTATGATTTACACCATGTTAACTTTTAACCAGAGGGTATAGCAGACATTCAGAGAGTTCTTACATACAGCTGTCTACAGTTTGACCTCTAAGACCAATCTATGATCAACTACAGTGTGACCACTACAACAGTATTACAACAACCAGTTTAATACACAGATACCGAGAGTAATTTGAACAAGTTGATCTGGTTATGAATAGAATCATGCGGTTATTCACGGTAAAGAGCTGCGCGTGCAGTTCTAGGCCAAGCTGGGTCTTGTTACATACCACTATCTAACGGTCCCCAACTGTCTAGACTCTGATCTGAAACGGTTTGTCCATGTTAGCAGACGGGACAAGTAGCCAATTCATACGCGAGACGACGTCGTTAACAATTTTACACTGAATTATGCATAAACGAATACAAGAATCATGCACTTGAACACCAGGGGGCCTACTTCACTAAAATGTTGTAACATTAAATTGTTGACACTGTCTAAACAGAATGTCACGACAAGTCATACATTTTGGTACGAGTCTCTAATCCGACTCGGTCTAAATAAGTGTAAAGTTACCATATTTTTGGCTCAACAGGTCCCAGCTGAGACAAAAAGCATCCAGTTCACAAATTTCATGGCAATAGTGCCTATAAATTTCAATATCAAATATTGAAAAATGTCTTCCAAAAAACCAGGAACTACGCCCGTAATTTCAAAAGAAAAAAAATGCAAATCAACAGTATCAAGAACAATGGAGATGCATTCATATAGATAAAAGCTTAGAACAAATACAGCACTCTCATAGTTGGTAAGATTTATATTTGAAGCCACTAGTCCTATCAACAGTCAGTAGATCTGAAAACAGAATTTGACACGTTCTGGTATTTCCATATGGAGATTTTTAGTACACTGAAGACGAGCAGCACTTACTGTCCGTTTTAATACTTTCAGACTTGCCAGCCTTCCGTCGGGCTTCTTCTAATCTTTCTTGGATTTCTTTTAACTACAAATACAAACAATTATTACACTATGCTATTACACTCTGCAAATACCTTACTTCCAATGCAACAAGGAATCAAAATCTAATAGTTGCCGCTAGTTAAACTCCAATCCCATCTGAACAAATGCACTCGTGTAAAATCATGTGACATTCTTTTCAGATGATACGAAGACAACAACATGTTCATTAGCAGCACTGAGCAGGTGTTGACTTTCGTATTAAGCATCAACACTACAGAGCCCTTGACCACTTAGGAGCAAGAGAGCCCTGTGATTTCTGATTGGGGATTTGTTTCAGTGACGGATATCCCCACCATCTTTATGAACTCAATAATATTCACATACAGGGGTCCCACATCTTGAGAACCAGTTCTCCTCCACTGAGTAACAGCTATCAAACTGGTTTTCAAAATACCAGACTCCTGTGACTATTGCCTTACACTCTAAACCATGTCATCAGTATATACTGACCTCTCCAATACCAGCACAAAGGAGCTCAGCACAGGTAATAGAAGGTATTCCGGTGCTCTCAAGAAAAATAAGCTTTAATTCCCCAACTCGAGTTTTGTTTTACAAGTAACAATAAAAATAATCATGCCTTGTGCATTTCTTTATTTTAAGGCCCAAAAATTACCCCCCATGATTAAAAAATTGCCCAACAGTTTAAAATCGCTTTTAACTCACACCAGTTCCAGCCCCATTGCTGTAGTTGGGGATTTTCAATCACCTGAAAAAAAAACTCTCAGAAGGCAAAGCTACCTTTCCCATCAGGTGAGTGAGGGCCCTGACTTTCAACACACAACTTTCTCAACTACAATCGAACTAAGCCATCCAATCACATCATTTCCTCGCTCGGGTCACCACAACCCTGACCCGTTACCTTGGTAACCGCCTTATTGTATTGCTGTCGCCGCTTCTTGCGCACATTTTTGTCCCTCGTCTCCTCGGCAAGCTTCTTGGCAGCTTGTGTGATTTGTTTTTGAAGCTCATACTCAAGCTCAAGTTTGGCAAGTTGTTCTTCCTCCTGCAACAGTTGGGAACAATTAGTACACGGTATTGTAGTGCGACAGGCAGGGACTTAGTGGGAACCCTTAGTANTTAACTTGAATTAACCAGATTCACTTGCGGGTACAGCGACTAGGGTTGCAAAAAGTTCAAGAAATTAGAAATGTTGAGTCCAGAAATTGTATTTTGAAAACTATTCAAAGACTGACTTTTTCTGAAATCTAGTACTAGCCATACTTAAGTCCACCAGCTGAAACATGGTGCTGCATTGCTGTTTGTAAAACAACAACTGTGAACATGTAATCTGGCTCATGCTAATATAAAAAGTGTCAACTCATAGACTAGAGGTACGTGGCAGAATAGTTTAATTGTGGTCAAAACAGTCGATAGTAATCCAAACTAAACATTATATCATTCAAGTAAATCAAATGTTGCAGGCAAAAAAGAACCATTCATGGTTCCCCCCAGTTCTGCATTTCTATTCATCGTCAAGGGTAACTGGCTCGGACACGTGGATCACAGGGGAGATAATTCCGCTGTTCAAAAATGCCATTAATCAATTTCACGAGTACTTCAATGGGTAGGAAAGTTCATGAATGTCTAAGTGGTATTTAATATGCGAAGACACCATAACGAAAACTGAAGATCACAAAACTCACCCCCCCCCCAACACTAAATGGCAAACTCCAAATTTCCAAATTTCAAGAATGGCGCAAAAGACGTTTTTCAAGAAATGTCTACGACAATACGGGAACTGGGCTCATTGGCACTTTGGACTAAGGAATTGTAACATCCTGTGATTTCAAGGATTAATTAAACATAGATACAATATGACTTGGCACGTGTTGACCATACCTTGACACAAAGACTGGCTTGACCTGTGTCTCTATGCAGTGAATTTTTCCCTTTGATCAAAAATCTAACCATACAAATTTTCCATATCAAAAAGTATCAAGCTCACAAACTGGACAATCCTAAATTAATGAGTTTGAGAATGTGTGCACTGT
>NMRA01000717.1:135470-184074 GCA_002633005.1 Phoronis australis | reverse complement strand
CAGAGGGGCCTAAGACCTTGGATCAGGTGATATACAGAGGGGCCTGAGACCTTGGATCAGGTGAGGTACAAACGGGCCTGAGACCTTGGATCAGGTGATATACAGAGAGCCCCGAGGCCTTGGATCAGGTGAGATACTGAGGGGCCTGAGACCTTGGATCAGGTGATATACAGAGGGCCCTGAGACCATGGATCAGGTTATCAAGAAGTGTGTGTAGAAGGTAGCCTACTGGACACATTAGCTGTGGGCAGTACTAGCACATAACCATACCTCAGTGGTTCCAATGCAATAAACCTAAGCTGGTGGGAATTGTTACAGAAGCACAACTTTATTACAAAGATTTACACGTTCAATTCCCTCGATAATGTCGTTGTGATTACTAGTAGGTTCGACTTGCTGCTGGGCTAGGGCCAGATGTCCTTTGACATCCTAAGAGACAAAAGCACATCGACTAGCCTCGTCTTGGTGTAGCAAGGTCTGAACATGATATTCTCATGTCACGTAATGACACTATTTCCTTTCTCTTGAAGACGTTAAGATTTTCCGACCAGTGTTCTAACCACTAGACCACAGAGTCATCCATTAATTTTAAGGGAAATTTGGTACACTTATAGCCAAGAGTCACTCATCTGGATGTTTTGTCCACACGTGATCTGCTACACCCAATGAGCAACAAAGTACTGCCTAATATGTACAGGGCTTGGAATGACCAGTGACAAAATACGCGGAAACGTTTACGGCCCAAATCATGTGCGATAACCAGCCTTGAAATGGTCAATGTGAACCTTTCCCCGACAAAAATCGGGAGGACTAAAAAAAAAATAAAGAAAAAAAATAAAAAAAAAATAAGAAAACGTTACCACCATCAGTAGCATGCGTCTGCGTCCTTTTAGCTCGCCCGTCCACTCCCAACCCACACATTTTTGGCTGCAGAGCGGTAGTATTTGTCGCCGAGCTTAACAATAACACGAGACGCCATTGAAAATCCCACCACGCTGTCCCAGATGCCCCGGCAATGTTGACAATTTACGTTCCTCCGAAACCTAAAGAGCAACTTCCGCTTTTCGAGGTGAATGTCGTCTGCAACGCCACGGTAAAAAAGGAATTTGCCGCGGAAATTTTATATCAAATCCGATTTTTGACGCCGAAATATTATAAAAAAAGCGGAAAGCACATTTGAAAAAAGCGGAAATCCGCGTTTCCGCGGAAAATTCCAAGCCCTGTATGTAGCAATGCATTTCTAGTGATCAGAAATCATGGCTTCCACTACCATGAGATTTGATATGCGAGGTTTTCCATCACAGCGTCGAGTGTTGTTTGGTGTATACCGACTATACGTCTCCATAGACTCTATTCATGCGGTNAGAGGGGAAGAGGACTGATATTTGGCCCCGAAATTGAGGGATTGAGGGCCCTGTCCTTTTTGTAACGAAAAATGCATCGCGCTTCAACCCATAGTCATGAAAACACAGGCTGGCTGGCCGAAGCTTCTCCGGTCCTCGTTGCTATGGCAGCATCCAGTCCGAGATGCGACAAATTATGATTCGAAAAGTTATAAATTTTACACGGACATAATTTCCTTCGTCGCGGCGTATGGCAAGGACCCAACGCTTCCGAATCCCAACGTCCTTAGGGATTGTAAAACAGAGTGTCTGTATTTTTTCTAGCTGTTCGAGCAACGCGGAGTACAACTACGCGGATAAGCCACCAGAGCTATCGTAGCGAGCCTCGTTTTGGAACGCGCCTCCTGTTGGCGTGAATAGGGTCTATTGATCCACAGGCGTCCTCAGCTTCTGATCGTCCCCAATACTGTAGTGTATTGGGGACGATCAGAAGCTGAGGACGCCTGTGTATTGATCATGATGCCAGTCACTACATAATACCACTCTTAACTCATTCACCGGCATGACTGGAGCTCATAATGTTGGTTTTGGGCCAAATTAATAGAAAACACAATTGTTGTCAGCATTGTGAATGAAATAAATGTCCAACGTTTTTATGAAAACCTAACAGTTCACCATTTTCAGTCAATTTTCAGTGCTGCACAGCCCATGCCATGCCTTGCCATGGGCATGTCACTGACAGTCTAGCAAAATCCCATTTACCCAGAGAAAAGATATTAATAATTACCATGCTGTTCGGCCGCACATGGTCGCACTTTACCTCGAACTAAACAACTGCGGACTGGCCTGAGGTTGAACTGAGACCAGCTTTTATAATCCAGTAAAAGAGAGCTGTCTCGCTTGGGCATGCAATTTTCTTTCAGGTCTTTTGTCTGTGCTGCTACCTTTCGGCTACCCTTGGTAGAAAGATTTGGCGCGCCCTCAAGTGGCCAGGTGTTTTGACTCCGTCTTAGTGGACTGATTTCATGATGGTCAGCCACTTTTCTGGGAATCTGGGCCTCGCCCGTGAGTTTGTTCCTGATTGGTCAATATTACCTGGTAAGATCTGGAAGAATTGGCCACGGGTGGGATCTGTGTCTGCGGGGTTGCCTTCCAATTCAAGTAGAGAATCCGTCAACGCGCCTTGGGTTTGTCATAATTCGTTTTTTTACCGGCTACTCTATTCTGAGTGTTCGATTGTGACATCTTTAACTAAATATTAAGCCCGGCTTAAAAGGATACCAAACCAGAGCCTATAAATAGATAGGCGATATGATTATCACCCAAGTCTCTGACTCAAGCTCAGTGCCGACTCTCGGCATTCCCCAAAAGTAGGCCTCGGTTTGGAAAGTCCAGTCATGGGCCAGCGTGGTCCTTTTTGATAATTTATTGCTTAGTCATATAAAGAGTGTCCCCAAAGGTTCAAAGAATAACTTGGAATTTGGAGTAGCATGAAGTGGATTATCTGAATTATTCAACAATTTATTGATTTAATGTTGACAAATGAATTTTCTTACACAGCTATAGTCTTGCAACTGTCATCACGTGGGCCACGCGGCTTCCTCTCCTACTCATGTTATATCATACAGACCTCTTAGTATCCCCGATTGGGAGCAAACAAAATCTGTACTGGACCTACCCTTTGTTTCTGAATGAAGCCAACTGCGTCCTTTTCCAAATGTCTATGCCATGCAAAACACATTTGAATTTCTTTGGCACCGTATACTGTGAATACTTAGACTGATGTTTAGGTCTAAACTGAAACTGATGGTTAGGGCTTGAAGGTAGCCCTTTTAATTTTTGTTTAAAAACGAAACTCAATGTAAGCTTGAAACCTTCAACACGTGCCATTGCAGTATTTAAAAATATTCCTGAAGAGAGGTAGGCCTAGCTACTTCAGTTGCCAGATGTCTGATGTCGCACGCGCAGGAAACCCACTACGTTTAACAGACAAAGTGAATTAGCAAATAGAAAANAATATTGCAGTTGTCGTTTCCGGCATAGCATGAACTTTCCTGCATGGCTCAAGACAAGGTCTACATTTTGTTACATTGTTGTGGAAAGTATGTTTAATTTCTATTTACTGTATGAAGCTTGTATTAAAATTTTTGTTTATCATACTTTTCATCAATACATATTTGAAATGATGTTGTTTATCTTTAATTTTTTTAAGTAATGCATTTTGACAAAGTTAAGTAAGTCGCAAACTGCATGTCAACAAAAAAGTCACAAAATAATATTAATAATTTGCCCAAACCAATTATCAGATTTCAACTTCCCTGATGAAAAATCTTGAAATGATACTAGCTTATTTTTTTTTCTTGAGTGATTGTTATTTTATGCCAATTTGAAACGACAAAATTGAACGTAATGACTTTTCTTCGTCGACTTTGTTGACTTTAAGGTCAATATCTTCGCACAGGAATGTCCAATCGGAATGTTCTTTTTTGCAAATTATTCATCATAAAATTTTCTTTGAAATGATGTATAACATGTCTGTCTAGGTTACGTAGATTTGTAACCATTATATTTCAAACTCACAAATTTGATTTGACAGAATTTTTACCAAAAAATTTGACACAAAAACACCATTTTCTCCGGAACCGTAAGTCCGATTTAAAAATTTTTTGCACCGTTCTTTTAGTCTTGTAGAGAGCTTTCTCGTGATGTATATTACATGCACATTTTCTAAAATTTTTGAAAAATGTTGTTCTCCCTACCCATGCCATGCCTTGCCATGGGCATGTCACTGACAGTCTAGCAAAATCCCATTTACCCAGAGAAAAGATATTAATAATTACCATGCTGTTCGGCCGCACATGGTCGCACTTTACCTCGAACTAAACAACTGCGGACTGGCGTGAGGTTGAACTGAGACCAGCTTTTATAATCCAGTAAAAGAGAGCTGTCTCGCTTGGGCATGCAATTTTCTTTCAGGTCTTTTGTCTGTGCTGCTACCTTTCGGCTACCCTTGGTAGAAAGATTTGGCGCGCCCTCAAGTGGCCAGGTGTTTTGACTCCGTCTTAGTGGACTGATTTCATGATGGTCAGCCACTTTTCTGGGAATCTGGGCCTCGCCCGTGAGTTTGTTCCTGATTGGTCAATATTACCTGGTAAGATCTGGAAGAGTTGGCCATGGGTGGGATCTGTGTCTGCGGGGTTGCCTTCCAATTCAAGTAGAGAATCCGTCAACGCGCCTTGTTGTTTGTCATAATTCGTTTTTTTACCGGCTACTCTCACATTTTATTCTGAGTGTTCGATTGTGACATCTTTAACTAAATATTAAGCCCGGCTTAAAAGGATACCAAACCAGAGCCTATAAATAGATAGGCGATATGATTATCACCCAAGTCTCTGACTCAAGCTCAGTGCCGACTCTCGGCATTCCCCAAAAGTAGGCCTCGGTTTGGAAAGTCTAGTCATGGGCCAGCGTGGTCCTTTTTGATAATTTATTGCTTAGTCATATAAAGAGTGTCCCCAAAGGTTCAAAGAATAACTTGGAATTTGGAGTAGCATGAAGTGGATTATCTGAATTATTCAACAATTTATTGATTTAATGTTGACAAATGAATTTTCTTACACAGCTATAGTCTTGCAACTGTCATCACGTGGGCCACGCGGCTTCCTCTCCTACTCATGTTATATCATACAGACCTCTTAGTATCCCCGATTGGGAGCAAACAAAATCTGTACTGGACCTACCCTTTGTTTCTGAATGAAGCCAACTGCGTCCTTTTCCAAATGTCTATGCCATGCAAAACACATTTGAATTTCTTTGGCACCGTATACTGTGAATACTTAGACTGATGTTTAGGTCTAAACTGAAACTGATGGTTAGGGCTTGAAGGTAGCCCTTTTAATTTTTGTTTAAAAACAAAACTCAATGTAAGCTTGAAACCTTCAACACGTGCCATTGCAGTATTTAAAAATATTCCTGAAGAGAGGTAGGCCTAGCTACTTCAGTTGCCAGATGTCTGATGTCGCACGCGCAGGAAACCCACTACGTTTAACAGACAAAGTGAATTAGCAAATAGAAAAATACACCCTAGTCCGAAATCGTATGTATTTTTGGATTAGATCACATTCAGTGTAGTGCCACGTGACCTGTTACGTTAGCGATAAGACTTGTAAATCTAATGTTGAGGACATTAAGGAACTAGGGTCAAGCAAGGCAAATGTTAGTTGAAATATGGATGTTCGAGAATTTGTTGGACTGTATTGTTATGATAATAACAAAACCTGAGAGAACAGGAAGATGAACAAAGAAAACTTGTATTATTAAGTCAACTTCACTACGGTATGGACGCCCTCGACGGATGGTTCCGTTAATCTATGCACCAATAAAATCGTATCTATTAACTCCAATAAGGAAGAAAAAACATGCATTATGCAAGACCCTTTATCCCGATCATTATAAACGAGAGACGGTTGGATCTCGGTTCGTTGTTGGGGATTAGAGATTACTAAGACAATTGAAACATATAAGAGGGTGTGTAGCGAGATCGATGAACGAAGGAGGTTTTTGTCGCTTCATCATTGCAAAATACCATTCTAGTCACTTACAAAATAACACAACACAATTTAGAGGAAATAAAAGGTACTTTCGTTAAACTTGAATTACTTTAGAAAAAACAACAAGCGTTCAGCAAGAGAAAATAACTAAAGAAAGAAAAAACAACTGAAGAGGCTTAGTCAAGTGGAAGGGATATTATGATGCCTTTAATTCAATTAATCAATCAATAATCAATTTAATTTCTATAACAAATGTGATTGGCAATCGTACAAAAACAACAGTTGAAATCTTAATGACGTAACAAGCTCTGACGAAGTTGAAATGATGCGGAAATTCATTACAGAACTTAACGAGTTGTGAATTATCATTTGTTGACATTAATTTCATTAATTCATATACCGAAATGTTCTTACAAAAATATACTTCAATATAACTTTCTCAGAGTCCAGTGTATGTATTTCAGTTAAAGTTAAACGGTATTCGTATTCAACAATTTTGGTACTGAAGGAACACACACCGTCTGTCGGTCAATATATAAGTATCTGCCTACTCCAATAAACCAATTTCTGACTTGAACACAGCGAAAACAATAGATGTCGCCTCTTGACTACCTTCGTGAACGTTTGGCCTCAATGTACAAAGTGCTGAAGAATCAAAGTTCATTAAAATTAATCGAAGTTTCCCTTTTTGTAGGCTTGTATATGCATCTTTCTGCACTGCATGTAAGTTTTGTAATCTTGATCAAACCTATCGATCACTTATTCATAATCGTAATATTGTCAAGAGTTTTGTAGTGTGATTTTCACTGAAGTACTACACATTACAGTGTCCTGTCGTTCAATAACTTTTCCAGACGTGAGGGTTGCTTAACGTGCGATAATACCTGGCTTAACTTAACTTTCATTTTTATCAACCCACCCCAGTCAGGCTAGATACGATCTGATCGGAGATTAGAGCAATAATCAAACAAACTTTGAGAGCGCAGGCCCTCCAACCATCAACGCCAGAATGGAGTTAATTGGATACGGGGGGTAAACTTCCAAACTTGTTGTTGGGCTATACAATCGAACAAGTTGGGAGCAACGGGATGTCGCCGTTTTCAAAATCTAAACAGTTCCCACATATAAAGTTGCACAATTTTGAGAAATTTGAGTTTGAAGTTACCTAATAATCACCAAAGACCTCAGTAAACTTATATTTGTAAAAACATCAGATGGTTACCGTGGAGTTAAAATACGTTTTTACTAAAAGAAATTCATAATACTGTATAAGCTAGTGCTAATGTTAGACTTATTTCACAAGTTCCCCAGTCATCTTGTACAAAACCAAGTTTATCGGAATAATTTTCAATTAAAATTCACCAGCATTATAGTGATTGTTTTCAAAACACTAAACGTGAAACAACGCACCAAAATGTAAAAGACAAACGGAAGCATACATCAAACTTCAAAAGAATGGTCGTGTTACTTACAAGTTTATTAAAATAAACAACTTAAACACTTGTCAACAGTCGTAAATAACTACCAACAAACATCTACATGGAAGTACTAGTTCATGCTTCACCCTATCTACACAAGACGAGATTAACGTTTAAAAACACACATCAAACTGCGCAGACGAACGATATTCTAGTTATCAAAATATCACCGTGCTTGTGAAACACACGCGTTGTTCAGTACTACATAACGTTAGTCCTCCAAGTTCTGAAATATCTTCACCACACCTGTACTACACTTCACTACAGACACCTGACCCGCGGCCGGAAGACATAAACCAGCTGGATACTGGACACCACCACGGGGCACGATCACGTGTGCACGTGCGTTGTTGTATAAAATCACCTGATGATTGTCACCGTCTGCCACCAGAATGTGACCGTGTGGGTCTACACACACACCGCGCGGCCAGACACCCAGTTGATGGGTCAGTGTGGATACAACGGTCGGCCGTGTCGGGTCTATTACATTGACGATGTGTATTAATATTACCCGCATCAACATACTCATGAGTTCAATGAGATCCGGTGATAAGAAAACAACTGGTTCGAGAGAGTTGTGCAGGAGGCCAGTTACATCACAGCCTTCCCTCAACACACTAGTTACATGTAGATGGCGTCAGATTTAAATCACATTCATCTTGGAACGAGAGTTTACAGACAGTTTCTAGATCCTACGTGACCAGAGTTCCCGCGATTCATCACAGTCGACATGCCCTCGAAGGAGATGGAAAAATCTCCGAATATCTAGGAAATCAAAAAAGGTAATCCAGCCAATGACGAGACTAGTTTCGACTTTCGTATCACCAACAAAAACATATCTTATACCTCGTAGATCTATTTTCGGGAATTCCACCAGACATAAAACTGGTTTACGTATATAGAGACGCAAAAATTGTGTGCAGCAGGCGAGACTGGACTTTTTCTTGCTTTCAAAAAAATTGATAGGCCGTGAACTCCTCAACCGTTATTTTCACGAAAAACGTTGCTCTAGTCGGTGTTGGCTTACCTAGTTAATGCTCTACCGTGTTCAGTGAGCATGGTCACGTGGTGTCAAAGAAACTGCACGACAGGGGCTAAGTGAGTTCCCAAGGTGACGTCATTGGTGCAAAAGTTTTGTTGTTTTCACATGTTCAAGTTTTCACTGAATACAACTGCACTTTGTTTAGTGTAGATGACTGATGTTCAAACAGCATTGTCGTTTAGTTCCTGCTATACATTACCGTAGTTAGGAACATGTACATACGCCTTTATAGTGGAATTTGCAGTTTAACTCCTTGTCAAATGCTGTTATCACATGACAGAAATGATATGTTGAGCAGTGAGGAATAATGTCAACAAGCACATAAAGTTAACATGATATTTTATTGGAAATTAACTATAACCACGACTTCCATGGTTCAAGTGATGTCATGGTAACCACGTCAGGCCACTGAAGTCTGATCAATATTAAACAAACAAACAAACAAACGAACAAACAAAAACCAGACCATGCCATAACAGAATACAAATTCTGCTCATTACAAAAGCAGAACCCATTTCTGTTAAACAATGATTAGAGATAAGCATTGACATGCCCTGCCATCTGGTGGTAAAATCTTGGATTGTGTGCCAAAGAACAACAATGATATAAGCAAACAACATCAATGATGTCAAAACCTTTTTCATGTTAAACAAAAACACAACTACAGTGTTCCTCTGCACTGCTGTACAAAAATCACTGGGAGACCAGATATACAGGTCAACTATTGACTGCACAGATTTATCAATAGCTACATGTAGCATCATCCAACTACTTCCTGTTATGAACACTGTAGGCTTAGCACACAGCTCAATACTACATACACATGCCCTTTACAACTATCAGCTGACCAAACATAACCAATCACTGGCATAGTCTGTACACCTTGTGAATTAGTGCAACACTCAGAGTAACATACATGACAAATTCAAGGGACTCTGATCAAACTGATTTTATGAACAGGTCAATGCACCATCTATGTATAACAAATGAGCAGCAGGACAGTGTCCAAGTTATGCTCACTTTGTGAATATTCGGAAAGTAGCCAAAGCACTTTCCTGAATATGGCTAACATCTCAAACCCCACAGAGTTGAATGTGAGATAAATTTAATGCACTGCAAACCTACACTTCAGTATATTCCTCATACAAAGGGCCCCAAAGTTAATAATTTACAAGTAGAGGACCAGAAGTCGCCCAGGAATACACACAATAACAAGCCTGAATAACACAATAACAAGCTTGAATAACACAATAACAAGCTTGAAGAACAGTTTCCAGTAATTACCATACAAGCACAACAAAGGGTGCATAATTTAATGTTGGAAACTGTTATTCAAGCTCGGCCAAATACACTGAAGCTTGCTGAGCAGTGGTTGTTATCACTCAAAAGTAATGTCACAGCCAATAGATGGCGATGTAGTACAAGCTTGAAATAAAAAAAGTTGGTTTAAGGTTTGTCAAATTTGACTAATGTCCTTCAGTAAATTATCGTCTGCACAAATTCCGTGGCCTGAACATGGTTACCACAATATCCTCTAGCAGCATTTACATAAATACAGTAAGAAAAAGAGACATGCCTAACAAAATCAACCAGAGCTAAAACGATCTCTGTCCTGCTATCTAGTTGAACACCAAGCAATGCTCAGTGGTCAGACACAAAGTCAATGCTCTCAAAAAAAAAAACAAGTTAAACAGAAACTAAAATCCTTGGACACTGCCGACTCATGTTGTACGCATGACTTCATTTGGGGTTCACTAGCGTATATGGTTATCCCATATATACGTGCTCACTTTGAGCGAGTTCAAATGGCAAACAGCACAATTAACCAAGTGTTCTTTCGAGAAAGGAAAGTCCCACTGTTTTCAAATCACCAAGTAGCTCAGATAAAACAAGGTAATAGATCAGTTGGGAATGGTTTTGGCAGAACTATAACTACAGAAGATAGTTCTTATTCTGCAAAATCTTATGTACAACACTGAGAATCCAACTGGCCACTGGTCAATACAAGTGACACTTTGCAGATAGTGTCTTCCCAAAAAATCACTACGAACAATAATGAAAACAACTTAGTGTCAGGACAGGTAAACATTACGCCTTGTGCAATTATAATAACAAACAATAGAAATCAGTTAACTACAAATATACATACATGGTAACAGTAGTACAGGGTCACTGCTTGACCTCCTACTACAGTGAGACAACAGAGGAGGCAGCTGTTCTGCAACCCCTCGGTCTATCGCAGGACATCCACTGGACATCTGAACAACCAGCAAGGTAGTCCAAATATAATCAAGAAGTAGGCAGATAGCTTGATATCGGGATGTTAATAACGATACTACAACAATCCTGTTTAAAGGTCAAAAGTTCAAAGGTCAGCACAAAACTACACCCACACACATTTGTCATTTCACAAAATGCGATGACCATGTCAAACACTAATGCCTAATTGTGAGGCCAGGCATACATTACTTTATAATAGTTTGGCGGGTGCCCTCCACACACCTAGACTGGCATACCTTAGAACAACACATGGCGTTTACACCTCTCACTATATCAAGAGAATACTTAAAGCCAGAACAAGACAAATCTAAAACTCATTTTACCACACCTAGATTATCAAGATCTGTGACAACACCTCAGTGAATTATAAGACAACCAGCCACACCAATTATTGTTCACTACTTGTTCAGCAGACACCGAGCCACAATACACAATGTCCATCTGCGACACAAGTCTACTATCCAATGTCCATCTGCGACACAAGTCTACTATCCAATGTCCATTTACGAGGACTTAGTCGTCGTAGTCGTTGCTGCTGTCGTAGTAACCGATGCCGCTGCAGTTGTGGGCAATGCAGTAGTCGTTGTCGTGGATACGGTGGTGGCCGTCGTGGGCTCCTTATTGCCCGCTCTCTGTTTCTCTTTGGCAGCTGCCTTCCTCTGCATCTCCGCCTTTCTCTCCATTTTCTGGACAGCGATGCCAGCAACCCTAGTCACATTCTCCTCTGGTTGCTTATTCTCTGGGTTCAGGAAACTCTGTGTGTGTTGCAGCAGCTCTCGACGTTGTCTTTCCTGCATTTCCTTTAGCGAGCCACCAGACGACGCAGTTGCCCGGCCCTTCGGACCTGAACCCGGACGCTGCACAGCCATGGGATATCGCCCAGGTGGGCCATAACCGGTGGGACGACTATTACCACCAGCACGAGGGTTGTTCTGGTCTGCCAAGGGACGCACAAGACTGCCCATCAGCCGTTGTTGGGCAGTGAACGCATCTGGAAGGAGACAAATGAAAGTGGATGACCTTTGAACTCAGCAACACAGCATGGATAATACAATGACTTTACACCAGCTTAGCATATTTCTAATACACTCAGAATAATTAGAACTACAAGGTTAAGATCTTTACAAAACACAAATTTTCTTAGTTACAAAGCTGTTGGCAATACGAGACAACCGGTAAATTACTCACTACTGGGTCCACTGGTGCGACTGCCATTGGTGTATTTCGTCCCCTTGTTATAAGATTTGTTCTGACCACTCCACACTTTTGTGGACGTAGAAGAAGTGGTTGAAGATGCAGTCGTTGTGCTACTACTGGTATTACTCCATGACTTGGACTTGGTCACACCTGCTGACG
This sequence comes from Phoronis australis, assembly GCA_002633005.1. Classification (NCBI taxonomy): domain Eukaryota; kingdom Metazoa; phylum Phoronida; family Phoronidae; genus Phoronis; species Phoronis australis. Next base: position 172,025 of record NMRA01000717.1, on the reverse strand, counting down.
ATGTGCTCGACGTTGCTGTTGTCTGGCTCCAAGTCTTCGCTGGAGTTGTGGTAGTCGAGGATTTGGCACTCTCCGCTGACGATGACCAGGACTTTGAAGTGACGCTCGATGACGCAACAGAAGTGACATTGGGGGTTGAGGTGGATGAGGTTACAGTGGATGACGCAGCGGTGATGGTGGGCGTGTGCTTGTTGGTGGACGTCCACTGTTGTTGCTGTGGTCGACTGACAGCAGAGTTCCACTGAGGCTTGGTGAAACTGGACGGGCCAGAGTTGGACATGAGGCCCACACTGTTACTGTTGCTAGCCATAGCATTGCCAGTCTGCCTACTGCTAGGGGGCGACCTCACCTGGACAACATGAGTAGGAAATATGAGTACATGAACACTGAATGAAAGTAGGCAACAAGGCACTGGCTGGATGTGCACTTTTACACTGTAACACCACAAGAAACATCAAAATATCTGAGAATCTTCCATTGTAAATGAATGTTTGTTAGGGGGTACTCAGATCTATGACACACTATGAAAGAAGTACATCCCCCAAAGCACCATTGCTTGTAGTGCACGTGTAAGGCTGATTTCAACAGAACATCTTCGTGAAGTCAAAAGCTCCATTCAAGACCATTGCCTTGTTTTGAAGGAACAGCTGGTGCCACCTACCTGCTGGTTTGTGTATGACATGAACTGCTGGCCTGGCTTGAATGTGCGGCTGCCAGAATTGAGCTGGGAGTGGCTCAAAACAGCATTGGCCGACATGCCGACAGTGGGCGGGTTCGAGTGCTGCATGGCCACACCCACGGCGATCTGAGGTGGCGTTGCGAAGCTCTGGAAGCCATACTGGGCAGTGCCCTGGGCTGTAATCTGTTGCATTGGACCAGGCAACGAGGACGAGGCCTGGTGTGCCTGGTAGAAGCCTGTCTGTGAGAGAGGTGGAGGCTGTGTCTGGGAGTAGAATGACGAGGACTGCTGGACTTGTGGCACACCCTGCACAGTGGGCCTGTGTGTGAGAGAGAGAAGGGAGATAACTATGGGAAGAACACACCCTGCACAGTGAACCTATGTGTGTGAAAGACAGAGGGGAGATAACTATGTGAAGTGCACATAAACAAATACATGAACTTCACTGTGATATCTCAAAAACAAAGTCTTACTCATTCCAGCCCATCATAGTGTGGCCAACAGGTAACAGTTGTGGAGAGCACACGAACAACTACAGACCTTGTTCAACTTTCCACATTCAAGACAAAACAGAGTTAACTGAATCCTAGTAAAACCCCAGGCCGCCAAACTTGAGAAAAAGTTGCACATCAAATTATTTTGTTCCCAAGCGTCCAATGTTTATGTACAACCAGCACTAGTCATTACCAATTTCCGCTTACCTTGAGCCCACCAGGTGAGAGCCTATCACCTGTGGAGAGTTCGCCAGGTTCTGTGATGGATTCTGGCTTGACCCGTAGCCAGCATTGCCTAGCAACTGTTGGTTGGGGTCGTAAGACAGAAACACTTGCGTGGCTGGCGGCTGCTGAAGGAACGAGTTACTAGACACTGAGCTGAACTGACCAGAGTTCTGTCCATATTGACCAGCGGCCTGACCAAACTGGTTGGAGGACTGGCCAAACTGATTGGACGCCTGGCCAAACTGATTGGACGCCTGGCCAAACGTGTTAGCTCCCTGACCGAACTGACCGGCGGCTGTCTGACCGTACTGTATGGTGGCAACAGAAGGTTTCTGTATTGCCTGCAGGTTGCCTTGGAGACCTTGGATTGGACCTGAGCAGAAAGATGGACAATGCTGAATGTTATACACTGGATTATGGAGTAGAGATCATACATGAGCCTGGCTATATGACTGTATCACCAGGTCATGCCACCTGTCACCAAGAGAACAAACATACAACTTAAGAAAATCTAATCACATCGAGTGAATGTGGCATCAACTGACCAAAGGTGGCACTGTGACAACAATACAACAACAAGCGGCAGATTCTCACCTCCAAAGTCCGTGAATGTTGTCTGTAGCGGTGGCTTGACCGTGGTCGACATCATTGATTGATTGGACGATGACACCATCAGCGTATTCTGCTGTGACTGGCCGTAAGGTGGCTGACTGCGGAAGGCCGCAGCCACAGTCGGCCCGGCCTGGTAGGCATCCTGCTGTTGAGATGGCGGCATGAAGAGACTGTGTTGAGAGAAAGCCATGGCAGGCTGGGCCAGGCTGTAACCATAGCCAGGGTCAACCAACTGAAAAATGAGCAGGATGAACAATGTGTTGACAGTCATGAGCAGAAATGTGCTTATTGTTCCACCATGTGTTCATACTTGATAAGCAACTATGTACCGCTTGTGTTCAGCAGTAAACTGGAAAATGGAAACAATTACCTTGTGTAAAAGACCAAGACAAACTCAAACCCCAAAAACCTAACATATCAAACAAAACAAACAGCAGTGTAATAGGACTACAGAGTGTACATACCCGCGGCTCCTGAGCCAGGAGAGTGGAGAAGGTCTGGTAGGTCGAGGTAGGTTGGGCGGCCAATAGGTTGGCAGGGCTGGCTATAGGGGTCATCTCCACCATGTCCGCGGGTACAGCAGAGTTGGGCGAGGTTATCTGCTGTTGCTGCTGGGGACGTACCTGACAATGAGACGCACAGAAATGTGATATGGTGTAGTGACAAGTGCGACAGTGAGGTACCCTGTTGTGCCAAAGGACAGTGCACCCCAGCACTTTGACTAACCCACATCTACACCACATAGATTAGTGACAAGTGCGACAGTGAGGTACTCTGTTGAGACAAAGGACAGTACACCCTAACACTTTGACTAACCCACATCTTCATTATCATTTCATTCACCAGTTTGTTACATAACACTACAGTCACCCTCTAATCACAAACTATAACACCATGCAAGGCCAACGTGAGGGCAAAGGTCAATGTACTGAATGACCTGGGCCACAACAGCAAATGTTTCTCAGAAACTAGTTAAGGCTATGCTGGCCAACATTGACAGGTGTTCAGATTTAAGGTTAATATCTGCAGAACTATAGACTGTAACTATGGAAAAGGGTGTATTTTCTGAAAGAAGAGAAATTGTGGAATGTGATTTTTGAGTTTTTACCAATCTGCTGTAAACTGGGGCACTAAAATTTAGCAAAAATGGCTGATACATTCACTGCAAAACAATGGGATCAACAACATGACCGAAATTTGTTCGATACAAATGTTAGGGATAAGAATTTTGAAAATAATGTTACAGTTTCCTAAAATATCATTTTGTTGTTTTATGTAACTTCATATTTTACGAAAACCATAAAAATACCATACGATAATCCCCCATGCAAAAGTGAAAATGTTCAAAATCAGTCTCCAACATAGTTTAGGAGAACAGTGTATATAGTATAAGTATTACAAAGTTTCATAGGAGTAATAGTCAACTAGTCTGCCACGTCTAACATGCATGCAGAGCTGTCCCTACCTTACATACATTGGCCTGCTCGCCTGACATCGACTTGATGGGCATAGACTGCGTGCTGGTTGTCACGGCAACTGAGAAGGCATTCACACCACCCTCACTGCGAGGGCTCAGTCCCATGGAGGTTATAGCTGCGTTGAACGTGACTTCACCAGACTCCAGACCCACACTGCCAACGCTACCACTTCTCTCTGAAAGACCGAGAATCACAATTGCTCATCAATACATTAGGGCCAGCACAGCTGGAGAGCTCTGAGCTGAGCCTGTCCGACTCATGTGAACCATAGCTGAGCCTGTCTGACTCAACTGAATCATAGCTGAACTGAGAGCTCACAGCAAGGCGATGATAGCTGCATGAACCAGTGGCTGGTGCACACAATTGTCATACTTCTACATTACAATGCGATCTGTGAGCTACAGTTCACTTGAGGCAGACAGCAAGTACAGTGACTACCTGCCTAAGTTGGCCAACAGTTCACTTTGTGGTTGACATTAAATCAGTACAAGTATACATCCCTCAACATTTACAGATTCAAAATAAAATGAAAAACAGATTCCAGTGCTCAATTTGGCAACCTGCAGATCGCCAATGCGAGAGCAAATTGTGTTTGTCGACCTAGGAAAAATGTCGCCACGAAGTCGCCACAGCGAGCAACAAAGAAAATTTTAATTCCCCTTAAATTTGTTTAAAGTCTTTTTTTAAGTCTGTGTTGACGTAGATTTAAAAACTTTGGTTCACAATTCTTTATTTTGTGAAATCAACAATTAGCACACATCAACAGGAGAGTAAACAGACGGAAGTGGTTTGAAAGAAGTGAGCAAGATTGATCACGCGATACCAGTACTGTCTATCTACGTTTGTTTGATGAATGGAGAGTGAATGTGTACAGGAAGAAACCGAAAAAGTACGTGTAAGTAATTGAGGAAGGAGTATGGTACAACCTTTAGAAATTTTTTCTATCAATTTTGATTGATTAGCATTTTTTTGAGTCGACGATTTCTTTGCCGATTTATCAACGTAAGGTTTCATTTTGAGACCAGTCATGTTAATACGTTTTGATGACTCAGAGCTCATTTGCCGATTTTGGATTTTTGCCAAATGAGACTTGGCAGTGCGCTAAGCGTCGAGCACTGGATTCTATTCTACCCTTTTCCTGTACTCACGTTCCATGGTATTAGGAGACAGCCTGTTCATGTCAAACTTGTACGATGCATCAGTAGCTGTCATGTCCGCTGTCACACTTTCAACCTCAGTGGTGCCAGGTATACTGTAACACATAATAACAAAGTGAATCATGTGCCAATGAACAGTCACACTTTCAACCTCAGTGGTGCCAGGTATACTGTAACACATAATAACTAAGTGAATCATGTGCCATTGAACAGTCACAGACAGAGCTTGGCACAGACAACTGTCTAAGAGCAGAAGTCCTAATGACACAGACAATCTGCGACTACATACAGTTTTCAAAAACGAACACCAACTCAACATATATTTTAAGCATTCTAAAATTTCGCACCACTTTTCTACTGCAAATTTGAAGGAATCAACCAGTTAAGCGTATTATGCCATATTTTAGCCAGAAGAAATATGTCTTGAGAAGACAAGACCACACAGCGCCATCTAGTGTCATTGGATGGCCATGTTACACACCCCTGTTCAAATGACATCTGTGATATGGACGGCATTTCCCAAACATTCTTCACTGAGGCAATCTTCAGGTTGAGGTCAGCAGTTGTAGGGGAGGTGGGAGACTGAATCACCATTGACTGGCCAGACGGTTTGGAGTCGTCCCCCATGTCCTTGCTCTCGCCCTTTTCCTCGGTAAGCTTGGCTAGTTCGGCGTCAAACGTGAAGTCAAGTTTCATCTCCGATGACTCATCACCCTATAATGAAACAGATAAGGGTTGATGTTGATTTGACAACAACACAAACTGTTACAACAACAAACAACGGAGCAACAACACTTATTCCTGAGTAAACATATAACAATTAAAGGTGCATTGTACCGATTTAACAAACAACAGAACTCCGACACCAAAACCAGAGTAAACATGGAACAATTAAAGGTGCATTGTACGTATTAAACACCTAAAAAGGCATAGAATCAACAGTCAGTGGTAACAGTTAAAAACGACAAACATTACGGGAGCAGACTCCTCTGTCCAAGTTTGACACTGACTAATGGTTGTGCTTGCCAACTGTTCATTACCCCATCTTGCGCATTATTGTGCATCACCTGCATTATTGTGCATCACCTGCATTATTGTGCATCACCTGCATTATTGTGCATCATCACCTGCATTATTGTGCATCACCTGCATTATTGTGCATCACCTGCATTATTGTGCATCTTCTGCATTTTCCCTCAATCCACAATGTGGAAGGGCCTAAACCTGACAACGGTGTGGTATTTGAACACAGTGCCAACTAGGAGTCCCATTGATTTTTAATCTATATAAAGGGTCATGCAACTTATCAGACTTCATCTTCCAAGCGCGGTTTACTAGTTCCAGATAATCATATATGAAAATCAAACATAAACCTCTAACAGTAAATGAGTATACCTTTGTCAAACTAAACGGATTGTTGAATCCTGCGGGTAGCTCTATAGGTTCATATCCCCGGCTCTTTGAATCGGGCTTTCTAGGAGTCTTGCTAACATCTTTATCACCTCTCTGAAAAGGAACAAATAGACTTAAATCAAGAAATTACCCGACATCTACACACGTCATGAGACAAAGATCATTAGCATCAGTAATCCGCAGCCAAAAAGGAACATAACAATGAATAACGTTCAGTGAATGACAGTCCTGGCACAGATGAACGCAGTGCTCACATGAGTGCCTCTAGACTGTTTACCACAATTCTGTGAGTATAAAGCATTCTTATGGTCTTCAGGAATAACTACAACTGTTAGTCAAAACAGTCAAGTTAGAACAAAACTAATAACAAACATTACATTCACACAAAATAACAATCTCGGGTATGCAGTCCCTACCTTTGCCGGTGGTTGCTCCTTGTTGGCAGCGCCACTTTCTGGCTTCACAATGTCCGGTGCAGCCTTCTTGCCTTTCTCCGCCCCCTCCTCGCCCGTATATTTACCGCCCTCGTTCCCAGGTGAGCTACGCACTGATGCTGGAGCTGAGGCGGGCGCATCGCTCACGTCAATGCCACTATCATGTTGATCCGTCTTGTCAAACTTGGACTCACCCACAAGACCAAATTTGGACTCGCCCACCAAACCGAATGAAACTGTTGCTGGCTTCTCCCACACAGCTGGAGGGGTGGGCATGGCAGAAGGCATCACTGAGGAGACCAGTGTGGTCGTCATTGTGTTGCCTGGCAAAACACAAATTGACAATCAGTAACAACAAGAATCAAGAACATGCAGATATTCATTACCAGGTTTGAACCTGTGCCCCTTGGGTGCACCTGATGATAAAAGGTGTGCCTTTTTCATAAGTTGCAGCCCCGTAACATGAAACAGAAAACCAAAGCGAATCGGAATACAGTTAGAACAGTCGTGTTGTACCTGACTGGCCGTGATACAGTTGACTAGAATCTTGCATTTTTGGAGGTGTTGCGTTTTGAAAGATGCACTGCTGCAACATAGTCGCGCCTTTTTATTTTTCAAAAATAGAGATGGTCCTCCCAGGTTTGGAAATTGCGATAGGAAAGGCTTTGACGTGATGGAGGAGCCTAAAATAGGAAGAGCCTAAGACTTATGTAAACGCTTTCCACTCACTAAAGTGAGGATACTTACTAGAGACAGACGTGGTTATCATCTCCACAGGAGAGGATGTCTTAGGTATAGAGTTAGCCAGTTCATTGTCCCAAGTCTCAATCTTGGGCATCTTCCTCTGCTCACGCTGTTTGATAAAGCGAGGTGGTAGTTTACCCTTCACCACCACGGCCGCACGATTCTTGTGAGATACTGTCTTTGCTAAGCCCTATAGAAAATGGTGAACACACCAACTATGTACTGTTTGGAACATTTCTTTGACTGAAACACGGGTAAGAACAGCCCTCCATAAGAATGGTCAGAGACTTGACGTGTAACAATTCCTCCAAATACATATCGTATCACAGCACAGTAAAACCTGCTACTTAATTATAAATTTTTGACCAAAAATTGACCACAAACATTTGCACATACAGTATATTGGACATGCACGTACACCATATTTTGAATCAGTTTGCAGGTACACTAGACTCAATTTGCACTAACTTGATAAGCATCCACAGTTCACACTGTCTCAGTTTTACAACAGCTCAACACAGTATGTATGGACATACAATCACTTACATCAAAACAAGTGTCAATGCTCTCGTATCAAGACTACACTGACTCCAGTTTACTTCCTTGGCCCTACTGACCTTTCCTGACCCAGACTTCTTGACGTCCACCTTCTGCAGTGCAGCTACCTGTACCGCCACCTTTTGTTTCAACTTGAAAGCTTTCTTTGACGTCACTTCCTGAAAGCCATCGTTGTTTTCAAACAGGAAGCTGGGGTCATCGATCGTCACTTCTGGTTGGTCGTCAATGACAACGACGCCTGTTGACAATGGAGAAATTGCGATTACAACATCTTGTGACTGCACCTGATGCTCTTACAAACCTCAACACTGCGATTAAACAAATGTATGTTAAGATGTACAGGCTGAAGCCAACACTAAGGCGACTAGCATGCCTCTAGTTATCACTTCACTACTACCATACTGTACAGGTATACATCACCATACAATCATAGTCACACTAACACATTATGTCACTCGTCATCGTTACCTGTGCAAAGCAATGTACAGTTCCTTGGGTATTACAATCAAGACAACTAATCAAAATGACAATCCAAGTGAACCATAACTTTTCTACCTCTGTGAAAGGAAACCGCCCATTTTGAAACTAAAACAAATACATCCAAGCAACATGACTGTCCAACATATAAAGACACTCAATGATACTCACTGGCAAAGTTATTGATGTCGATGTTGGCAAGTGCGTCAGTTTTCTTCTCCGCCTTCAGAGGTCTTGACACGTCGGACAGATTCGAGTTCTTCCCGTCCCTTAAAACCAACAGAGCCAACATATCTGACAGTGCAGAACAAAGTTTACACGAAGTTACAAAAATCAGGGTTAACTTGCCTTATTTTGGAAAGCGATTTTTGCGAGGCTCACAGAATTAAATAAAAAATCCCGCACTCAACGATGTGCGAAGACCAGTCTCCAGGTAATAGAACTATTACCAAAACATTGGTTAATATAACCTTAGTTTTACCAGAGTACACAAATTACAAAGAAAAGAAGTACGATATTGACAATTACAAATGTCGTGGTGTTAAATCAAATATCTTCTAATCTCTGTCATTATGTTCCCATACTTTTCTTATTCTTAAATTGAAAGAGGATGCAACAAAACGTCTGCAATTGTACCGGCGGCCATATTGTTTCGGTGGCTCGGACGAGCCAGACGGCCATACCGCTATGATGGCTCAGAGAAGCCACACGGCCATACTGGGTTGGTGGCTCAGACTAGCCAGACAGCCATTCTGTTAACATGGCTCAGGTCAACCATCCTTAGGTTAGGGCTGTTCCAGCAAAATCTGTGTGGGAGGGGGGGAAGGCAACTGAAATAAAAATTTATGGGTGGTTGCGTTTGATTTAAATTCAAAATGGCTGGTGGTCGTACTTCAAAAAAATAAAAAAATACAGGTTGTTGTTGTTTCATTGGGCCATAAATGTTTGATGGTGGGTAATTTTAGTAAATTTCATAAACAATCCGCACAAAAACTAAAACAAAAATGCAACTTGCAAAAAGCTCCGACTTTTTCACTCCCTCCGAGCTCCTCATTGGCATGCCCATAACAGCATTTCACCACAGGTGCTTGAATTTCTTGATGGCTAATCACCATATATAAGAAACTATGTTTTCTTAGTAATGAATGGCGTTAGTGGTGATGGAGGAACAGATAAACTCAAGCGCCTGTAGTGTGCAGTCAACCACAAGAACAAAAAAAAATTACGGGTGGTTGCATTTCAAACTTATAAAAAATTACGGGTGGTAGGCTGAAGAAATAAATAAAAAATATGGGTGGTGGGTGCGAAAAAAGGTGCCTTCCACCCCCTCCCATACAGATTTTACTGGAACAGCCCTTAACTTCATCAGCCTAATCTGAACCAGTGAACAAACATCAAGTCTTTTCAAACCAAGATATTATTTGTAATTCAAGAAGGAACAGGAAGTGATTGCAGAATAACAGCCAGTTTAAATCTAAAGCACCTTTCAGAAGGGTTTATCGACACATAGCATCACTACAGCTGTTTAACTCTCTAAATCAGACAAACCTACCGGTTAATACCATTGATGGCATCCTGTACACCGTTCGGATCTTCTAGTTCTACGGCACCTACTCGCCCAACGGTGATTTCATCTTTCTTCGAGTAGCTGCCCTTCCCGTTTTTTGACTCCCGCTTTGCAGGTCCATTGCGTAAGGGACCGTTTGACTGTCCGTCGCTAGGCGACCACTCCTTGGCTCCGCCTTTGCCACCACGCCCACCCTCGTTTGTTCGCCGATTTGGTCGTTCGTTAGCACGCGAGTTCGAGAAACTCTTCTTAGAGCCGGATGCTCCGCCATCCTTCTTCTTTTCAGTGGTTGTCTCTTTAAAGTCACTCTTAGTGTCTTTGAAGACGTCGCTGCTTTCTGACGCAGTCTCCCACTCCTCTAAGTCATTGTTTTGATCAGATGAGTCATGTCGTGGGAGAGAAGGTCTCTTGGCCCCGCGATTCGACGATGGAGCCGAGCCCCCACGACCGCCGCGTGACCTTCCACGACCCCGGTCGCCACCGCGACCCCGTTCAGAGAAACCACCACGCCCTCTATCACTGAAACCACCACGAGATTTCTCGCCTGCACCCCGTCCACCACTACCATTGCGTTCAGTCGGCCCACTGGGCTCCCCAAAGCCACCACGACCACGACCTCGAGCAAACCTGGGCGGAGGAGGTGCTCGCTCCACACGTCTTCCCCTGAAACAAGGATCACCTCACTAACATGCCTTCACAACAGTAAGGAATACAGCTGTCCCAGACACAAGTAAACACTGCCCCATTTTGGTATTCTTTTATTCATGTTAATATGGCCACTACAAGGCAAGCTCAACTTAACATCATACATACTTTTACTTTCAGGATAAACGTGAAAAATTCACAAAATACAAACTTTGGCAAAATAGTCCTAAACATGGTGTGCCTTGCCTTTTATATTCATATCTAGAGGACGTGCGGGGCATAAGCCTCCTGGGTTTCCCTAAATCTTCCCAAATAAAAAGACAAATGCCCTATTACCGTGACGATGTCCTATGGTCCCTGGAGTCTGTCCTTCTATCACCTTTGCCATGCTCCCCATCCCCTCTCTCCGTGTCTCTGCCCTCAGGGTCACCCTCTCTCTTGTCATGCCGTCGGCCATCATCACCCCGTCTACTGTCAGATCGACGAGACGCGNGATGGAATGTGTGTACCAGGGACTGTACTGGTGATGGAATGTGTGTACCAGGGACTGTACTGGTGATGGAATGTGTGTACCAGGGACTGTACTGGCGATGGAATGTGTGTACCAGGGACTGTACTGGCGATGGAATGTGTGTACCAGGGACTGTACTGGCGATGGAATGTGTGTACCAGGGACTGTACTGGCGATGGAATGTGTGTACCAGGGACTGTACTGGCGATGGAATGTGTGTACCAGGGACTGTACTGGCGATGGAATGTGTGTACCAGGGACTGTACTGGCGATGGAATGTGTGTACCAGGGACTGTACTGGCGATGGAATGTGTGTACCAGGGACTGTACTGGCGATGGAATGTGTGTAGCAGGGACTGTACTGGCGATGGAATGTGTGTAGCAGGGACTGCTGAAGCCAGATCTAGTTCCGTATGCACTGCATGGTGGTCACAAGTATTGTCCGTGGTGTTTGCAGCATGCCTGCCTCCCAGATTATTGTAAGGGACCAATAGCTCCTTGGAAAAAATCCCAAGGCTATGCCTTGCAACTGATGTGTTTTAACAGTTTAAATTGAGCGGGCCAGGCTAAAATATTGTAGTATGAAGGGGTTATCTCCCCACAAGTTACTTTCGTAGTTCAGCAGTTCAACACGGGCCAGACATACGTGACCGCGACTCCACCCCTGAGTGACCTGCATCCACTGGCTCCACTGTGACAACTAGGATTGTATGAAAGAGAGGCTTCATAGCTTCACACCATAATGTAACCTATCAACATGTGTATAGGAGCACAAGGTCAAAGTTCACCCTGCCACGTGGGGGGGCCAGAGAAAGTGTTTACTGAACACTGCCCATCTCATGCAGTGACAAAGAAACAAGCCATACAATACAAAATGACCACTTGGACACACTATTCATGTTGTCACCCGTGTTCCACTGGAGTCAATTAACATTGGCAAAGGTGTTCTTAAGGCTTGCTCAGTTCATAATTTACAATAATCATGGCCATTCATTGGATTGACAGATTATATTATTCATCACAGCAAGCCAGCATACAGAATAGTCACATATCACTGACTGGAATGTTGGACGTCTAACTACATATTCTGTAGTTATACCATCTAGTTAGACGCATCTCATCACCCTATCTCTAGCTGCCTTAAGACAAAAAGTTAGTAAAAATGTTTAACCCTTGAATTCAGTTGAGCAGACACTCTGACAATGGTCATATAGAGGGTCCCGCACTTTGAGAACCATTTTATTGGCCATTATTGAGTGAAGTAAACTGGATCTCAAAATGCATGACTCCCGTTGGGAGCCTCTCAGTGAACAAGTTGACACATGTGCCATTACCTCGCCCAGCCCGTCGTGACCCTCCATCCCTACGTGTCGCCTCTCCATCTCCAACAGTCTCCTCTTCACCCTGTGTATGGTCTGACGACTGTTTCTGCTGCTCCGCTGCACGTTGCTGCCATACATTTGTAACCGGCGCCGCCACCTTATCTTTAGCCTCTTGACCTTTAGCACCCGACTTGCCATCATCCCGCTCGGGAGTGTCGCGAGCCTCTGATGTTCGCTCACTCGAGGTCTCACTCACTGGAGCACTCGCACCTTCTGACTCGCTCTCTGTCGTTTCCGTCTTCTTTGTCGACAACAACGATGGAAGTTTCTTCGATGATGATGTCACAGTCTCACCATCACCATCGTTCCAATGACCAAACCCTTTTGTCGTGGACGGAGCCTGGAAGCCTGCCCGGTCATTCCTATTCCTTGACGACCCACCACGCCCCCCACGAGTTCCATTGAAGGTGCCGCGCCCTCTGCGGCCACCGCGTACAAACTCACGAGAGCCTGTTCAAAGAGAAAGGATTGGTTAAAATAGAATACGTACAACGATCACTATCGCTAAGTTGCCACTGCACTCTGACTATAAATATGCAGTCTGGTGAACAGTAAACCATGCAATCTGAAATACCTACTTGACAAAAAAAACATGTACTACTAATATGTTCTATGTAGAGCCAGTTGACAGTGCAACAACTACTTACCATACACACCAACAATACCATAACAGACACTACAAGTCTTACCTCTACCTCCACGTGATCCACTACTCGACCGCTCCTCCTCATACTGGTTGTCATAGTGAAACTTCTTGGGTGGTGGTCTGTCCCTCTCATAATTCTTCTCCTTGTATCTACTAGAATCCTTCCTCTCACCCTTGTCCTCTCGTTTCTCTGTCTTATCATCCTTCTGAGACTTGCCAGACTTGTCACCGCGTTCACTGGCCATCTTCTCACCTCTGGAAAACATCAACAACTCCGTTAGTTGCAAAACAATTTAAAATAATGATGTCCCATCAACACCGCAATGACATCTCAAATCACGTTTTACACCAGGCTTAGAGTTGGTTTGTCACCAAGTGTCACCACAAGTCAGTTCACGTCACAACTACTCATTTGTCAGTACTATCATAGTCATTTCACAATGTGACAATTATGACACGCCCACACATTCAGTGACGTCCTACTGCATGACACACCCACAGAAACACACAGAGCAGTCCCTGTGCACGCCCACAGTAGTCTCACCTGTCATGTTTGTCCTCCACCTTAACATCTGGAGACTTGTTCTCTTTATCACGATCCTCATTCTCCTTCTGTAAAGTAAACAAACAACACAGTCAATTGTCACGGTTACACAAAACAAAACAGTCAATTGTCACAGTAACACTAAACAACAGTCAGTTGTCATGATGACACTAAACAACACAGACAATTGTGATGCTCATATTGGTTATCTGATAAACACAAACATCTTGAAATTACAAAGCCTGCTCAGTGTATTTTGTAGTTAAATCAAATCCCTGATCATTGGATTGACAGATTAGTCACATCACTGCAAGCACTTTCCACTATGACCACACACACTGTCAATCACCACAAGTACTGGGATGACAATTTCAAGTATAACAAACATGACCACCAACTGGCACAGTACTCTTCAATGTAGTAAAAATATGAAAATGACTTCAGCTTGACTGTGCCCATATTTTGTAGGGTAGGCAGGCCTCGGCAGAAATGTGTCGACTGGATTTGAAAGTGTTATACCTTAGACTACCACACAGCACTCAAGTCGTAATGAAACAGCTAATAATGAAGTCAGATCAACCCTGCACACCCAAACACACCAAATCTCAACACACAGTGCATATGTACTATAAGTCCTGCTGAACATCTGTCCCCCCCCCAAAAAAAACCCATCCCCATATACAGGCCCCGCTCATTTCTAAGAAATGCCGCTATACCCACAATATAACACAGTCATCGCCCATAACTTTCCTAGTTCTGCACAGTTTTTAATAACTCAAATAAACTGACATGGAAAAAAAAGTTTGTAACATAGGTACATGTGCATGTGAGCCAAGGGATTGGAGATATAGAACGATGACTGAATTACTGTTGCCATTCTCAAATGCCTTAACAATTACATGAGCACTGCTGACAAAGCTGGGCTTTTTGTCCCAGGCCTTGGGCTGAACTTTGGCCACATCGGTGTCTTTAGGAGACTCTGTCCGCCTCTCACTTGAGCCCGATAAGTTGGATGCCGACCGCTTGAGAGATGTGTAGTTACTACGCGTGGGTGCAATATCTTCAGCTTGCTCACGGGATATAGGGGGCGGGGCGCGACCATACTTATCACCTCCTGCAACATAGACTCATGTTTACATTGTGTACTACTACCTGAGATATAAATGTCTCCTTCATACTATACACACCTAAACATGGCCTTTCAGAACTACAGTCACCTCAAGTCTCCCTACCTCCATATTATCATCATCATCACTGCTACTATACAACCTACAGTCAATTCATCTTGGAATTCCCAAACCAGCAACTTTTACACTACGTAAATTTAAATAGCCTTTATCAAACATTCCACTAGATAGCTCCTCCCACATTATGCCCACTTACGATTCCGCCTAGGCTCCGCCCACTCCCTGTCCTCTCGTCCGTCTCCTTCACGTCGCTGCCTGTCATCGCGCCGCCTATCATCTCGTCGCCATTCCTTGCTAGACCGTCCACCTTTCTCGTCCCCTCCCTTCTTCTCAGCAGTCCACATAGAGTCCGCAGCCTCGTCGAAGGGGTCCCTTTGCACAGGCGTTTGCTTTGATTTATTTTCCTCCTCCACATCCCAGTGGTCACTTTTAAAGTCCCCCTTATTGTCACCATCATCCTTTGACCTCTCTTTTCTCGTTTCACTTTCGCGACTACGACCATCAGGCGTTGACCTTGAGTCTGACTCTCGTCGGACACGACCGTCACCCTCTGTGTCCCGGGGGTCGTCCACCTCACGCCCGTCTCGTTCCTCTGGCCCGCCATGATATCTCTTCTCCATATCCCTGCAAAGAGCCATAGATACAAAACTGCACAGTGCAGTTTCACAGTGTTTCATAGCACTGAACAGTTTGAACACAATATAACCTACAAAGTTGTCCATGCACGAGTTTCAAATGTCATTGTAAAAAGTAACACACGAGTCACTCTAGCAGTAGTTACATCTGCACAACGAAAGCTACATCTCCATACATTTACAATAACTAATATTGTGAATGTGAGCGATGACTCCCAGTATCATTTCAAATATCACTTCATTGAACATAGTGGAACCATGACATCATTTAGATTGTAATAAGCACACACAAACACAAACCTCTTGCCTTGTTCGTATCTCTCGTAATCTGGGAACATCCTGTGATCATAAAACTGGGGTGGGCCGTACGAAGGGGGCCAAGCTCCTCGGTCGTACCCGCCGTCCTCCGGTGTCTTTCGTCCCCCTTCTTGACTACCTGAGCTCTCATTCCTTCTCCGCATTGGCATTGGCATACCTGGTATAGGCAAACGGTCAACACAGGTGTTATACTGGGAAGAGCTAACCACAGCTGGATGCTGTCTAATGGAAGGTGGAAGGCCACATAGATGGCTGACACTACTTCCTGCATCTAATGCATACATACAAATATTAACGTGATATTCTTTTGTCATAAACACGGGAGAGCAGATATTAATATGATGAGCTAGTCTTCCTTAGCACTACTACCAAGTGTTACTGCTATGCACTCAATCAAATAGAAACATCACAACAGAACTAGTCACAAAAATGACAATTACCAGAGACAACACGGCATTCAACAGTCCAATTGCCGACAAGGAAACACCAATAATCTAAAAACTTAGTTACTTTCAATGAAACAATCTTTTGTCGACTTGCCGCTTTTAAAACTGTTCTTCACGTGTCTCTTACTTTATAGATGTGAAGTGATTTCTAAGTTAGCAAGTAACTGACAGTTGGTAATTGACCTGTCACAAGCTCCGCCCCCTTGGGTAATGTCGACTAACAAACAACATATTATACCCAGCAACGTGTGGTTTGTCGGGTAAAATGGCAACTTGGAAACGAAGATGTGTCAATAATGCTGTGTTCTAAATGGTCAGTTAAGCTATCACTTAAAATCCTGGCGAGAGGTCAATTGCTAGAGGTTATGCTTTGTGTATAGGAGGGGCCAGGATTAGCCAACTTGTTGCGAGTGGTCTCTAGCAAGAACAATGAGAGACCATTGAAGAACTAGTGTTGACACAGGCAGGATTACAACTACTATAAATGAGCTGAGATCAATTGTTCTATCTCCCATCTCAGCAGAGCCGTCAACATCTGAGGCAGGTATCACCATAGCGACAGTGCACATCACTCATCTACTGATTAACTTACCCATCATGAGTGGATAAGCAGTCCATGTCCTCGGGTCGCTGGGGTTGTACCAGGGTGGTGGGCGGGGCATGGATTGACTGACAGGTGGACGAGCATCAGTGGGAGGGGTCCCACTATGCTGCTGCAACTGCTGCTGCTGCTGCTTCATCATCTGTTCCTGTTGCTGTCGTTGGAAGCGTGGTGGCACAGTCTTGGTAAACTGCTTGCTGTACTGAGACGTTCCTTTGTGACTGCCTTCTTTACTACTTCCACGGTCGCTACTCTCAGACGTGGACCGGCTGCGTGGCCTGTCAGTCTTGCTGGCTGGCTCCTCCCCCTCGCGGTCTTTCTCCATCTTCTGCTCCAGCTGCTTCAACTTGAGCTGTGCAGCCGCACGCCTCTCGTCATCAATGCGCCTCTGATGCGCACGCTCCACAGCCTGACAAATCAAAATGGGATATCAAGCGGACATTTCAAAAGGAAAAAAAAAACGAAGTAGAGACGAGTGGAGCATATTTTCCAAACATTGAAACATGAGCAGTGGTACTAAATGATTGTGAAAATAACTTCGATTGACCTTACATGCTATTTCTGTGTTATAATGATCCAAAGTTTTTCTGGAGTCCTACCAAACCTTAAGATAATGCTGATGCACCATCAAAGAATTGTTTTCACAATAATTATTGTGATCAACATGACTAATACAACCTGCGACATTTCCTCGTTCTGCTTTTTCCTCCTATATCGCCACTTATCATCTTCATCCTCCAGAGGGCGTCGACCGGCTACTCCTGGCTGAGCAGCAGTACCGGGGAACATGGGACGCTGGCCATGGGGTGGAGGTGCACGCATGCCAAATGGTGGGAACGGTCCGCGGTGATCAAAAGGCATTCTTTGCCACTGAAAGAGTAAACAGAACTTGAAAAGCCCATTTCCTTCCCCTTCAACGAGGCTGGCTCAGTGAGACACAAAAGGCACATCGAGGTTCTTAACAACTTAAATTATTTTTCACTTTGACTGTAGTCCTTTCTGACAACTTTTCGTAGACACACGACAGTAACCATTAAACCTCGACCAGAGTCCGACCATCAACAGGTGTACAGTGATCACTGCGTCATTATACAATCCAGTACTCACATCTGGTCCTGGCATGTCCATTGGAGGACCCCTGTAATGAGGGGGAGCCTGGTTAGCCATCCAGGCCTCCCGCGACATCGGTGGACCTTGGTCTTCAGTAGACTGAAACCAGAACAGATTCAAAACTAGTCTGCATACCTCTTGCACACAGAGAGAGTCTACTAACCCACAGTGAAGAAGGCACTCAAGACTATATCTTATTTTCACATTCAATTTTAGGAAATGAACCATGCCTGCACACAATGTATGCCCGTTAAAATATGACCATGCGCTTTCCATATTTACTTTATCTGGACATCTGGTTACGTAACGGCAATTTGTTTACAAAGGATTAAGTTTCAACCAATGCTATAAATACAGCAGAATCTCATACAAACCTTTTGGCGATCAAAGTAAGCTTTATCTCCCTCACTCGTTCGGCGCTCGTGGTCGTCAAATGAACGGTCTTTGTCGTAGCTACCCGAGGGTTCCCGTCGTCGGCTCTCACCTCCATCACTTGACTTGTTCGTATCCTTAGTTGACTGGCTGTCCTCGTCATCACTAAACACCAGTTTCTCACTATAGGACAGCAAAACAGTACGTTATATATCACACTTTGTAATCACAACATCACCCATGTTCCATGTTACATCAACACCACATATTTTAAAACACAAAGCACATCCAACTCCCACTCAAACAGCAAAATTCATCTATTCCATCAGGTGACTCATACCCTGGTCTCACTACCACCTACTCACCACTAGCCGCCCCGCCAAGCCCACAGTCCTCGTCTCACTACCACCTCACCAATAGAGCCTCTTCTAAGCCCAAAGCCTCTTAATGCAACATCTTTTCACTCACAGTAAAGCCATCCATAGATAGTCCATCAAAACCATTCCATTTTCTTGCTATTAAGCCCTAATCATATCAGTTCAGTCCGCCTCAAGTCCTGCCCACTCACCTGTAGTCCACCTCCCCAGTGTCACCTGCCCATCCATCACCACCGTCTCCAAGCTCGTCGAACTCTCTCAGCTCCTTCTCCTTGATGATGGCTGGTCTCTTGTACATATCATCCGACTTGGACTCGCCCCCCGGCCGTGGAATTGGAGGACCACGGAACCTCTCGCCCCCTGGAAACGGGTACGGTGGCCTCATGCCAGCGAAGTTAGGCGGATAGTTTGCAGGTGGGAAACCCATACGGGCCATCTGAAGAATCAAAATGTGGTGTTACTGAAGTATTCCATCAAAACAACTTACCCATTTAAAGTGTCTTCATATCCATCACTTAAAACAATTTTCCACACAAGAGCAACACAGAGTGAAGAAATGTGCCCAAGACAGCAATGCAAACAGAGTGCTTCCAGGGGTTTCTATTAGTCTCAAAATCGACACTAGGTGGCACAGAATACGTCAGATCCATCTCAAAGTGAATAGATGAAATTGCCACCATAAAAGAAACTTGTTTGCCACATTTCAGTAAAAACTGTACAGAAGCAATCGTCAAAACTATAATTGCCACTAGGGGGCAAAGCCGTAGTCAAAACCATCGAATAGTGGTAGATAGCTGTAGTGGCGTATATAACATAAAACTAATTCTTACAAAATTTCACAAGTTGCAAGGAGATACTGCCAAGGAAGCAAAAGGCAAACACTGCCAGGAGAAGGCTCAGTTGACACAACCGTCTCCAAATCAATGTCTTGTCAGCAAAAAAACTGACTCCAAAAAATTAAAATAGCTACATACATAAAATTCAAATGGAAATGGAAAACTGTCGTCATCTACTCAATAGGACCCTATTTGCTAAATTTCACGAAAATTCATCAATGATACTGAAAATATAAACAAAAACGTAAACAACTAAAACTACCACTAGGGGGCACAGGGTCTGAAACAGGTCATAAACTGTTGTCAGCTCCACAGGAACACATCTGCCAAATTTTAGAAAGACCCTACAAAAAGGAGACACAGCTGTAGATGAAAAACACCACTAGGTGGCACCTAAAGAGTGGAACGCATTCGAACATCAATGTCATAAACGACCTTCTCAACAGAAAAATATCAGCCAATTTTCATACCAATCCTCCTAGTAGTCTGACGCATAGAGAGGCGAACGCCATAAAATGGACTTCAAACTGGTAAAATACCTACTATGATGCACACAATGCGTAAAATCTGTCCCTAAGTGGAAAGACATTGTCTCATGCATTTGCTAAGTTTCATGTAAATCAAACTCCCACGACACACAGGAAAACGTAAAAAGTAATATTGCAGGGCTTGGAATGACCAATGACAAAAAAGCGGAAATTTTTACTACCCAAAAGAGGCGCGATTCCCAGTCTTGAAAAAGTCGATGTGGACAAAAATCAGAACTAAAAAAAAATTTAAAAAAAAAAACAAAAAACGGTAGCACCTCCAGAAGCGTGCGTCTGCGTCTTATTGGGTCCTCCGTCCACTCCCACCTCCACACATTTTCGCCTCCAGAGTCGTGGTATTTGTCATCGCGGTTTACAATCACACGAGGCGCCACTGAAAAATCCACCACGCTATCCCAGAAGCCCCGGCAATATTGACAATTTACGTTCCTCCGAAACATAAAGAGCAACTTCCGCTTTTCGAGATGGAAGTTATCGGCAACGCCGCGGTAAGGAAGAAATTTGCCACGGAAATTTTATATCAAATCTGATTTTTTTACACGAAAATATAAGAAAATACACAGATAGAACATTTGAAAAAAGTGGAAATCCGCGTTTCCGCGGAAAATTCCAAGCCTTGATATTGCCACTAATTGGGCACACCAGTCATGGTATTGGGCTAGAAGTAGTCACACTCTGTTGTCAACTACACAGGAACACATCTGCCAAATGTCATTAATTTCCTACAACGGGTTAAGGGCTGTTCCAGTAAAATCCGTGTGGGAGGGGGGGGGGGGGGNAGGCGCCACTGAAAAATCCACCACGCTATCCCAGAAGCCCCGGCAATATTGACAATTTACGTTCCTCCGAAACATAAAGAGCAACTTCCGCTTTTCGAGATGGAAGTTATCGGCAACGCCGCGGTAAGGAAGAAATTTGCCACGGAAATTTTATATCAAATCTGATTTTTTTACACGGAAATATAAGAAAATACACAGATAGAACATTTGAAAAAAGTGGAAATCCGCGTTTCCGCGGAAAATTCCAAGCCTTGATATTGCCACTAATTGGGCACACCAGTCATGGTATTGGACTAGAAGTAGTCACACTCTGTTGTCAACTACACAGGAACACATCTGCCAAATGTCATTAATTTCCTACAACGGGTAAAGCAGATATAGCCGTGGATACACAATGAAACAAAATTCGCAATTGGGGAACCAGAGTAGTCGAACACGTCTGAAAATCAATGTCAACTGCAGTCTCTTCATCAGAAACACACCTGACAGTTTCCATTAAGAACTTTCAAGAGGTTTAGCAGATAGAAAGGTAAACAAAAAAAACGGACACGAAAAATTTAGAAACGACCACCATATGACGCAGCTAGAGACGATGTCTAAAAAAATTAACTGTGTTGTCGTCTTCATAAAAGAAAACTAACTGCCAAATTTCAAGAAAATCTATACAAGAATTACGAACATACAGAGGCCAAGGTAAAAAATAAAATTGCCACCAGGGGCAGAAAGGTATTGGATTGCATCTGAAACTCAAAGTCAGCCGTCGTCAGCTTCATAAGACCACACCTGCCAAATCTCAGTAAGATCCTACAAGGGGTATAGGAGTTACAGCTGAGAACGTCTAGACACACTTCAGGTCAAAATGCATTCACACATAAACATGTAAGCACATAGTATTGCTATCCACCATCAGCTTGCATTAAATTTGTTAAGGATTCACAGTTTTGACAATGATCACAGCTCAACAAAAATGAGCTCTGTGAAACTCCTAACAAAAACCTGCTAGAAGTGTTCAACTCAAACCCAACTACACTCAATTCTGACACAAAATTAACTAGTCACGTGCAATCCATCAAACTTCTTTCAAAAAACTTCCTGAAATCTACAATCCTTAGCTTACTCTACTTTCTCAAGAAATATGTCACAACAAAAAATGTCTTACGTAAGCGGGGTGCATCATGAAGGGTGGAGGCCTCATGGGGCCCCCAGGTCCCATTGGCATAGGCATGCCAGTACTTGAGGGCACACGGGCAGGTTGTGCAGGAGGGCCACCACTTGAGGGCGCTCCGGGGGGCGATGCCGGCTGTTCAGCCCCAGCCGTGCCCGATGTGCCATTGGGCGGGGCTGGCTCCTGCTGCGTCACACCACGCCCACCACCCTCTCTCCAGCTTCCAACATCTAGCAAAGAAAACGCATGTGAGGAATATGTGAAATAAAGCAGTTTAAATATTGAACTTGGGCCATCACCGCTCAATAATGTCTGAACAACAATATCATTTTGTGTAAATAGTGTGGAACAATACAACAGCTTTGAAACTGAACATTTTGGAAACTACACATTACAAACTGAACATTGTGGAAACTACACATTACAAACTGAACATTGTGGAAACTACACATTACAAACTGCACATTTTGGAAACTACACATTACAAACTGAACACTATGGAAACTACAAATTACAAACTGAACACTATGAAAACTACACATTACAAACCAATAGACCACAACTGAAAAATCAGCAAAAAACGCAACAAAATCACTGTCCAGTTCTTTTCACAATACATTTGCATTCATGCCACGATGCAAAATAACAATGAATTGAAAGTGATAAGCTGATCCCCTAGCTGCCTACAGATTCAACTATTCAGCAATAGCAGCTGATAATTCACCAGGTGTCACTAGTGAGGCAAGTCATAGCAGAATAGTAGAAATGCATGCATTCAGCTAGCCACAATGGACCAGGTACACAGACCTTGTCAGTTCTTGATCTATTCAGAGTACAAGAGGAGCCTTGATTCACTAGCACCACCTGGTGAATAATGAGTCTGTCGACACTCACTCTGAGGCCTTAAGCTTGGCCCAGGCCCGTAGGCCGTGTCTTTTCCGTCGTCCTTCTTCTGCGCAGCCGTTGACGGCTGTGTTTTGTCGTCGCCGCCAGATGTCGCCAGACTGGGGAATTCTTGTTGAAAGTAAGGTGATTCTTGTCCGACAAATTTTGCTACAACACGAAAGAGTCACAATCACAACAACAGTTTGACTCACATTGGCTCCCACTTCTTAGGTTTCATTTCGAGAGAGGTTTCTAGGATACAACATTCATTTTCAGCAATTTTCCCACAAAAAGTAGACTAACAGTACTTTTTCTTAACGATGGTGTCTTAGGAAGAACTAAGTGCACATTCATCCCATAAAATTACCCAAGTTTCCAACCAACTTTCATTTTCTGTGACTTTATTAGTAACTTTTCAGGTTTTCCCTAACATGCTAGAAGCACTTTGATTACTGAGTGGAAGAATGCCAAGAACCATACCATCGCCAATCACCTCGCCCTATTGCTTTTAAAGGACATCAATATTTTGCTTTTATCTAAAATCTCACTAGTAAAACAGTGACTGCTGAACACGTACACACATTCTCAATGTCTGTGAAGCTCCAAAGCACCGAGTTTCTTAAATAATTTACAAAGTTTCAAAGCATGGTAGTAACAATAGACTGCACACAAACACGCGCACAAAAAGAGCTCAACCCCAGTGAGATACTAACTTTGTGTAGTACTGCCCATGGTCACACTGCTCCATGACTTGACTGCCCCCTGTTGTTGCTGCTGCTGCTGCTGTTGCTGTTGCTGTTGATTGCCCCCATCGCTGACAGAGGGCGGCGTGGTGCCCGGCCGCGGCTGCGACACTGGCGGCTGTCCACCACCCACCTCTTCCTTTTTCTTCTCTTCTTTCTGAAGTCATAACAGTAACTTTACAAATATGGAGGAAAAAGACAAGTGAGACATCATGTTCAGCATAAGCCATTATGAAATACAAAATACCGCAGTCACCGTTACTTAACGGTTATTTACGACTAAACATTGCAACGCGTTTCAAAACCGTCAACACAACCCCCACATTTTTAGGGACAGAAGCATCAGTTTGAAAATTACACTGGAAAAATAGGGCACTTGAAATGAAAATAGTGGAATGAAAATTTGGTCACCTGACTGCCCCATCCTGTTCCACCGGCAGGAACCAAGTTGACGTTAGGATCGTTGCCGCTGTTCTCGCTCTTCAAACTTGGTAGGTTGGCTGGTGGTGGCATGCGCCGTGCGGTTCCACCCACTTTACCAAGACTCTGCAGTCCATGTTGTCGTGGGACTGTAATTGAAGGTGAACCTATTTGTAGTTCCTTCGAAGATACACTTAAAGATGCCATCAAAAAAAAAAAAAAAAACAAGACGAAGAAAAGATGAAGAAATTAAAGAGATCACTGACCACTAGAATACGAACCTGTGCTTTCCTTTAGCATTATCACTGGAAAAGCAATTTCATTATTTATCAAAAACCTAGACAATGACATTTAAAGTGTCCCATGTTGATCAATTTCGTTCTTCTATTAATTAACAATATGACC
The DNA here is from genome assembly GCA_002633005.1 of Phoronis australis. Taxonomy (NCBI): domain Eukaryota; kingdom Metazoa; phylum Phoronida; family Phoronidae; genus Phoronis; species Phoronis australis. Next base: position 147,632 of record NMRA01000717.1, on the reverse strand, counting down.
TATAACTACAATCACCAGATCCCTGACAATCATATCTATATGGTTCATCACTAGACCGTGCAGAAACTCAAGACAAAAGAGTACTGCATACACAGAACCAACACTTCTGTGCTTGCTGCATACAATTTTGAGGTTAAAGTTGTGTGACCACATTTAGAATGTTGCGTAAACATTTATGGATCCTCAACATCCTACCACAAAAAAGAACACGAAAGGCAGGACAGGCAGAGGGCAACATTAACACACAGGCCGCATCTCTTTTACCTGAGGATAATCCTTACAGCATGTGGACAAGGTGATTACAGTGCAAACTACCTAAACTCAACAGCCAATAATTACATCATATAGACAACAAGAACCTTTTTTACTGCCTAATTATAACCACATATCTACTACAGTACTGTGGTTCACAGGTCAGTGAACATGTTATCACTCTGGAGGTGACAAGGACAGGTAAACTTCACTTGAGGCAGTCAGCTGAGCTGTGGTGACCTTCACCTGCCATACATACCACCAACAGTTGGGTTGACCAGTGTAAATATGATAGGTCAACATTAGGGCTAACCACAACAGACCAGACATGTAGACATCTTACAGACAATAGGGGAGAGACAAGCACTGACATAAGAACACCAGGCATGACTGGTCTACATATTGATTATTTGATCACTCACAAGACCATCTGTTCAACACTCACACACTGAGTAGACACCAAACAATGGAACAAAGAGAACTGGACCTGAATGGCAGGACCTGGTACTATATAACACAGCTCAACACTGTGACCAGTGCAAACCAAAATGAATAACCATGTAAAATGTAAAGCCTTCTAAAATGCCATGTCCACTTGCTTAGTGCTGTGATACCAGTCTCAGTTATTAATAGGACAAGCACAAGCTACTATCCAAGTGCCTGTACTATTGTGCCAGGTCATCCTTCTAAACCTGACCTTTGCAAGCCATTCTACATTGTGTACATGCAACAACTAAGTCTTTAAAGACAGCTCACTAAGTGGGACCTCCAGAGATACATAACTGCCAGTTCACTGCACACACACACACACACTCACGCACACGCACATGATGGTCGCAGCAAATTCAACGCAGTCACGAACCAAAGCCAGTGATGGAGAGCACTTGAACAAAGTTGAGGAAAAAACTTCACAAGTCTACTCTTCCGCAAAACATTTCAATGATTGACCAATTGACAGGGCTTGGAATGACCAATGATAAAACAGAGGAAAAACTTCCAGGTGATGTATCGTTCTACGAATGAATGGGCTTGTGTGATAGGTATATTTTTTGGGTTGTAAACTTTAACTGAAATAATGTTTTTACACGAATGAAGTGAGAATAATGATTAAAAGAGATGAAAAAGAGGAAACTGAAAATAAAAGAAAATCGAAAACACAAAACAGGAAATCCTCTTAATAAAAGAGTAAAATTCCAAGCCCTGAACTGAACCGAGACTGTACATTGTGATATAGCCAGTGACAGTTTCTATTCAGCTATCCTCAGTACAATCATTACTGTAACAAGCTAATCATGAACAGTACTTCAACAGACAGTCCACTGTCTGACGTCGCACTAATCCTAAACATCATCAATATTGAAGGCAACTGTGCTTGAAAGATACTAGATCCACTGAGACAACACCACAATGGAGGACTGACTACTGACTACACTAACATCTGAAGCCATAATGTTCACATTCTTCACTTGAAACACATGTCATCTGGACAAGTCATGTGTTTTGTCAAGGTTCTCAAGTCTACAGAGCCCCCAAAATCAGCTGATCACTACACCTGACAATACAGACTATTTTATTTTTGTCATGTAGAATGCTGGCCACAGTAGGCAAACTGAGTATACCATTAGGTACCATGAGTTGACAGAGACAGGAGAGCCCTCTGGGCCCGGTCTCTAATCTTTGTACTCGAAACGAACTTGAAACTATTGTTGGCAATTTCTCTGCTCCTTTTGTGCAAACTTAAGATAATTGGTTACAGACTGTGCTCGAATACATTAGGGTTTATGCATAGGAGTTTCTAGTTCAAGTTTGCCCTTGAAGACCCTTCTATTCGTAGTACAAACCCGAGTAAAAACTCGAAATTTCGAGTTCAAATTCGAACTTACTTTAATATTTACTTTAATATTGGGTTTACAAACTGTGAACTAAGGGCAATAAATTATATATGTAAGTTATTGTGTACTCGAGCATAGAATAATAGACACTTATCTTGAGTTCGCCCAAAAGTAGAGTAGAAAATGCCAACCCTAATTTCGAGTTCTATTTCGAGTAAAAAGATTGGAGACCGGGCCCAGGACAAATACTGTCATCATATTGTGGCCTTGTATTTTCCAAACTCCGTCCAAGTTGGGAATGTTCCCATTTCTAAACTTTAGTGCTACCAGGTACCAATAAACAGAATAGTAATTTGGCAGAATACTATGCTTTAACACTCGAGTTAACACACTCAGGGTTATTCCTGACCAGTGCTCTATGGGCACACCTGATGATAACAAGTGTGCCTTATTTCAAAAAGTTGCAACACATACAGCAGAAACCCCAAGGACAATCCCAATAAGAACAGAGAGTGATGTGTTACCCAATTGGCTTTACGTGGACTACAATCTTGCCATTTTTGCACTGTCGCAATGTACTTGTGCTTGTTACTTTTCATGTGCAAAGGTGCAATCCAAGAATATCCCTGAAAAAGTATACTATTAAGGAAAAAAAAACTCCAGTCCAAGCCGACATGTTTTACCAATTGTTTTGCTAAGAAGACTAGAACGTCTACACCGAACATTCAGACCCAGTTGCTAAAGTTATCTTGTTGACTAGTAGTTGCTAGTTCACATGACGTGACCACATGACTCAGTAAGGTACTCACTCTGTCTATGTCTTGTACTTACTCGTAGTTTTTTGAGTCTCTACACTCTTGCCCTTGTATATCGTATTGATATTTATTGTTGTGTACTTCGACTTCGACTTGTCCCCCTTTCCGCCGCCTAGCCCCGAAGCAGTCGACATCTTGCCGGAGATACCATTGACAATGCGTGCCTAAGTTCCCGAGAACGGTCCGGTAATACCTAAAGAGAAACACGTGGTAAAATGAATTCATTTAAAGTTAAACAACACAGTATACGCAACTGGAAGTAATAGACACTTTGCCTAATATACACATTTTGACAGTTGATAGATTGAATTGAAAGTCACATTTATTTACTCTGTGCTTGAAAACATATGCAACAAGTCAAAATTGTTGGAAGATTTATTATAAAGCTACATGTTCAAGGCATTCATTCCCCAAAGTAACACGCTAACTGCCTATAGAATAGACAAGTAGACGGTCAAGTGTGTTCAACAATCTGGGGACAGACACACATACAGACACAGACATGCATACACATAAGCCAGTATATCTGTGAGAGGTGATAGGGTAGAACCTTAACACAGGTGAACATATAGTTAATTGAAAACATAGAGCTCTAGTAGGTGATCTCAACATGCCTTCCCATCAGTCCAGTGTATGCAACACAGTCCAGTGTATGCAACACAGTCCAGTGTATGCAACACAGTCCAGTGTATGCAACACAGGCCTGTGTCCAGGGCATACCAATGGACACCCCAACTCAAAATTTATACGTGAAATGATATTAGATTAGAAAAACTTCATTACAGAACTAGGTATCCACAGTAACATACCGCACTGTAACAGAAATTTCACTTGGGGTCATGTCATTGGTCACATGGATGGCTTGTGAAACTGGGAAACCCATTTTGGGTGGACCCATTTTGGGTGGACCCATTTTGGGTGGACCCATTTTGGGTGGACCCATTTTGGGTGGACCCACTTTGAATGCCTGCATCATGGTCCCCTTATCGGACATGCTCATGTGGTGTCAACGCTGCTGGCAACAACTTATAAATCTTTGTGGAGAGACAACTACTACCCGGAGATGTGACCTCTACTGGCAAGTAGAGACGAGCAGCAAGTACAAATCAACTGACATCTGTAGTCTGCAGATGGATATTCTACTACTTTCAACCAGGTATATCCTATGTAGTCTAGACAAGAGGCATTAAGCCATGATAACCTACATTGTAGGCAGGAGTTTTACAGACAGAAGTACTCTCAAGGTAATCATGTTAAGCCAAACAAAAACCTAGGTTCTCCTCATTCAACATCCACAGCAAAGCGTCTCCAACAGCTTTCACCATACATGTCAACCAATATGCTCGACAGAACACTCACATAATCCCAGGTATCATCAAATCAATTAAAAACAGTAACTTTAGAGGCAGAGCAATCCAGGAGCACGCTGATTGGGTGCTAATAAAATAGGCTAACTTTTCCTGAGGCCTTCAACTTCCCTTTCATTCCCCCTATCATGGAGCAAAACCTCAGAAACACAGGAGAGTGATTTGATTTAAAATGGTAGTATCCAAACGAGTCGAATTACAAATCAGAGTCAACCATGTCACTGTTATCTCATCATGTTACATCAAACTGAGGTCGGCTCGTCACGGTCGTACAATAGCATCACGACCCTCTATGTGTCAGCGTGTACTCTGCACCTAATGCTGTTCAGGAATCCTATATGAACCCCTCCTCCTATGGCAAAGCTGATTTTCAGAATGTCCTGACAGAGTTTGACACATCAGTACAAATGTCCAACACCTAGAGGAAATAGCAAAATTTCTGATTCAAACATGAATACCAGTGATATCTGCTGATAAATCTTGGGTTTTACTGACAAAAATATCTAACCCCTATCTGATCCCACAGGTAGAAATACAGAGAGGGAGCGGGTAATTGCTAAAACTTTATTCACAATTTCACACACACATTTCCTTTATGCAGACATTGGAGGGTTTCAAGATCACCACTTAAGCAGCAAGATAATAACAAAACTTAATTGTAAGGTTCAGTTTTGACATACATCTGGGGATAAACATAACCAGTAACTGGAGCCCTATATGGTTCTCAGATGATTTAGACATATAGAATACTAGACAGTGATAATCATCTCTACTCTCACTTAAACAAATACTCTAACTTTTTGTTTGAGCAGTCCCTTGTTCAGTTCCCAAAATCGCTAACTCGCCACTTTCACTGAGGGCACGTCGGGGGATATGACGTCATACCCACCTGCTGCAGTGTTAAAACTGGTTTTACTGACATTGGGAACTGTACAAGGGATTGCTCAAAGAAAATGTATGATAACGTTAGTAATTGTTCGAGTTGGAAAGACAAGTTTGATTGTTGCATGACGTCAGGTGCATTGCTCAACAATAAGAACGTGACACGTGATAATGCGACATCTTGCTAAATGGCGTATAACTTTATGCAACTGAGCCCAGGTGATATCCAGTTGTCCAGTGATTGACTGGTACTGGAAATCAGGGTAACTGGCATTAGGCAACACGTAGCCCCTCGGTTGGCCATTTAGGGGCTACAATACTTACATTCGCTTTCTGTGCGCATTTCGTTACATGTATTTTAAACAGGAGAAAGACCAAAACGGCCACCGATTTTGAGTTTTCACCTTGTCAAAAAATACATTCCACACTTAAAACTATCATTTAAAAAAACGCTTAATTTCATCATTGGTCTTTTCTACTTCTATACATATCTTTGATGAAGCGTAGTTGTGAGAATTAAATTGACTTTGGCGAAGAATTCCAATTCCACTTTTTTGGTTGTCGTCAACTTTTTCACCATGCGCGATAACCACAAAGTATGTCAACTGAGTCACGTGAGTTAGGCAAAGGCTAGCGCAAAATTGAGCGAAACGCGGAACACTAGCACGTGACACTTGCAAAATAGCACGAGAAGGTAACAGGTGAAATTTGTAAGATCTGTGCCCTTGGGCTTTTTATTTGTCAACATGCGTGATTTCATGCAACTTCTTCAAAATGGCAACCGGGAAGAGAAACTAGAGCAAACCTCGACAGACTTTCACCAATTTGTTCAATTTATCTAGACTGAATCATTATGATATGAATTGTTTATAACTTCATGTGCATTTTTGTGAAGATGTACTATCGCCCCTGTATGCCTGCGGCATCCATGGCGATGGAATTGCCTAAACTGGCATTAAGTAATAACATCGCCCTCAATGCCGCGGGTGGCCAACCGAGGGGCTAGGACTACGTGTTGCCTGAACTGGCATGAGTGGAGAACACATCGCAGTCCCAGCAGCGGATCCTATTTTAAGAACCAAGGTGTCATTGTCATTGAATAACGGACCCGTTCAGTGGATGTGTGTTACAGAATGGCCAACGATAGGCAGCAAAATTCCTCATCAGAAGAGAAACCTTAAATAAAAGTTATTTCGCTGTTGTTAAGTTTTTCGCAAGTTAAACTCGTCCAACGAGAACTGCGAATCAATTCATAAGACCCCCTGCCATTGAGACATCGCCACTCACTCAGTTATTTAATTACTTGCATTTGACTTGAGGCAAAGATGATCCACACCTTCCTTCGCTCATCTAACAGTAGGCGTCGATTGGGGTAGCACAAAGGAACACACTGAGTATGAAATTATGGGTCAATAAGGTCATTAGATATTCAGAAGAAAAAGGAAGCCGATTGCGTAGTTAAAAGCATAAAAAAATTCAAACGCATTTTCACATTTGGTGACTTACCTCGGTCCGTTCCAATGGGTGATTACTTAAGAACAATGTACTGTCCTAATAAATACTCGTAAATGTAGGATGCTGACGATTAATAACGATTGGGGAAGCTGTCAGAATCCCGTAGAAGACACAAAAATGGCGAGCAACGACAAAATATGCAAATGTATTTTGAAAACTGACGTCACTTCCTTTAGGATCGTTACTTGCATAAAATCAATGGGTGAGTTTTCGCGTATAAAGATTGTAAGAACATGCTATCTTTATTCATAAATGAGTGAGAAATAATATATCTAGTTGTATTTTATATATTTACCAGTCAGGTTCCTATATTTGTGCCACGTTGAAGAGCCAGCAGTTACACAAGACATTGAGCAAAAGGAGGTTCCCTACTGCTCTTTACGGAAGAAAATAGAATTACTATCCTCGTCCTCACATGAACATGTTCGAATGAAATTTTCTCCTTCCTGGCACAAAGCTCGTGTTGAATTGTAACTCTTTTTGGAGGTATTGCAAGAAAATAACTTCTTTAGCTGATGTTCTAATGCAAAAAAATGAACCCGATCTCTTAGTGAAACACAAATGTAGCTTGAGAGAGAAAGAGAAAGAGAGCGAGAAAGGGAGACGGAGGACGCCACGGTGGCTTGGAGAAAATCCACTCCACCCGGCACTTTATTGTCCATCAACCACGACGTTCAGTTCCGTGGCTTTGCTAGTGGCGGCCAGTGTCGAGCGTGGTATCTGCGTGACAGTCATAAGTTCAAAATCATTGCGTTTACTGGCAATAGTCGGATACATCGTGCCTGTATTTTGAGAACCAGTTTGATGCCCGTGAGGCGTGATTCAGTGGAGAAAACCCATAATCCTACATTACACCGGCAATATGACTATGAGGGAAGGGCCCAGGATTTTGAGTTAGGGGAGCCATAAGTGAATATTAACCATGATTTTGCCCTCAGACATTCGCACCCCCGAACTACCTAATGGAATTAGGGAGAAATTGGAGGGGACATGGCTCTCTTGCCCCTCCCCCAAATCCGCCACTGATTATTGCCTTTACTAGCAACTGAAAGTCCATTGAAATTGTGAACGGTCTCAAGGTACACTCTGCGCTGTTGGCTTTGCTGGTTTTGAGGTATTCCCCAAAATTACTTGATTGCTGCGTTGACTTTTTACTAGCACTTCTATGTTTTACCCATTGAAACTGCTAGTCTTGGCGTGGCAAAGCCACATGACGGCGTTTTTCCGTTCACTGACTTTACCAGAGGTAGAGGGTTGTGAGTGTGTGATAACATTTAGCTTCTTTGTTAACTGCCAAGCACAGTCTTTTGTCTGGTATGACAACAGACTGGCCAATTATCTACCAGGCATATTACAGACCACTTGTGAACACAGTCAAACCCAGAGCGATTTTGGTACGTTCGGGAAGAATAAATTGTCTTACCTCCGGTTGTAGTTGGGCGATTTAGGTGATTCAAAAACTAAACATGATCACCCTTTGACGAGGATTTCAGAAATGCTACTGGTTAATGTTCAAATATGTTATAACGTAACTTTTATTTTTAACACCTCGGCCCAGTCAGGCTAGATATGATCTTATTGGAGATTAGAGCAATTATTGAACAAAAGAGAGCTGGCCCTCCAACCATAAATGCCAGAATGGGGTTAATCACTTGTGTAAGATATTGGCTACAAGGTCATCTTCCCAACTTGTTGTTGGTCTATGCAATCGAACAAGTTGGGAGCAACGTAATGATACATTTTGACGGTAGTCTTCATGCAATTAGCTGGCTGGCATTGAAACTGCTTTCCTTCTCACCACAATTGAGCCAGTATTAAGAGAGGTCTTGTGTGACTCGCACCTTGAACAAGAAAGACACAACACTGCTTAGAGAACTGAGGGATCACTTTTCAGTTCAATCAAACTCTGTTGTTCTCTCACAACACTTCTTGATTACATGTACAGTAGAGAACTCTCACTAATTCAACATGTAACTCCTCCAGCTCGTGCTTGAAGCAAACTTTGTAGTAAATGTCTTGCTATAAATATCTCTTAATGTCATCTGGTATTTTTAAATGTCTGTGCTATAAATGCCTTCTAGTATTATAAATATATTCTGGTGCAAATGTCTTCTGCTATTAATATCTGCAAGCAAATTTTTTTTGCATTTCAGCATGAAATTCTCAATCACTAAAGTGCGTAATGGCGGCTGTAGATTGGGTGTTATTACTGAAGCAGGTCTCCAAGGTGACAAGGTATTCACTACACCCATGTGTATGGTGTATACCAAGAAAGGTGAGGTGTGGTTATGTCCAGGTCAACTTGGTTATTGTGTTTTTGTCACATCTGGTCTAAACTTGATGCATGCCTGAATGTTAAGTTAATTGCAAATGTATTGTTGTTATAGCTTCTGCCTGCTCTCAGATTGTGAATAGTCTGCTGCTCACACTTCCATCTGCTTGTTTTGATATCACTATTTAATATCACTATTTAATATCACTATTTAATATCACTATTTAATATCACTGTTTAATATCACTGTTTAATATCACTGTTTAATATCACTGTTTAATATCACTGTTTAATATCACTGTTTAATATCACTGTTTAATATCACTATTTGATATCACTATTTAATATCACTAGTTTTTGGTGGAATGAATTTCATGATGTGACTCCTGTTTGGAGTCTGGTCAAGCTTTGGATTGCATTAGCTTTCAGGTCTTACCCGAGCCCTTCTTTAGTGTCGAACTTTCCCGCCCTCCCGTCACGTGGTAGCCAGGTGAGACACCTACTGGTGGTGACATGAAGCTATGAAATTATAGATGAGAGACAGGTCATACCTCCGATCCATATTAAGGTAGGGTTTCCCCCTCCTGGTCTTGACAGACGCGCATATTATGCGGCTCCAGAATATGTCCTTGGCCAGGATAGTCACATCATTTGGGGTAATATTGTGAAGGGTTGACACACAGTGGTCTACCACTACTGTGAGAGTACCAAGATTTTTTCGCCCGTGTTCCTTCACTCTATCTAAATTACTGAGTTTCCCCAATATGATGCTGGGCATTCTGCACAGATGAATTTGTGGCTCACACCACATTTTTGAAGCCAGATGTTTTGTCTTAGGGGTGGACAACTAAGCTCCACCCTAAGGATAAAACATCTGATGGCCAATAGGTGTCTCACCTGGTTACCACAGGACAATGAAGGGCGGGAATCTGAAAAAGAGACCGGGTAGGACCCAAAAGATATACATGTATGGTCCAGCCTATGAACATCTAACTCACCATCATTTGCTAGTTTTTGTTTGAAACAGCGTCCCCTATTTGATGATGGACACGTTGTCACTCAAGAGCTCATTGTCTTCCCATGCCATATTTCTTTTATTTTTTGTTGCAGGTAGCGCCCCCTATTTGACACAGGACATGTTGTCACACATTAGCTCATTGCCTTCTTGTGCCCACCTTCCTCTCAATTTGTTGTAAGTATAATAAAAGTGCTTGCTTGAAGAGGTAATGTCATATTCTGTCTAGAAGGAATGTGACGGCAGTACACAGCGTCTCAAATCACATGTTTACATGACGTTTCAGGTTCCTATTTGATTTTGAGCAATGACCAGTGCTGTGTTGAATTTAATGGAATGTTTGGTATTTCATCTTCTGTATTTTTATCACTTACTCGTATAAAATGACTTCATTGTCTGCATGATTTTTTGCCCCATGTAGTCTCTTTGTGAACCTTTCTAGAATTCCACGTTACCGTGAAAGTTTAACTTTCTTCTTACTTTGCAATAGAAATAGCAATGAGTTTTAATAAATGATATTTCCATTTTAGATTAGAGCACAAGAATCAACTCGGCCAATACAACAAAGGTCTAGGTCATTTCACAGCCCTACAGAGCCATCTCGTGTATGCCTCCCTACATGATCCTGCTATAGTGCTGCCACCTGGATACAATGGGAAGAAGAATGTTGCCGTGTGGGGGAAAGGAGGCAAAATTGCAGTAATGTATCAACATATTAATGTTTTGTTTTTTCATGCCTTGAGCAGTATAATAATATGCGGGGTTTACGTTATGATGATTTGTTTCTCAGTGTTTAAGTTTGTCATTGGATGGGCCACTAGGTTGATGTGTGTGTTTGTGTTCCAGTCGTCTAGTCATACTGTCTGCCACAACCCGGTTGAGTACACTTAAATTTGGTATACATTCAGATGCTTGACATTCCATTTGCCTGCTGGACACAGGTAATGCTTTGTTCAATCATTGACTGATTGTTATCTACCCATGGTCTGGTTTAGTTTGCGACTAATCAATGGTCTGTACATGTGCTGTATCATGCAGTTTGAAGCTTGAATTTTCACTCTACCAAATCCCTGTTCTTGTTAGATAGAATGCAGTCCTCTCTTGTAAGTAATGTTTGTGTGTTTATAGTATAGTACAGTAGTTCACCTGGCCAGCGCTTATTTTAGTTGCTGTCCAAGGATTACATGGAAATGATAGAGTCATGTCAGCCAGACTGGTTCCATGCACTCGCTGATGGTGATGCCAATGAAACCACGGCCAAGAAAAAGTTGCGCCGATTGGTCGATAAGACGCTGACATTCTTGGACGAATGTTTGGAGTTCCAGAAAGGGTCAAAGGTTAGAAAAGTGCATTGTGTGTCTTGAATGATTAGTTAAAATTTATTACTAGTCAAACTCTGTGTGTACTGTAGATGTTTTTGCGGGGTCGGGCACATCGACATCCATCACTTATCACTGTGTCAACTTCTTGTTGCTTTCTGAGACGAAACGGTGGAACAAGATTAGTGATTGATTTTACTGTGGCATGGTTCAACATCACCTTAGCTTGGTCGAGTTTGATCTAGTCCAATGGAAGTCTGACTGAAGGTTTGGTGTCCAACCGTACTAAAATCCTAAAATCTTGGGTCATGTTGNTATAGTACAGTAGTTCACCTGGCCAGCGCTTATTTTAGTTGCTGTCCAAGGATTACATGGAAATGATAGAGTCATGTCAGCCAGACTGGTTCCATGCACTCGCTGATGGTGATGCCAATGAAACCACGGCCAAGAAAAAGTTGCGCCGATTGGTCGATAAGACGCTGACATTCTTGGACGAATGTTTGGAGTTCCAGAAAGGGTCAAAGGTTAGAAAAGTGCATCGTGTGTCTTGAATGATTAGTTAAAATTTATTACTAGTCAAACTCTGTGTGTACTGTAGATATTTTTGCGGAGTCAGGCACATCGACATCCATCACTTATCACTGTGTCAACTTCTTGTTGCTTTCTGAGACCAAATGGTGGAACAAGATTGGTGAATGATTTTACTGTGGCATGGTTCAACATCACCTTAGCTTGGTCGAGTTTGATCTAGTCCAATGGAAGTCTGACTGAAGGTTTGGTGTCCAACCTTACTAAAATCTTGGGTCATGTTGCATAAGTGATCGCTGTATATCCAGAATGTAGGTGCTGAGATTGATAAACATTATCTTGGTGAATTGGGGGGGGGGGGGGGT
>NMRA01000717.1:96855-135433 GCA_002633005.1 Phoronis australis | reverse complement strand
GGGGGGGGGGGGGTGTTGGCCGAATTCCCATCTGGTAGGGGTACACGGGCATTTACAGGCTACAGTCTGTGTATCACTGTATGATTTCTATAAGACAGGCACTTTAAAGGCCATCACTGCCTTGTTATAAGCTAGGGTCAAAAGTCACCATTTTGTTTCCAGTCTCTGCTGCAGTCGGCCATGTTTGGTGTTCTAGTTGGTGGCTTTGACGTGCAGGAACGTTGTAGATCTGCTTGTGAAACAGCACAACGTCCTGTGGCAGGTAGGGTCAGCACTACCTCGGGTCATGCACATGCCTTGGACATTGTTCACAGGGGGCGCTTCAGTCTAGGATACAATATGACAGAAGTTAAATGTCTCGTCAAACATAATATCTTTGGAAATATAATGTTGCTATTAAGGCTGTGTGTATATTGTAACTGTTTGGAAACAATGGATATTTACTACAAGGTTAAAAACTATGCTTTGTTGCTCTAAGTTGAAGGATTTTAGACTAATTTCAATCCTTACACAAATGTTTTGTATTATGCAAAGCTTTATCTCAGTTACCTCTGCTCTGATAAGTATTGAAACAATCTATAAGTATTAATGGTACCTTGAAGACAGCCCTTTCAATTCAGTTGAGGTTATTTTTGCTAAACTTGTGATTACTACATTAAAGCTTCTGAAACCAACCAACCTGTTACTGTCTAGTCACTTACTTCACCATTTCGCTGCATTATCTACAAATAGGTGTTAAAGTGACAATGTGCTGTAGTGACAATAAGCTATAGTGACAATGTGCTGTAGTGACAATGCGCTGTACTGTCAATGATCCTTGCAGGTTTTGTAGTGGATGGGTTTCACCATAATGGGCCGGACACAGAGACATTTGACATGTCTTCTGTCAAGCACATACTGAAAAAGATGTGGGTAAGAGATATCTGTGGAACATCACAGACAGTTACTTAAACTGCTGTATTTAGTTGTTAATATGATCAAGAATTGAACCACCTAAGCTGACAAAACTGTGACGTAATAATTTGCAGCGTGATAAGACTTAATTTTTGTTGTCAATAAGACAACAAACCCAAACTTACCCTATAGTTGTAACTTTGAATGAAAACGGTACATGTACGCATTGCACTTGGCTTGAGGTGGTGGCCGATATGGGACTAGCAAAGTGTGGTAATATTTTTAAACCCCAAAGCACTCTTGTCCAGAATACAACACTGGCAGCTAAGCAGAGACAAGTTCCCTTTAAACTTAGCGCTGTGTCTTTATTTCTCTTTTGAGGCCTCTTATCCTTTGCTGGAATACATTTCATCGTCATTCCCCGCACATTCTGTTGCACCCTGCACACTACCATGGCGCCTTGGGGATTCCGTGGCGCTCTGCACACTTCGCCATGCCCTGCACACTTCGGCATGCCCTGTGCACTCAGGCATGCTTTGCACACAACAAAGAATTGTCCTAATCTTCCATTAGAGACCATCTGGTGAAAAGCCTGTACAACTGGCCTCATAAGGGTTCTGTCTAATATAAAGTAGTCTGACCTTGCACTGCAGGAGTGTTTACCCCCTGAGAGGCCACGCCTGATGTGCCATGTATGGACACCACTGTCAGTGTTGGAAGGAGTCGAGTGTGGTGTAGACATCTTTGACTCCAGCTATCCATATGTTGTGACTGAGAGGAACGCCGCCCTGGTGTTCAACTATGCAATTAACAAGAAGAGTGAAGTTGAGGCCACTCACAAAGATCGATCTTACGAAATCGATTTCACTGATGACAGGTATCGCTCTTATAACATAACATCTGGGATTTTGATTTGTTTTACTGCAGTGCAAAGTTGTTTGTGAATGTAATTCGTGCGAAACAAGGAATGTTCAAAGTTTGTGATTTAAATGATCCCCCATCACCAATCTCTATTCACCTTCATTCAGGTATTGTGATGATTTCTCACCCATAATGCCCAGCTGTTCGTGTTTTACTTGCACCCACCACACGAGGGCGTACCTGCATCACTTGGTGAAAACGTCAGAACTACTGGCTGGTGTACTACTCATGTTGTAAGTAAGACTTTTACTAGCTGGCAGACTACTAGTCATGATGCAAGTACAACTTTAAGGAATGTACTGGCTGGCAGACCTTACTACTTGTAATGAAAGTACAACTTCAAGGAATTTACTGACTGGCAGACTGATGTTTTATGTGCAGCTTAATGGAACTACTGGCCGATGTATTGCTTGAGTTGTGCTTGGGGCTTTATGAAATGTAGTAGCTTGTGTACTGCTCATTTTAATATGAAATTAAGAGCATGCGCGCAGCTAGGGTGACTCGGGGGGGCTTGAACGAGCCCCCCCATTTGGTGAATTGGGCAAAAAAAGGTCCACTAAAGAGGCAGGAATTACTGAAACTTTGCAAATACACAATTCATAGCTCTGAACATACCCTGTGAATCTTAGTAAAAGGTCCACATTCTAAGAAATTCGAGTATCCACATATTTTAGCTGGTTGCGTGCATGGAGGGAACTATTGACTAAAGTACTGGTCATGTCAGTATGGATTTATGTGAACTATTTTCGGAGTTCTTGTATTTTCTGTGGTTGGTGTAAGAAGGCCTCACTCTTTAGTGGCAGTTTCACTTGGGCAATAATAAGATGACGTGTGCTGCCCCCTGTGTTCTAGGTGAGATGTTAGGAATGTTTTACTGGCAACAGTAATTGAGCATTCTGGTTAAATGCTAGGGGTGTCTGTGGAATATCAAAATTGATCAGTTTGAGCCATTATTTTGTCCCAGTTTGATGACAATTCACTCTACTTAATAATGGTGATGATGACTTCCCATTTGTGTTCAAGTGTGGAGGTTCAGAGTGTGCTGTCTAGTTATCTGTAGCCAGGACATTCTCATTCACTCTAACACAGATGAAATTTGAATCTAATACTGGAAATAAAACTTAATAAAGTTAGCGACGTTGTATTCATCTCTCACGGACTGCAGCTTGGCTATNCATATGTTGTGACTGAGAGGAACGCCGCCCTGGTGTTCAACTATGCAATTAACAAGAAGAGTGAAGTTGAGGCGACTCACAAAGATCGATCTTACGAAATCGATTTCACTGATGACAGGTATAGCTCTTATAACATAACATCTGGGATTTTGATTGTTTTACTGCAGTGCAAAGTTGTTTGTGAATGTAATTCGTGCGAAACAAGGAAAGTGTTCAAAGTTTGTGATTTAAATGGTCCCCATCACCAATCTCTATTCACCTTCATTCAGGTATTGTGATGATTTCTCACCCATAATGCCCAGCTGTTCGTGTTTTACTTGCACCCACCACACGAGGGCGTACCTGCATCACTTGGTGAAAACGTCAGAACTACTGGCTGGTGTACTACTCATGTTGTAAGTAAGACTTTTACTAGCTGGCAGACTGTACTAGTCATAATGCAAGTACAACTTTAAGGAATGTACTGGCTGGCAGACCTTACTACTTGTAATGAAAGTACATCTTCAAGGAATTTACTGACTGGCAGACTGATGTTTTGTGTGCAGCTTAATGGAACTACTGGCCGATGTATTGCTTGAGTTGTGCTTGGGGCTTTATGAAATGTAGTAACTTGTGTACTGCTCATTTTAATGTGAAATTAAGAGCATGCGCGCAGCTAGGGTGACTCGGGGGAGCTTGAACGAGCCCCCCCATTTGGTGAATTGGGCAAAAAAGGTCCACTAAAGAGGCAGGAATTGCTGAAACTTGGCAAATACACAATTCATAGCTCTGAACATACCCTGTGAATCTTAGTAAAAGGTCCACGTTCTAAGAAATTCGAGTCTCCACATATTTTAGCTGGTTGCGTGCATGGAGGGAACTATTGACAAGTGTGGAGGTTCTGAGTGTGCTGTCTAGTGTGGAGGTTCCGAGTGTGCTGTCTAGTGTGGAGGTTCTGAGTGTGCTGTCTAGTGTGGAGGTCCTGAGTGTGCTGTCTCGTGTGGAGGTTCTGAGTGTGCTGTCTAGTGTGGAGGTTCTGAGTGTGCTGTCTAGTTATCTGTAGCCAGGACATTCTCATTCAGTCTAACACAGATGAAATTTGAATCTAATACTGGAAATACAACTTGATAAAGTTAGCGATGTTGTATTCGTCTCTCACGGACTGCAGCTTGGCTATTGATGTTGTTATTATTATGGCTAATAGAGACGAACACAACGTTGGTAACTTTAGTGAGACTTATTTCCATTGTTAGATTCAAATTTCATCTGTTTTCTCAACTGGATGTATCAAAATTAACATACTTTTATCATTCACTTTAACTTTGTATTTCCAGACACAACTTCCATCACTACTTTGGATTCTTTGAAGCGATACGCAAAAGCTTACAAGACAACAACTTTGATGAGTTGAAGCACATGATATCGTCTGCTACACAGAGGTGACACCTGGTGGCCGATAGATTAACCCTTGTTAATGTGTATCTCCACTTAGAACTGCAATAAAAGTATTTTACTTTCTAAATTGCGATAGTTCTTTTGTGTGTGTGTGATGTTTTAGTGCGGTAAAATTGTCTAATTTTGGACATGATCATTGCCAAAATGTGTTTTCCCATTTTTATGCGCCCACATATTTTTATGTGGTTGCATTATGCCGTCATCTACGTCCGTTCAGGCGGTGTCCAAAACCGTTTGACGCATGTTCATGAAATTTTGCACATATGTTCCTTTCGTGGATGGGACGTCATGAGCGAACTTTCGGATGGACTCGACTACCTGTCTGCCCCCTAGTGGCAATTTTAGTTTTTTATGCTTACCTTTGTATCTTCAAAGGTCTTCAGCGTATTTTCATAAAATTTGGCATGTACGCATCTATTAGTGAAATGACGCAATCCACCTGTTTTCGGATAGATTTGACGTAATCTGCGCCACCTAGCGGCCATTTTTACTGTTTTTGAGTATGTTTTTAGTCGTCCAGCCCTCTATCAACCAAACCGCTCTAAGAATGATTTTGGAAATTGGCATGTATGTTCTTACTATGAAGAGGACGGCTGACAATGATTTTCCAACGATTTCAACGACTGTGGTGCCTCCTAGTGGCAGTTTTTTTTTTGCGCTTATGGCTGTATCTCCTAAACCATCTACAGGATGTTTACTAAATTTAGTAAGTGCATTTATATGATGTTGACAAAGGACGATGACGACTTTTGGACGGATTTGAATCCTGGTTTGCAACCTGGTGGCAATTTTTTTTACGTTTACCTCTGTATGTTCAAAGGTCCTAAATGTATTTTCAAAAAAATTGGCGTACAGGCTTCTGTTAGTGTGATGACTCTATCTTTCTGTTTTCAGATGGATGTGACTTAGTTTGCGCCATCTAGTGGCCATTTTTACTGTTTTCGAGTCTGTTTCTTATGCATCCACCCCTCTATCAACCAAATCGCTTTCAGGATAATTGTGAAAATTGGCATGTATGTTTTTACTATGAAGTGTACCTCTGACAATGATTTTCCGATTACTTCAGCTACTGTGGCGCCTCCCAGTGGCAGTTTCGTTTTTTGCGCCCAAGGGTATCTCTTAAACCATTTGTATTTTCTTTAATAAATTTAATAAGTGTATTTATATGATGTTGACAAAGAACAACAACTTTGAGTGGGATCTGATTTCTGGTGTGCCCCACGGTGGCAGTTTTAGATTTTAAATTTACCTCTATCGTCAAGGGTCCTCTAAGTATTTACATAAAATTTTGAATTCAGGCATCTGTTGGTGAGATGACGCTATCCACGCGTTTTGGATGGAATCGAGGTGTTTTGCGCCTCCTAGTGGCCACTTTTTCCGTTTTCAAGTCTTGTTTTTTGGCGTTCACTCTTCGATCAACCAAATCATTCTAAGGATGGTTTTGAAAACTGGCGTTTATGTTCTCTGTGTGAAGAGAATGATTGACGATGACAACTTTGACTACTGTGGCGTCTCCAATGGTAGTTTTGTTTTGTTTTGCGCCCATAGCTGTATCTCCTAAACCCACTGCTGGGTCTTTATTAAATTTAGTATAAGCTAACAACAGACAATGACTACTTTCAGGCGGATCCAATGAACACTCTGCCCCCTAGTGGCAGTTTTCATTTTATTCTGTTTTCCTTTGTTTCTCTGAAGTTTCGTGACAGATTTCTATGAAATTTTGTGTAAAGCTTTCTATTACAGAAGCTATGACATGTTCCCATTATCGGATGGATTGTACGTTGTTGCGCCATCTAGTGGCCATGTTTATGACCAATAAACAACCCTAAAAGCACAGTTTGCGATGCATTTGTGGGCGCATTTCAACGTTCCGCGTTGCTCTTGTTCAGGGGTTTTAACATTGCTCTGAATGCCCACAGTTTTTGAAAGCTTTGACTTTTGTTACAAAACCTGAACATGGAATATGATTTAAGTTGGTGCTTCATTTGTTTCAGGAAGAAATGATAAAATCAATTTCACGTAGCAGCCATGTTTTATCGTAAATTGTAGTGGTCTTACCATAACCTGTTGGCTATATCAGCGTTGTTTACTGTTATGTTAAATAAAATATCAGGACCCAGTTGCGTAAAAGTTATACGCCATATAGCAACAATGACGTCACATTAACACGCGTCACGTTGTTATTGTTGAACAATGCACCTGACGTCATGTAACAGTTAAACTTATCCAGCGGATAATTTTGAAGTTTTATGCAACCCAGCCCAGACGTATTTAAATTAGGCATAACTAGAACTACATTATTATGGTGTAGGGCAAATGTATACCGTGTCATTTTGGTTGAATTATGATGTTCTGGTTATCCTATGTATCTTTTCATTAAGAGGTTAGGCATGTATTCAGTAGTAGTCTGAGTCTTATTAGGTGTTCCTGGAGATTGTTGTGTTCCAGGATACAAGTGTCATGCAAGCACATAACAGCTCCAGCCACTATAGGGACTGTAAGCCATGCACATAACAGCGTTTTCCCGTTCAGTGACGTTACCAGACGTACATGTAGGGGGTTCTGAGCGTGTGATAACATCTAGCTTCTTTGCTAACTGCCAAGCACACTCTTTTGTCTGTTATGACAACAAGCAGGCCAATTATCTACCAAACTTATTACAGACCACGTGTGAACACAGTCAAACTCAGAGTGAATTGGTGTATTTGGAAACGGAGAATAGATTGTCGTAACTTCGGTTGCACTGAGTTGTGCGAATTTGGCGATTCAAAAACTAAACATGATCACCATTTGACGAAGAATTCGGAAATGCTATTGGTTTATGTTCAAATATGGTATAACTTAACTTTTATTTTTAACAGCACAGCCCAGTCAGGGTAGATACCATCTTATTGGAGATTAGAGCAATTATCGAACAAAAGAGAGCTGGCCATCCAACCATAAATGCCGGAATGGAGTTAATCAGTTGTGTAAGATATTGGCTATAGTGGTAAACTTTCCAACTTGTGGTTAGGCTATAGAATCGTACAAGTTGGGAGCAACGGGAAAACGCGGTAATGAGAGGGTGTTACTCGTGTGCATGCATGCCTGCCTGCCTGCGTGTGTGTCCGCACCGCATCATCCACAGCCATCAATCACCATACATCACCATGCTCTCCATTCATGTCGTGTGACCGCTAAAACTAGAGTCACTCACTGCCCACTGCAGATCATGCAATATGGCTGAATAGCCATCAACTGAGTTAATCTAGGACTTTTCAAGACTCCTCCTAGGAAGTAAATAATTTCATCAACTTTTGGAAAATGGTATGCAGTATACAGCTGATTACAATGAACCTTGGCACAAATAAAGTTGGTAGGGCTCCATTGGGAGTGATTCATGCATATTTAATTGGAACTTAGGGGAATTTTATTGAGAAAATTATGTAGATTTATGAAATCATAATTTAACAAAAATGATTCACTTTCCCACAGTCCATATACTATGAAAACCAATTTTGACGTATGAAAGCTTTATTAAGATGACCACTCATCTACGCTGTGTACTTATTGTGAACATGAGGAATTGATATTGGAGTTGTGGCGCGTGTCCAGTTCAACCAATGAGTGGTACATGTTTCCAAGCGCCATCTACTGATAGCATAAGGGATGACAGTAGCAGCAACCTATTGTGTTCCCATACCGTCTGTCCTCTCGAAACGACGAGTCCTATATTGGTATTGTCGCCAACTAGATGTAGAAAAACAAATAAATAGAAAAACGTTACAGTAACACAATATACTCACATGTAAAGTTGGTATCTGACCGATAAGAGTGCGTAACTACTCAACCATCCACTACACTATACATTATAACTCGTTAAACCTGAACATAATAGTTATATTATTCCTCTAGCGGAATTTGATGTTTACCGTAAAACTAATATGTCATTTATTGGATCGCGTGGCCGAAACATTATTAATACTTTAACAAAGAAAGGTACATTCATAGCAAAAAAGTACCAAGGACCTGGCAGCCAAATTTTATTAGACATTTGTGTTCTAAAGCATTTCAAAAACGGTATACAGGCTATTCTTGTGTTTTGGCTTTAGACGAATGTCTCATTAATTAAGCCATATTTTGTTAACCTCTCATCCAAGAGTGGAACACTATGGAAATATTTCCCAACAACTTAGTATCTGGAAGTTTCAAATAAATCTGATCTACCATTTCAGGAGCTGATCCAGGATTTCTAAGAGAGGGTGGGGGCATTGGATGAAGTATTTTCAAAAAGGGGGTACAAGTCAACAATCAGTTAAAAATTGTAGATTTGATATCACTATAAAGTCAAGGGAAAAAGGGTCCGAAACCTCCTCATTTATAGGATTTAACGCCGCAAAGTTAGCCAAATTTGTACTAGGCCTACAATGTACTTGATCTTAAATTGGCTCTCTGGTATTTCCGTCAGGGCAGTACAAATTGGTCAAAAGAACTCTGATCACTGTGTTTTTGATTTTTGCAATAGGAATACCGTGTGCGGTTTTGTGATGTACAAACTTTGACTTCAATTCGATTCCACATATTTGTTGAAGTTTGCAAGTTGGGTACTTGGTCAAAACTAAATACATAACTAACACATTTATTTAAGTGGATGCCAAACCCTGAGTTGGTGAGTTCACCAAAAGCTGATTTTGTCGCTAGCTGACGCTATGTTGGTATCCCGCTTAAGTGACAAGTGCATTAAAAACAACGTCTCGCTAACTCATGTAAGTAAATTTCAGTATTTGATTCAGTTTTTCTATACTTTGTTTTCTCAACTGAACGTCTCAAAGCTGCCCTGCCTTTGATAAAGCATTATTTAACCACATTATCATCAATTGGAGTTTGCATTTGAGAGTGGTCACGGTCTTTCCCCGCTGTCGTCACGTAACTTGCTGGCCGATTTAGCCGTCTTTGGAAGAGATTTTAAAACTTCATCCAATCTTTTAGAGTTGAAAAACTTAAAAGAGGATTCGTTTATTTTAAAGCGTCAAATGATTAAAAAATGTGTTCGTGGTCTCAATGCGGATTTGGTTTCCATTTTAACGAAGTTTAATAACAGAAGAATATATATGTTGTTGTTTTTTAAGAATCACGTGATTTGTTAGTGCAGGTGCGACAATCTTGCAATGTATATAATTTATACAAACATTAAACAAGAAAATAGTTTGTGTGATCTACATATGTAGCAACGATAAAAATATGTGCGTAACAAACACGTGACCAGAGATAAAAAGAGACCAACGTTGGCAAGATGGGGTCTTTTATTATGACGGAATACAAACCCGAAGAATACACCTTTTTCACACAAACGCCATGTTACAAAGAGCCTCCTTTTAGGGTTTGAAAAAATAAAACACTCTGCGCTCAATCACTGCGCATAACGTGATTTTTTCTCGTGCATCGTTGTATTTATGTCTTAATTGAATTAGTTTTTAAATCTAAAACGAGGCTCTTTTTAAAATGATGACTGCGTGAATAACGTCTATTGGGACAAAAATGAAATGTTATATTTAAACAGTAGCAATCTCTGCAAAGATGCAGACGCAGCGCATGTCCATAGTTTATGTCCGCAGTTACTGTGTAATGTGTGTGCTGT
Source organism: Phoronis australis (assembly GCA_002633005.1). Lineage (NCBI taxonomy): Eukaryota > Metazoa > Phoronida > Phoronidae > Phoronis > Phoronis australis. The sequence goes on along the minus strand of NMRA01000717.1, from coordinate 125,392 downwards.
AATATGCTATTGTACTCTATCTAGTGATTTCCGAAGAACGCTTAGTAATGATTTTATTTGGGATTTGCACAAATTCGGTGCGAAGGATATTCTGTTGCCTGTGACTGTCCCGTTAATGAAATCAGCCATGACCACGAATTTTAACAATTAATACATTTATTTACCCTGAAATCATATCATTAGTAAATATGGCTGAGCTGGGGGACCCAGTTACATAACCAAACAATGTGAATAATATTACATCACACAGATCAAATACATGTATTTTAAAAGGATCTCGTAATGATTGGGCGACCAACCATTAAAAGACATTATCATAAGGGGGGAGGGGGGGAGATGGATNGAGGTGCCTTCAATCACAGAGATATGGATGGAGCAAGTGTGTAAGGTCCAGTTTAATGTTTACACAATATAAGGTAGCATTAATGGTTCACTAATTCAAGTAAATATGGAGATAACCGACATGAAGAGTATCAGCATTCATTGTTAAACATAACCATAAACGGTTATGAAAGCGACGTTTCATAGTAACCAGCATACTATATAGTTTGCACAGGAAGGTGGTCGCATCGCCATAGATCTTACCTCGAGGACACGTAGGTATGTCACAATATTCCTTCACGCCACCTAGCGACATACACCACGGTCCCTCGCTGTCTCTATCTGGGTTACGACACCAACTTGATAACTGTACCTCTTCATCCCATTTCTCATACTCCTTGATCCAATCTGATGTACCGGTGTTTACTTCATTCAAATAAACGGATTTCCATACAACACACTGCTTGCCTGATTCAGTCTTGGACGTCTTTCCAGTGAACATAAGACCTTGCTCATCGGACAAACAGTTTCCATCTGGCTCTGGACAATAAAATGAAACGCGGTTTTTAAATCTAAAGAAGCATTTCCTCCCTGTTATACGAAACCTTAACAAGGAATTTAAGCTGCATTTTGCACTGCTTAGCAAGCTAAGGAGAAAATTGAACCGGACCTTTAATCCCATACAACTGGGCTTCTATCTTTTCCATGTTAAACGACTCAAGTCACAGGCAATGACTATGTACACGTGCCATTTTCAAATTTGAAACTTTTGGATTGGACAGCCTCTATAAACTCTGAAGCGTATTGTCGGGTCGCTGGTGGTTTCGAGGTTTCCATGGTTACGGAAATGAATCTTATCACAGTAAGGAATATTGTGATTTTATATGAGAGCCAAAAACGTATATTATTATTTTCTGTTTTACCCTGGTAAACAAGGCGAAATACATTTGTTTTCCGTCAGTACAAATGATACTAGTTTTAGTTGTACACTGTATACATCGGGAACCTACCTGACGCTAGGGCATGTCGAGCGAAAGTAAGCAATAAAAACCGTTAACGAGAACAGGGCAAGCAGTGACCTGGTGGAGGACCTGAAGGAGGATCACAAATGACTCTCGTGATGCTCCACTCCTCGGGATGATCACAAATGACCCTCGTGATGCTCCGCTCCTCAGGAGGATCACAAATGACTCTCGTGATGCTCCACTCCTCAGGAGGATCACAAACAACTCTCGTGATGCTCCACTCCTCAAGAGGATCACAAATAAGTCTCGTGATGCTCCACTCCTCAAGAGGAGAGACCAATTGCCTAAACGCCAGAGAGATCAATAACGACAGTTGACAGAGCAGAGGGTACAGATTCTGAAGAATCTAGCTTGAAGGCTGATGACCAGGACGCAAACAGAGCTTCACCAGTGATTGACTGTGCGTACAACAATACATGTGCATGACGTGGCAATACGTCAGTTCATTGAGCCCCAGGAACTTCAGATGTTTGATCAAACTGAGATTAAGGGCGAACGGCAGACCACGTGAAAGGGATTTCTACGCGACAGAAACGGCTCAGCTGCAACTTGCTCTCTAAGACCAACTAAACGTTGTCAGTCATGCAAAAACAATGCGCCAAGAAAGATCACGAAACTGGGAACGTTACCTACCGAGAGGTACTGCAGCAAGCACATGGCAGCCATTATTCGAGTTTCTCTAGAGCAGGCTATTGAGAGGTTCTAGGCATATTATAAATAAGTAATGGGCCGAGGAATATAATGGTGAGGTAAGAAACAACCACCACCAGTATGCCTACTCTACAGTGTCAGCTGCAAATAACATCCGCACACCGAATGAGTTGTTTCAGCGAGTCAGACAAGCAAGTTTCTATTTCACTCTAAAGTACCAATGGCCTTTTTGTCGTAGTTATGATTGCGCTTTGAACACTTAACAGGGACTTCCTAGGACGTTTCATCGTATTGAATGTGGCCACTGAGTTGAATTAATCAGTTGTGACGTGACGTCAATGAATGAATCAAAGAGTGTGACAGTTAGCTGTTAATTAAACAAGTCAAAGTTTCGCTGGATAATTAGAGCAGACAATTTGTCGGAGGTTTTGTTTTATTAGGCTTGTATTCGTTTAGTGATGGCAAGTTCAAACCTGTCATTGCACGGGAAGTCATTTGCACCGGTCAGTGAAGACACAGGTTCACCCTTTTATTGAAGTCACTGAAAACTGAGACCTCAAGTAATACAAGTAAAAATAGTAGAATTATTTGATGTGACAGCAGGAGCAGCAGCAGCAGCGACAGCAGTAGTATTAGTAGTATTAGTAGTATAGTAGTATTAGTAGTATAGTATTATTATTATTATTATTATTATTATTATTAGTAGTAGTAGTAGTAGTAGTAGTAATAGTAGTAGTAGTAGTAGTATTAGTAGTATTAGTAGTATAGTAGTATTAGTAGTATAGTATTATTATTATTATTAGTAGTAGTAGTAGTGTTAGTAGTTTTAGTAATAGTTGTATTAGTTAGTAGTAGTAGTAGTAGTATTAGTAGTAGTATTAGTTTTATTATTATTATTAGTAGTAGTAGTAATATCAGTAGTATTATTAGTACAAGTAGCTGTATAGTATTAGCTGTAGTAGTAGCAGTAGTTTTAGTAGTAGTATTAATGTTAGCAGTAGTAGTAGTAGTAGTAGTATTAGTGGTGGTATTAGTGGTAGCATAAGTATTAGTATTGGTATCAGTAGCATTATCAGTAGTAGTATTAGTATTGGTATCAGTAGCGCTATCAGTAGTAGTATTAGTATTGGTATCAGTAGTACTATCAGTAGTAGTATTAGTATTGGTATCAATAGTACTATCAGTAGTAGTATTAGTATTGGTATCAGTAGCACTATCAGTAGTAGTATTAGTATTGGTATCAGTAGCACTATCAGTAGTAGTATTAGTATTGGTATCAGTAGTACTATCAGTAGTAGTATTAGTATTGGTATCAGTAGTACTATCAGTAGTAGTATTAGTATTGGTATCAGTAGCACTATCAGTAGTAGTATTAGTATTGGTATCAGTAGTACTATCAGTAGTAGTATTAGTATTGGTATCAGTAGTACTATCAGTAGTAGTATTAGTACTGGCATTAGTAGTGGTATTAGAAGTAGTATTAGTAGTATCAGTGGTTGTATAAGTAGTAGTATTAACAGTAGTATTAGCACTAGTATTAGTAGTATTAGTGGTTGTATAAGTAGTAGTATTAACAGTAGTATTAGCAGTAGTATTAGCAGTAGTATTAGTAGTATTAGTATAGTATTATCCGTTACCACTGCTATATGAACAATGTCTCCGTTACTCACGTCACTACTGTCAATGTGATATGGGTCGCCAACTCCAGACATTGTCAGATTAATACAAACTAAAGAATCCCTAAATCCAACGTAATTGGGTTCTCTAACAACATATTTTGTCGCAGAACACTCGTCGATGGGAAGTGGTGACGATAATTTTAGAAAAACAGCCCGAAAACAAAAGTAGTACAGATCCTCACACTACACTCAACGCAGAGCCAAATTGGCACGAAATTCTTGCCTCCCAAAGTGTCACTTCGGGAGTTGTGGACGAGTAATTAATTAAATTACGAAGAATTACAATGAAGTGTAAAATATGTGTGGGATAACCAACGAACCTTATTTTTGCTAATATGACATGAAAAAGGTTGCCTTCGCTCGAATGAGCCCCCCCATTTGGCGAAGTGGGCAAAAGGTCCGCCTCAGAGAAACAAAAAGTCCGAAAAAACAAGACAAAAGTCCACTGAAAAGGCACAGACGCACAGTGAAGGTGGCACACCGTTATTTTTTTAGTCCTTCCAATTTTGTCATTAAAGGGTCCACATCGCCAGAAATTCGAGCCCCCCATATTAAAGGCTAGGTGCGCGCATGTTATACCCCATCTACGAATATATGAAGCGGGAACGTGACTTGAAAATAGATAGGCCTACAGAATGCTCAAAGACTGACTTGTCACTACCACCACAAACACTGTCAACGCCTCACAGGAAACGAGAAGCTTCAATATCCAACTTTTCACGCTAAACACAGGGTACAATGACTATTGCTGCAAGTAGTTGTCTCAATTCTATATAGTATGTATCGAGCATCACCAGATAATGTTTGCGGGTGTTCTAATTCCACAGATAATCGACTGGTAGGGTTTTTTGTTACTTTGGACGTAAAATTGGTGGAACCACTTTAAAAACACAGTTATGGCTATGAAATGTGCTTTACTGACCAAAAACAATTTCAATGGACAACGTTCTTATTGTTAGAGAATGCTAACTTACCGGGATCGGGACAGGGGGCGCTAGTTGTGCCACATTGGGTCAACTCTAGAAATAGAAAGAACACAGCGCCACATACATGTATGGGCCAAACTATCACAGCTGCATCATAAGCTTAACATTGGGCGGAGCACATTTCCAAGTGATGTGACCTCTTTTTTGAATATCAATCAATAGTTTCAATTGTTCTAGAAGTCAGTCAAAAATTAATGATGACCTTGAGAGTCGCTCTAAAATCACGCAATACACGCTTAAATATTACCATCTCGAACTGAAGACACTCAGTGGATAAGCAAATCAAGCAAATGGGACTCAGAAATGAGAAAAATAGCTTGTTAATTATGATAGACCTTTACTGTTACTCGGTGATTTCAACAAATCAGCGAGTTTCAATTTAAAGTGGCAGTTTGTCGTTGGTTAACTGTCAATATTGAGGTCTTCTTGATAGAAGCAGTTTGGTGTTACAACGCATCACCACAGTCATCTGACTTTCAGATTTTGCTGGACGAGCCGACGACTCGGTCGGTGATAGGTACGTAAACTTGTTCTCTAGCTTGGCGATCCAATAACGCACAATTACCTGCCGGACAGCGTGCAATGTCACAGTAACGCCACTTAGAGGGATCGTATGATAAGCGAATATAACACCAGGGGGCTTTCGAGTTGTCAGGGTTTCTACAGTCTGTCGACTGTTTTTCGGCGCTACTCCATTTGTCGTAGGCTGACCGTACGGTGGCGCTGAAGAACTTTGTTTTCGTGTTCCAAGGGGCACAATCGTCATGGTAATTTGCGATGTGGGTCCCTTCGAAATTAACGCCTTTTTCATCCGTAATGCATGTTCTGTCTACAATTTACGAAAAATGAAACAACCATCACGGTAACGAATTGATTTTCTCTTCTAAACCGCTACAGATGTACTTCAGGTTATGCTCAAGGAATTGACGTGATTGTCAGATGGTGCTTTTGCACCTTGGTTCTCTGCCTAATATTCCAAAATCAGTGCCACTAGGTCTCTCAAGCGCTACTGTGTCGAGAGAGGCGTGAACCACGGCATAAAATTTCGGGTACTGGTATCTATATAAAATGCATCGTTTGTACAAACTCCGTCTCCCGGCTCGCTCCACTTCAGACCTTCGTTGCGCCTGTTTCGGCACCGCCATGGTCCCAGGTATTGCACCGGCTCCCTATTTGGATTCGAGGTGTTCTATTTTTTCTCTCGGGCAAATTTTTTTGCGGACGCGGAGGGAGGGTGGCCAGTTTCGCACTGGCTTTGGTGACGTCAGTCGGTCGGCTCAACGGCCTGGGTGACGTCACTCTGTCGGTTTGATTTCACTGCCTCCGGTTTCTGTCGCGTACATAATTCATCGGGTCTGTCGCCGCCAAAATTAATTTTTTAGTCTTCCTTGAGTAAACTAAATTATTTACTCGGGTGTTGGAAAATTGGCGTTCTTCAGTTATTCTACTGCTAAAATTGCGATGCGCTTTTGGGCGCAATTGCGTCACCTATTGGCCAATTTCCATGATCTTCAGTCAACTGTGAGGTTGCGTACATGTCGTAAATATCGGAAGTGGTTTCATTTCGTTACAAGTTTTTACTAATTTAATACCAGAAGAACCAATTTCAGAACAAACTCTCGAGAGATATCGCAAAATTTTAGGAAATGGCGCGTACGCGTGCGTGTCACGAGTATGCACTGTTTTCAAAACGACGGTCGGACAGATTTTCCTTTGTTACAAAAGGCGGAGAATTACGAAAAATAACGTTTGTTAGATTTTTTTACTTCTATCAACGGCTGTAACAGGCAAGGTGAATGTCGGTTCATTCCCAGATTCTGAATGCACCCCTGAAGGTTGTTAGCTCTAAGTTTCACGACGAGGTGACGAGCTGAGCACCTGGGTTGTTTGAAATTTCGATGTCCCGGCGACGCGGGAGTAGTCTACACACGGCTACCTAGCTGTATATTGACGAGATAGTCGTCGTACAGCTAGCTGCCTTTTACCCCAGTATGTACATTTATGATGCATTTTTTGTAAATACATATACTTTGTGTGCTATACGATATTTTAAATGCATTCTTAGTTTTCACTTTAAAAAGAGTAATATTTAATAACTGTACTTTGTTTTACGGCAGGGTCAAATGTTATGAGTGGAAAGAAATTTGTACTGCGAAGGGAAAGAATCCCGCAGCCGCACACCTTGCCTACTAAAATATGACGGTGACAGAAATTCGTCTTGAAGCTTTTAACACGGTCTCTTCAAGAAGTATTCCTGTCTCTTGCGATAAACACTCGGTTCACTCTAATGAGCTATTTCACACCCTCGGCGTTTCCCAGTGGGTAACGGCTAGTTTATTTTTAATATGCTAAAAATGGATTTCTAGTTTTTCACGCACGTGTACGTAATTTAATAGCGCACTGCGCACGCGCGTGACCACGATACAACAATAAGAAAATGAAGAGCATGGTTCATGGAACTACCAATCATCGCTCGAATTATCACATATTGATTGGGACGTTTTGGTTTGAAAAATTATCGTCCTTCGCACCACCACGCTATTCTCAATCCCACTGGCTGCTCTAGCTTCATATTGAGCAGTAACCCTTCACAGCACTGCGTCACGTGTTGGGCTATGGCTGAATATTTCTTCACAGCACTGCGTCAGGAGTTTGGCTATCATGGCTGAATAAAAGCACACACTGTGATAGACGTGAACTCAATAAGAGGAACTGTACACAAAGGTGTCTATCCGTTGTTATAACTACATGTATGAATATACAGGTGACATTTCTTCTGTCAAAGTTTTGAACACGTCTGTCCTAACAACCTACCTTTTAGAGCCAGCTGTACTCCTAGCAGACCGTCTACGTTTTGAACACGTCTATCCTAAGAACCTACCTTTTAGAGCCAGCTGTACTCCTAGCAGACCGTCTACGTTTTGAACACGTCTGTCCTAAAAACCTACCTTTTAGAGCCAGCTGTACTCCTAGCAGACCGTCTACGTTTCCCAGTAAGTCTACGTACTCTCTGTCAGTGGCTAGAATTAAAATGAATCTACTGAGACATGCAGATTAAAAGGTTATGAGAACTAGTAAGAGTTCTGTGGACGGAAAAATATTGCGACTGTAGTTAGTGTAATCACTCATTGTTTGTAACACTTCCGAGTCTTGCATGATCTGGCATCTGCGGAACGCACGCCCTCTGCCGCCCTGTTTGGTATATAAGTCAGTTCGGTTAAAACTCATGATTTGCACAATTTACCCCGATTAATCGTACTTTTAGATATTCATGACAGCGGTTTGTTCAGTGAGAGGACCGTAGGCCTGGGTAGAAATGGAAAAAATGGGGTTGGTCAAGTTTTATGACAATCGTGTGTTGTAATGAGCGATCTATATTCACGTAGTACGTTACAGTTATTTTGAGTAAAACGTGTTTTCATGCCCCTGACTCGCCATGACGTGGAGGTTTGCCACTCAAGCGGCGCAGTTTGTCATAAAGGCTTACACCTAGTTCTAGTGGCTGATACTGGCGTTAACTCGCTCAATGAACGCCCTCATTTTTACTCCGGCTGAGAAAGGCATACTTGACAGGAACCACTCGTGAAACCATGTAATTTGCCTTGGTACATCCACCGGAATAAAATGAGATTGTAAAAATGACCCAAAGTTGCCATTTTTGACCCTTTTCACCTGAAATCACAAATTCACTGGTGATCCGGTGCAGGAGAGGAGTCGAGAACTTATATATAATATTCTGTCACTCTAGATTCCAAAACGTTGACATTGTGACCAGAGATTTTGTCAAGTTCCACATGTTGAAAGAATTCCCATGACGGAACTTTACACTTTTGGAGGCTTTGAAGCGTTTACAATAATTTTACTACACAAAATCTAACTAAACAAGCACTTATTTTAAGAAATAATTGAAGAACTTCAAATTTAAAGAAAAATCGACGACATTTTGGTGATTTTTGGTTTCCCGTCACGTGATGTCATTAGTGGAAAACGTTGATCAGTACAGTATATACATGACTACGCAGTGGCGAATAGTAGTGATCTTGGAATTACAAAGACAGAGAGTGAGCAACAGGTATGGGGATGGAGGTGAAGACGACGCTCAGACCACAGGTAAAACAAGTAATGAGTTATACTTTGCCATATCGGCAACCAGTGACTTTCTATGTTTGAGGCCGTACGAACTCGACCTGTCCTCCCCAGCACCAGCGGGTTCAGCTAAACCAAGATGAGGACCTAGAAGCCCGACTCAAGGGCTTAGCAGTTTGACCCAGTGGGACTCGATGCCACGACCTCGACTAAAGAATTATCTTGCACCTCCATGTATCATCCTAGGCCATACTGCCTCCTCTCAATCGGTTTTAGGTCCTTGTCTGTTTTTCAAATGAACTGGTAATGTTGTAGTTTTAAGAGTCCACCTAACATCAAGAGAGAGGTTTATTTAATGAAATCCAGTATGGCAGTGTTGGTGGCTGACTCGGCAAACTAGTTCGTTTGAAAACAGGCTTGCTCATGTTGGTGCTTGTATTATAAAGAACGAAAACTTGTTTTTTTGGGTATAGAAGGCGCCAACAGAGTTCAAAATGAGTCAGGCCCAAATCAAATCAAAATGTTTTGAGGCCGAAAGAAATCACGAATACTCTCTTTCTTAAAGCCTCAAAATGAAAACGATGTTTTAACACAAATAAAAAAGTTGCCTTACGCCAAAGGATCGTCAAAAATCCAGTGGTTTCGCTGGTCACAATATGGCTTCCAGTGTCAACAACAGCGCACCTGTTAGCACAGAAAGAATAAGGTAGACAATTCAACATTAGTTATCAACGTTTCATGACGGTACGAGGACTCTGAAATGGATTCGGAATGCGACTTATGATTCGAATTTTTGAAGCGTAAAACATCTCTTGAATTTAGACGTGTCATGTTGCCGTGGTCAAGTAATTACCCTTACCTGATGCGGCTGGCTTCGAAAGAATCATGGATGAAAACAGTCACCCTTATTGAAAATGTGGCTTCCAGTTTACTGATGACAGGCCTTGATTTGATCACCTCTTCTCCTTCCAAAGGGCGGCGGTACAGTCGATGGAACTCCAAACTGAACTTCTCGTCGCCACTAACAACTGCCTTGCATTCAAACGTGTAAAATCGCCTGCTGGCCACGAAACCCGCTTGTGGCTTTTCGTTTCCTTTGAAAAGTGGCTGTTTTGGATAGCCAGCGACACCTATTATCCGAGGTAAACCTGGAACCGTAACCACTTAAAGTGCAAAACACGCAACATGTAAAGGTGTGGAAACTCGTCTTCCGGGGTCCAGAACATTGCTTTTTTATTTACCGTCATTAACTGGGTCTCAAAGTGTTCCTTACAGAAATTAGAGTGGAATTCTGGCCCGGGCTTTAGACATCAATCGTGATTTTAAAACCAAATTCAATGAGTTAGCTTGTCTCGGCTTTTAGTTTGTGAGCCTTCACATCTTTCTACAAGTCCGCCTAGACTTCCCAAGTTTCCCCGTCGTCAGTAAAATACTCCATACAGGGCATAACCGGGTTTACAACTTCTTGCGAAACTTCCAAACACGTCAATTGAGTCCCATCCATTGATGGTGTAAAGAGAACCAAACGATTTGTGTGGTGCTTTCAAGAAAAATAATGATTTGTAACAAAACAAATGGTGCTCGAAAGAGGTAGTCCGTTAAAAGAAAAAATTGTTGTAAACACGAGTCCCAAATTATGAAACACGTTTTATAACACTGAATAACGGACATCAAACTAGTTCTCAATATCCGAGAGCCACCCGCCAGTGACTACTACCGAAAAATGTACTGCTAACGAGGTGGAAAACAGGACGCAAAATTTTCAGTTTAACATCGCATCAAAAAATTGAAAAATTGGCTTTTTAAATTATTCAAAAAAAAGCAAATTGGATTGGAACATTTTGGTGTACTACTTCATGTGCGACCTCTATTGACAGAAGCTGGGGCAACTGGGGAAATTCGAAATTTAATCAACTCGCCCTCGATCTAACTCTTCTCTTACATTGCTGAATTTCTTTCATAATGTCAGGCACTCCTCAATTGATTAACAAGGGAAGTACAATAGGTTGCACTGATGGTTGGTGTGTTTCGCAGTCACTAGGTGTCGCCACCGAACTCAAGGTGGGTGCACTAATTGACCCACAAGTCTGTCTCCAACACAACAAGTGTCAGCGGTGTAGTGGTAAATTTAGATGTACGTGCGTGTATACGCTCGAACACCTGCGTATCATCATTTGCATCTATCTGCTATTACAACTCAGTCTACGGTATGTAGACGCTTCATTGAAAATGGGAAGGTGTATTCCATCTGCGTGAAAGCACTACACTAATGGTGATTAGGATGTACAGTAGATGTACAGAACATCAACTATAGTATTCTTTTAAGAACGCATACATTCCACTTAGAGGCTCAGCACCATTTTCAAGATTTTTATGAACAACAAAAAGACCATTTTATAGCATTGATTGTCCTCTTTAACTAATTTCATGCTGAAATTATGAATATTTGTGCAGCACAGCTGTAATGTAAAACATTTCCAGACCCTTTGAAATAAGGTTGTATTGGAAGACTCATTCCGTCAAGTACACGTAGATACGTGAATATTCATTAACAATGCTACGAAAGGTAGCACAGTAGAATGTTGATCAAGGTTAACAGGGTTTCTCTAATTAATGAAACTGACGTCATAACATTCAGTCATTCCCATTGGTTGAAATCTCGGAAAGCCCTGTCAGTTTACTCTTACGTACTATGACGAACATCTTTGACTTGGAAGTGGTTGCAATTTATTGAGACCGGCAGTGATCGAAGTAAACAAAATCAAGGAAACCCCGTTCCAGCTGCGTATGCTCAAACAAGTACATGTACTGTGCATAAAGTTGTGTGCAAGTGTTGGCAATGTGATCGCTATGAGTAATGATGCCTACACACGGAATTCCGTGTGTCGTTCATCATATGTTTTCACAGGGCCACTTTTCGCTATAGGTGGCGGAGGGTAAAATACCTGTCGCATTAAAACAACTAGGGAATACCTGAAAAAAGTACCTCACACTATTGGCGGGGCACCATAGGGGGCTGGGGGCTATAGCCCCCTTTTCAGTGCTGCACCGCCCCTGAGATTAAACCGGGTGCTGTGTGGAATAACTGGTTTCTGCACCAGCGCCACCTTTTGTAAAGTTCAGGATGTGTGGGTTTCCCTGGTAGATTGCCGCCGTATTGATCTGTGCGTTAAGGTGGCACTGAATAGTTAGGCTGTGGCGCGGCAAATTTGCACTCCCAAAATATTAAAATTTTGGGGTAGGCCAAGTTTGAGGGCATTTTGTAGGTGGGCATTGTATATAGGCTCAGTGAATGTGGTTTGTTTGTATTTATGAACATGCTAAGAATAAAAAAGGCCACTTTGTCGGCTGTGGCTGCTCTTTTCTTCATGATGGCTGCCCCGGTTGCAATTGTGCATTGCTGGGTAGCGACTGAGAAATTGGCTGCGATTTTAGGTAGCCGTCAAACAAGCCAGAATTGCCAAAAAACTAGTTGGTTGACAGAACTTTTGGACCACGTTTTCGGAATCTGTAGGAAATTTTCTTTCAGAATCTATTGTTGGTTTTAGTCGTGCATCGGCAGGGAAGTGGTGGTTTTGAGGTGAAAAGTGCACTTTTTTGCCCCTATTTTTCTTAGTCGCGTTTGGTTTTCAGTGGGATTGAAAGGGTCAAAAATACAAGAGAGAATAAAGTTTCTGCGCACATCTGTAGGGCTTTTTATGTGACATATCTGAAAACATGTCCTTCTTTGCATCCTGTTTTTGACAGAGTGAAGAAAAGGTGACAGATCAAGTGATGTGTGTTTTGCTGGGCAAAACCCAGTGAGAACTGTTCTGTTACGTGCCTCTTAAGCGAGTAAGCTGCGACGCGTTCAAGATGTTATCTAGAGTGAACTGCAATATGAACATGCAGTGTACTGTTCAGTGTTCATGTCTTCTTCGACACGACGTCTCGGTAGAAAAATACCGTAGTTTTACTCATTGGAACAACTGCCAACACGCAGGCTGACCAAGACGACCAATTTGATTTAAACGTGCTCGAGTTTCATTGTGTGCCCGCGGCCTTTCCAAACTCTGTCAGATTTATACAGGATTGTTAACTATGTTCACACAGTAGAGATTGGTAAAGCCGCCAAAAGTGCAGGTCGAGCTTCACCAGTCTCTTAAGTCCACGGTCACGTGTCAAGGCTCACGTGTCTACTCTCTGAAATCTGAAACTACATTGTAGACTCGAAAATCGCCTGTACGGCACGACACTTAAAATAAACTATGACAAATTTACTATACTCAAATCAAGCGACATTATTCGTTTCTGTTCGAGTCAGTGTCTGTGTTCGGAGCTCACGTCTAATATTGGGTCCTGAACGTACAGAGACTCTGACGTCTAGTCCTTGAGAACGTGGTTGTTCGAATTCACAATGAATTTTAAATCGAATCGTTGAAAAAAAAATTAGTAGCCGTGGTCTTCAGGCAAACTAGCCTTGGTACAAAGCTGTATATAAATATACATATGTACATGTATTTTGACGACAGTCTTCATACAGCTAGCTGGCTGGCTACAGGCAAACGTGTCATAGGCACGAGAAAACTGTGGGTCTTATGTAAGAAATGCATATGATGTGACGTCAGCGTTCCAACTTATTGGCCAATGGGCGACGGACAAAACNGTGGTTTTGAGGTGAAAAGTGCACTTTTTTGCCCCTATTTTTCTTAGTCGCGTTTGGTTTTCAGTGGGATTGAAAGGGTCAAAAATACAAGAGAGAATAAAGTTTCTGCGCACATCTGTAGGGCTTTTTATGTGACATATCTGAAAACATGTCCTTCTTTGCATCCTGTTTTTGACAGAGTGAAGAAAAGGTGACAGATCAAGTGATGTGTGTTTTGCTGGGCAAAACCCAGTGAGAACTGTTCTGTTACGTGCCTCTTAAGCGAGTAAGCTGCGACGCGTTCAAGATGTTATCTAGAGTGAACTGCAATATGAACATGCAGTGTACTGTTCAGTGTTCATGTCTTCTTCGACACGATGTCTCGGTAGAAAAATACCGTAGTTTTACTCATTGGAACAACTGCCAACACGCAGGCTGACCAAGACGACCAATTTGATTTAAACGTGCTCGAGTTTCATTGTGTGCCCGCGGCCTTTCCAAATTCTGTCAGATTTATACAGGATTGTTAACTATGTTCACACAGTAGAGATTGGTAAAGCCGCCAAAAGTGCAGGTCGAGCTTCACCAGTCTCTTAAGTCCACGGTCACGTGTCAAGGCTCACGTGTCTACTCTCTGAAATCTGAACCTACATTGTAGACTCGAAAATCGCCTGTACGGCACGACACTTAAAATAAACTATGACAAATTTACTACACTCAAATCAAGCGACATTATTCGTTTCTGTTCGAGTCAGTGTCTGTGTTCGGAGCTCACGTCTAATATTGGGTCCTGAACGTACAGAGACTCTGACGTCTAGTCCTTGAGAACGTGGTTGTACGAATTCACAATGAATTTTAAATCGAATCGTTGAAAAAAAATTAGTAGCCGTGGTCTTCAGGCAAACTAGCCTTGGTACAAAGCTGTATATAAATATACATATGTACATGTATTTTGACGACAGTCTTCATACAGCTAGCTGGCTGGCTACAGGCAAACGTGTCATAGGCACGAGAAAACTGTGGGTCTTATGTAAGAAATGCATATGATGTGACGTCAGCGTTCCAACTTATTGGCCAATGGGCGACGGACAAAACGCTTTCCCCCTAAATCCCTGATTTCTGCTGCACCCGATAGTCAGCCGACCAAAATCAACAATTTTAAATTTGAGGACGTTGGCCACAAATTGTTGTTCACTGACCGTTCTAAGTTAGCTACTGTAATTGTACAAACTAAAGCAAGACCGTATACAGATTGCGTCAAAATTGATTAACAACCCGGACAATAACGTAGATCATTCTTGATAAGCACCGATCCGTGATCCTGGCCGGATACCGGGAAGTTTTTCGACAAGACATTTTTGGGTGTAAAATCATGTTACCGTATTTTATAGAAAGTATTAGCATTTGGTTATTGAATGTTTGTGCCGCCATTATAAATGACATGTTTAGCTCCCACTGGTTGGTGACTTTCAAAAAAACTGCTCGCGTATTTGTGTGTGTGTTTGTGCGTGTGTGTTTGTGCGTGTGTGTGTGTGCGTGTGGGTTTTCGTATTTGCATATATAATGACTTTTTCATTGTTTCTATAATAATCCATTTGTGCTTTGTGTACCTGTTACTCAGGCACTATTTTGTTCATTCGATTTCCGAGCAGTAAATGTCCCGCTCTTTTTGGACTATCCTGAATTTTCCCGCCACCCCACCACACTAGCGCTTTTTGACACGCGGCGACAATGACGTACACGAATTATGTACTACAGTAATTTCCCACGCGACAAAGCACTATTTTCCGTTCTACTCAAAAGAAAAAATACTTTTCATGGGTTTTTGGGACAGCCGCAAATGCGCAATCGACTTAAAAACAACAAAAACACCGTCAAGTGCCATTTTGGGTGCAACGTCTCCCGTTAGATAAAAAATTTCGGTGCCTCATTCTGTGTTGCAGCGAACACTTCATCACTGCGTTTTGGCATAGGCTCAGATGCCCTGTTTTTATCCGAAAAGTGCCGCTTTTCAATCGAGTTGATCCGTATTTATTCCTGACTGTTGACAACTATGAAGCAGGTGCTCATTTGTCCCTTTGTCAGGAATATTGTTATTATCCAGACTCCACTTTCTGTAATAACATAACAATCGTAAAATTTGTTCCAACGCCTCTTGTTTACGGTGTCATACGTACACGTATCAGGATAACTAATTTTCACTTTCAGAAGATGGGATTATTTTCAAACTACCCTGCAGGCTATATAATGATCTCTCCACAGTGCATTTCAAACCTACACAACACATGTTTGCTCATTTTATATCTACATGTACCAGAAAGCCCTTGTAATCAGAGATGTACTTGTAGTAATTAGTTTATCCCACTTTTGCAAATGTCACTTCATCATGAATTTTTACTCAAGAACTGCATCAAACGGCACCAAAGGTCCAATTGATATATAATGGTGTGTACTTTTGGATGAATGCCTGACTAATTTCTTCACAGCAACTGCGAGAGATTCATATTCTACAATCTTTGCCTTGATAGCCAGGGTAGAAATCTTTTGAGTCACTAGGATTATTTCCGTACTGGTTGAATTAGTCACTTAAATAAACTCTGTGGTTCATTCCTTTTTTATAATAATATTACGTGCTGTTATTTTATAATACTATTACACGTTGTTATTTTTATGATACTACTACATGTTGTTATTTTTATAAAACTATCACTCGCTGTTATTTTTATAATACTATTGCATGTTGTTATTTTTATAATACTATTACACGCTGTTATTTTTATAATACTGCTACACGCTGTTATTTTTACAATACTATTACACGCTGTTATCTCGTCCAGCTAATGTTAATCTTTTGCATGTTTGACGTGGAGACGTATACAAGTCACATACCTCTAGTAGAATTTCTAGGAAATATCACTTGAAGCTACAGTATTTGCATTTTTCATTAAAAACATCTTTAAATGTCCGGGTATAGCTTACCGCTAAAATGTAGTCGAGTCCACGCCTTAGCCTCCGTTGGTTCTCTGGTTTTCCTATCCCAAGATGCACAGCCCAATTGTAAGTGCTGGTCCCTGTAGGTCAAATAATCAACTACCATACGCGATGTACCTTTCTTGGGGTATCCTTCATGAAATTCTATAGCCACCTCTCTCACTCGCCAGCTTACATAGGATCTATAGAATGGGAGCACCTCGTCGTCACCTGATTCGCCGCCTGTGGTAGCAACGGGGAAAAACTTGTTGGGGAATTCGCTAGCTTTTCGAGCAAACCAGTATATGACTGGAGACCCTTTATACGGGTAACCAAATTTGCAGGTGAACGTTGCAGTGCCATCCCCAGACACTAAAGTTGAAGAATCCATTGTGGCATCTGAAAAAGACATAATTAAGAAAAAAGTGATATTTTCTTTGAAGAAGACAACACCAGTCTCTCTAAGTACAGAGGCGGCGAGCTTATTCTAAAAATTATAATTTCCTGTGATGGACGGACATTAGGTCGGCTACCTAGTTCAGCGAAAACATATGGTGTGAAATACCTACATGTACATGTACACACATACAGCAAAAACATTACCGAACTCAGTACTTCCAGGAAATTTTTAGATAAAATGACGAGGTGCGCAGTGTGTCTAGGCTATGTAGGGTTGAAACACACTAATGCTTTATTATAGCGCCACCACACGGTGGAATTGGCTAATTGTTTTCGTTTTCGAGAAACAATACCTTAAACTGCGTATATTCTTCACCGCTTTTCAATGATTTTCGGTCTTTGAGAGATATTGACTTCAACAGCTTAGCAGTTATTGAAACCTCTCTTTTCGATTTGCAAATTTTTACAGCACCTGGGGGCTCATTACCTTCCAGTTTGAATGAGTTCCATGTAAGTAAATCTCAGGTCGTATGCACTGACAAGTCACTCCTCATATTTGGTTGCTCTTGTGATCTTCATTGGGTGCAGTAGAGTAACTCTCATGTCATTTTAATAGAAACAAACTTACCTGTAGTCTCACACACCTTCTGGTCGTTATACATGGTAGGCGCATACACACCAGCGCTTCCTAGGGCCAGCGGATCATCGCCACTGTAGTATCGAGACGAGACCGAATACTTATGACGAGACTGGTATAGGTAACCAGCCGTTCGTTCACATTGACCCCACGAAGACCAGGACGTAAAGGTGAACTCGACGTCACCTAGATCACGTGACAATCAACGTCAGGTGGAATTTTATAATGGTTCAGAAAATGAGTAACTTACTGGCTCTACAATTTGGGGTTGTTATTGTCACAAGACTCGTCTGCAGGACTGAGCACAGCGCCCTCTGCTGTCTCCTAAATTACGAGGAAGTCGCTAAGTGTGGAAAGTGCTGAAGAGGCATGGAACGCGAAGACTCTTTAAAACATATTGTGACGAATTTATCTCTTGGGGATGGGAACGTGAGAGTTATGAATTTTCATTATTATAAGTGTTTATAAAAAACGTCAGATTTTTGAAACACATACGTATGCGATACTCTTTCGTCCCAATGGTCAAAAAGTCGGACTGGCTGCTGCTTTCTCCATTTTTTGTTCACATGAAAGGTCTGGGCCGTCGGGTGGAAACTTCCGCCGCAATATTACGTGTGCGAATTAATTATTAATAGTAGCATAAATTAAGTATTTGCGGCGTAATTAACTTCGTGCGGCATAAAGCAATTATTTTCGGGGTAAAATAATTACTTTACGCCCCAAAAATTATATACACCGTTTAAGTACGTGTGNCGTCTGCAGGACTGAGCACAGCGCCCTCTGCTGTCTCCTAAATTACGAGGAAGTCGCTAAGTGTGGAAAGTGCTGAAGAGGCATGGAACGCGAAGACTCTTTAAAACATATTGTGACGAATTTATCTCTTGGGGATGGGAACGTGAGAGTTATGAATTTTCATTATTATAAGTGTTTATAAAAAAACGTCAGATTTTTGAAACACATACGTATGCGATACTCTTTCGTCCCAATGGTCAAAAAGTCGGACTGGCTGCTGCTTTCTCCATTTTTTTGTTCACATGAAAGGTCTGGGCCGTCGGGTGGAAACTTCCGCCGCAATATTACGTGTGCGAATTAATTATTAATAGTAGCATAAATTAAGTATTTGCGGCGTAATTAACTTCGTGCGGCACAAAGCAATTATTTTCGGGGTAAAATAATTACTTTACGCCCCAAAAATTATATACACCGTTTAAGTACGTGTGTAAGGTACTGTCCATCAGAGAAGCAGGACTGTAAGAATGCAAAAAAAAAGGTTTGGGTGGGGGAGGGGGGCACAAACCAATTTGAATTCGCCCAACTACCCCTCACTTTCCTATCGCTAGCATCTCCGCCGCCAACCCCCGTTCTCGGGATACCGACATGTTTGCACTGAACTCCCCGCCCCGACAGTCCGCCATAGGTGGGGGTAGGGTCAAACAGGATTTTAGTAATCGTGAATCACCGAAGTTTTACGGAGAGTAAGAGTGGGATTAAGGTCATGCAGCGCACAGACGGTAACTGGGAGCTGCCTCAGGAAACTGTAGCTGAGATACAGTTGTACAATGCATCCCCCCGCTTCCTGTGGCCCTGAGACGTAAAGTATCTACATGTATTTAGAGGCGTAAAGTAATTATTTTCAGCGTAAAGTAATTACTTGCTGCGTACATGTAACTTTACGCCGGCACTTTCTCTCTAACAGCCATTCAAACGTTCTTGCCTTCCAATACCGAATAAGGAGTTGTGGGAGAAAGTCGACGAAACGCCGAGCAGATGACAGATCGTTTAAATTTGAAAAGAAAATGCCTTAATATCAACGAACATTCAAATTTTTACGAACTGAACTGCAAAAATATAGTAAACAGTTTGACTTCTGGCGACAAATTATCAAAAAATGTCCGCGTGTGTTGGCTTGGACGTACTCAAATAGTGATGTTCGGCAACTCATTGAACGTGAACACGAAGGCGCGAGACCGTCATTTTTGATTACTGCGTGACACTGTTGAATTACAATTTTATGTTAGTCTTGTCACATGAACAGTAACCATGGGCACGAACTATCTCGCGTTTAAGTGTATTACTTGGAAATTTAACTGCCGATTGGTCGGTATATGTGGCTATTCGACGAATTCTCCTGGCAGTGTCGCTGCTGTACTAGAGGTACTGTGATTGAATCGCGTAACTTTGGTAATGTTTTAGGAGCTTTAGTCACCCTGGAGAAGATGTTTAGCTCGGTGAATGAGTCTTACTCAACTAAATGCTTGAAACATGACCTTTGTTCTCAGAAATTATAGGTGACTCAAATTCCAAAACGTCTCAATTTTGGAAATATTTCATAAAATAAAACGACAGAAGTGTTTAAATTAGAAATTGGTGTAACTAACACCATGAAATAAACACAACGCTTATTTGAATTTTGCGCAAAATCGCTTTTGGTGTCAGAAAAATGGATGGTAAGAATTTTTGTATCAGGTATATTGATTGTTTTTACCGGGGGTTGAATGTATAGTGTCGCCACCAGTTTCCTGCACCCGCACCTCTCGCCTGCCACCGCGTGACCTCTGGTGACGTTGATGTACATATACATGTACATGTTCACGACGATAGCCGTGAAAGTGTAGCTGAAGCTTTCTATTCGAAAACAACGCATATGTGGAGATATAACGTGAACTGGTTACTGACACATCCGCTTTCGGGTTTAACGTGCAGACTTAGCGAAGTTAGTGACGTCGTTTAAGGCGTAAATTTGCACCCTGGTCATGGTTGTGACCAATCCAACAAACAAATGTAAGTCATTCAGGCTGGGTGGTCATCAGTATGTAAGCATGACGTACGTATGTCAGAGTATTTTAGCAGCAGTGATTCAACCAAAAATGGACTTGGGTTTATGGTGACGTTTTTGGGTTGGAAGGGCGACAGGTGTCGATCACTCCTCAGCTGTATGAAGGCCGGTCCGTCTTTCTTGGTCTCAAAAATTGCCTTACCTAAAACCTTCCCGCCACACAATTTAGTTACAACAACCGCATTTTTTGTTACAATGGTAATAAACGAGAGACGAGACAAATCTGGGCAGTTGACAACAATTTTTTGGCACTGTTCAGAAATTTTTCATTAAGAACACATTTTGTTTTTAAACTGTACCAACTAACAGGTTGATTCCGCCATTGAAAACGACATTCTGTGCTCACATTACAATGATTTTGCACGTGGAGCACGCGCAGTTTCATGTTTGGTCGTTAGAATTGATGCTAGAACCTAAGCTTCAATGCACAGCAATGAATTTTTGCAGCGCCACCAGAGTGCGCAAGTAGTGTATAAAGTTGGATATCTGTGTAACACCTATATCTTACGGCGTGGACACTCGATGATTCTGCATTGGTCCGGGTGGAAAAAACTGTAGCCGCCAGGGTTTGTACAGTGTTGCCTTACATACGCCTTGGTCCTCAGCCAAACGCAATCGTTGAACGCACACATTGTCCGAGTGAAGGCTGTAAACTTGCCAGTGGTCGGGTCAAAGCATCCTGTGTAGAACAACATTAGATTGGGATTTGCACGAACTGTTTCCACTGCATGAGTGCAAATGTCACACCATAAATTAACATTTATCCTGACTGGTCCAGAATGGACTTACCATTAACGGATCTACAATGAAATACCCAAATATCCAACGATGGAATTTTTACCGTAACAGGATTCACGAAACACAGAGCAAAACCGCCTTACGAGAGTGGACAAATGCAACTGCAGAATTCCTAAAACATAGAAAAGAGCTCCCAGAGAAGTTGAGCTATAACCACATAGGGTATGGGCAACGTGGTAAGATTAACTCCAGTGAAATCACTCTTTGAAGCTAGCTGGCCAAGATGGGCAGCAACGTGAAAAAACTAAGACTAAATCAATAAAATTAAGGCCTGTAACACAGTGTGACCCTGTAAAACAACAACCTTCCGATTTTGGCTTTTTTGGGAACATTATGCCTAAAGAAATATTAGTTAGGCCGCGCGGGACACATTTGTTCACTATAGACTCCCCGTTGTCAGATATGCTGACCCATCGGGAACCCGTCAACAGCAGCACATTTTATGTCAATCTCAACGGCTGAAGAACTCCCAAAGCAG
The DNA here is from genome assembly GCA_002633005.1 of Phoronis australis. Taxonomy (NCBI): domain Eukaryota; kingdom Metazoa; phylum Phoronida; family Phoronidae; genus Phoronis; species Phoronis australis. The sequence goes on along the minus strand of NMRA01000717.1, from coordinate 103,902 downwards.
CCTGCACATTTGCAGCACCTACCGAATCAACCATAAACAACTGCCTCCCGTTCAGTAACGCTAGGAAGGACCTCGCTAAAAAGCAAGACTTTGAAAGACTACGTGAGATATTGCCGTGCATTTTAAATGAGAACACGTGACTTTGACTAGCCTCCTGTTCAGTAACACTAGGACCTCGCTAAAAAGCAAGACTTCGCGAGATTACGTGAGATATTGCCGTGTATTTTAAATGAGAACACGTGACGTAGGTCCTAGCGTTTACTGAACGCACGCTAGGTTTTAGCTAGGTCCTGGCGTAGGTCCTCGCGTCTACTGATCGCACGCCTGTATTACTCTTCAAACCCTTCAACAACAGTAGTTCTCAACAGGACGCCTTCCAGCTAACCCGCACCTCGCGCAAGCGCAGCATCCACAACATACCATCAAGAGCTACAGCGCCCTCTGAGATCCTCAAACGACTTCAGTGGCGTTCATTCTCTCAACATGGTACAATAGCTTGCCGAACCTTAGTAACAGTTGAAACAGTCTCCAGAAACACTGGGACCCACCAAAACCCCAGTACTAACCATGACCCTATCAATAGCTGAAATATCCTCTGGTACCACCTCTACAGTACTATACAGCACCAAACGCTGCAGCACCCACAAGGACCCAAGCATACTCTAACAACACAAGTAGTGCCCTGGAGTCCCCACATGAATCATTGAGTATCCGTACTAGTACGCATGGACACTGTCTCAACAGCTGCAGAACCCTAAACTTGCTTGAGAGTTGACTCACCGGGATCCTCACCAAAAACCTCAACTTCACACAGTGTCAATATTCCGGGATCTTCAAGGCGAATTATTAGATCTTTCACATGGAATTCCTTTCGTTTCTTTTCCGGATCTTTTGGGGCGTTGCAAGGCAGAATCAGGGTCTCGGCACCCGGAAATTGACCTCGATAGTGGAAACAAAGTGACTCCTTGAAATTGCGCAAACCAAGAACTTTGAAGTTCCGCAGCCTTTCCCCTAAAACGGAAAATCAGTGATGTTTAATATGCATTACATACATGTACCAATGTAAATCAGCGATGTTTATTACACAGTAAATACCGATAGAAATAGATTAGATCAAAAGATTTTAGCAATGTTAATACTCTGTTTCCAGTGATTTTATGACGTCATCATACCTCGTATCTAAGACGAATTAGGGAGAGACAGAGAGAGAGAGGTCCTTCAACCCTAGACTTGTCATCTTCGCTCAAGTTTTGTTTAAAAGTGATATAGTTTAACCTCTAATTTCCGCAAAATGTTATTGTCTCCTAAGCACTTTACTGGGAAACTATATTTTGATTGATTAATGGAAATTATTAGGCAGCAATTTACTGCACAAATTACCTGTACTATTCAAGAGATTTCAGACCTCAATACTATTTAGCACAAATGAATGTTTCTTTTTTATTTATAACAGGTTTGATGAAATTTCAGAAACAAGTTCCTTACGAGTTGTGACTTTTCTGTATACAACAAAACACTTTTTGTCATTTCAAACACCCCGTTTCCCTTTTATTGGGAATTTTGGTAAACATAAATTTTTATCAGAACAGTAAATGCGTCAATGAATGTTGACGTATTGACAGGAAGTCATACACAAGCGCATGCACATTACTTCTTTCGTTACCAATGACATTTCAAATAAGTACCAAATGACCTATTGCACGTTCCGCCTCTTGCGAAATGTCGACAAACAAACAATAAGTTTTACCAGCCTCCCGTTCAGTAACGCTAGGACCTCGCTAAAAAGCAAGACTTCGTGAGATTTGGTGAGATATTGCCGTGTATTTTAAATGAGAACACGTGACTTTGACTAGGTTTTAGCTAGGTCCTAGCGTAGGTCATATGCGTCTACTGTGTTGTTTTTCGGGTAAAATTGCGGCTTGGAAACGGTGGTGAGTCAAGAATGCTGCGTTCGAATCGGTCAGTTAAGCCGTCACTAAAAATCCTGGCGATAGGTCAATTGTACAGTGTATATCTTCAATCAATGTTTTGAGGAGTACCATTTTGATGGAAACAAAATAATAATATATGTGGTTCTTACTCAACGTTATAGTGACGACAAAATATCGGCTAAAAGTATTATCTTACCCAAGGACTATTAGAATACCCATTTTATGAGAGAAATTTGACCCAAGTCGATGCCCATGTTTAATGGGTGACAAAAACGTGACTCACCCGCTCGTAAACGGTTTGTAATCATCACAGAATGAACCGCAACCACTTTGTTCGGTTCAGTCAACTGGACTCGCCACCAAGGCTTGTCTTCTTGTGATGTGTGCGTGCATGAACGAAGGTTGTAATCATTATCACGTCTTCCGTCCACCGCCCTTTGAGGGTATCCACCAGATACTCTCGACGACTGAAGCGATATCCGGCCTCGAGCCAAATTCTTTCCTGCAGATGAAGAAAGAGTAACCAGTAACTGCGCAGACGCACCTGTGTGGTGCTGCCACCTGCTGATTAAAACATATAAATTTTTAGATCAAACTTGGAAATTTCTACCATCAATGACAGCACGAAAATGGATTCTACGTGACACGGGAGACCGTACACCGGATGAAATATTTGATTCAGTCACCCCGTGAAGTTAAGAGGAACGTTAATGCTTTGTTGAAGGGTAAAGGAAACCAATGAAGGACATAATCAACTTATGTGCAGTGTGCCAAGGAAAATGTGTGGTATTATTAATGTACACATGTATTATGCAGACGCAGTGGAAAGGTTAAGATACCTGGACAAATTTGTAGGTTACAGAACCGGCTCTGAAACAGGTATTTGCCATAATATGTTTCGCACACGGCATCTTCCTTCGTACATGTGCGGTGCCTCATGTGAATCCCCAGAGGTGACATGAAAGAGGCAGCACAGGTGAAGCTGCACTGGGTCCACGAAGACCATTCGCTCCAATGATCAACGGCTGTTGGGAATGAAGACAGGACGTAGACAAACCACTTGACAATGTCCATCTAACATAACATCTGGTGCACAGCACCGAATTAAAATTACTGCATAGGTTTAAAGATGGAGGTTCAATGCAAATCTAAGTCATTTTCTCATAGAAAACTTTATAATTTTAAGTCAGTCTTGCCAAGCGTTCTCTTTCCAAGTGCATGTTACCTTTTGAGTAAGTTACTAGTTGTCTATATACTTGTAAAAGTCACGTGGTGTTCGGCTATTTTGATGAAAGCCTCACTTTCATGTTTTTAGTTTTGCCATTGAAGGATGCAGCACAGTCATTTTAATATTACGGAAAGCCACAAAGCTTTTCAATTTGGTGCCGTGACCCATTCTGGGAACGACAAAACCGATGTTCGTAGCTTCCAACGCGACGAAGGGTTTATGTCAGAGTCTATATATACAAGTAACAGTTTATTTTTACTCACCCGGACATCGTGGACCAGAGCAATTCCGCGTCTCCGTGTCAAGCCCGCGACAGGGCAGGCCGCCATGTATAGGCGTCGGAGAGTTACACTTCCTCGTCCGTTTCTGAATTTTCTGGCACCTACATGTCGACCAAGCACCAAATTCACCCCATCCTCCGTCGACTAAAGAAAAAAGCATGCATCATCTTTTTGCCTTGAAACGAAGCTTTACGGAGATGATGCGGACACCATAGTTATAGTCTTGTGGGAATGCACTTACTTACACATAAACACAAATTGAATAATTTTCAGGTTTTCCAGCTTGAGCATCAGCGGGTTGGTTAGTTGAAAAGGTGGACAAAAAGCAATCATGGAATGATAATTGTGGCAGAGTGGACGTGGTTTGGACAGCAGCTCCATTGCGCGTAGGAATATTGAAGATGTAGAAGGCAGGGTTCTCTAGATAGTACTAATCAAGGGATCGAGATCACGAGTATACTACATAGCCACATTCAAGGAGACCAAGCTCGCAAAATACAAACCTTGTGGAAGTGATAACGTTCTCGAGTTGCTGTGAGTGAAGTAACACAGCAAGTGAGGTTTGCTATAGAAGAACGTGGGAAACACTGATAACAATGACTCCAGGGAGACAGTGAACAAGCGGATAGCATGCAGCCGACTAGCCTACAGGGAGACAGTGAACAAGCAGATAACATGAAGCCGACTAGCCTACAGGGAGACAGTGAACAAGCAGATAACATGCAGCCGACTACAGGGAGACAGTGAACAAGCGAATAATATGCAGCCGACTACAGGGAGACAGAGAACAAGCGGATAACATGCAGCCGACTACAGGGAGACAGTGAACAAGCGGATAACATGCAGCCGACTACAGGCAGACAGTGAACAAGCAGATAACATGCAGCCGACTACAGGGAGACAGTGAACAAGCAGATAACATGCAGCCGACTACAGGCAGACAGTGAACAACTGTTAACATTAAATCCACACCTGAGTCTATTTTATTGGCGAACTTCTTCACACATTTATTAAACCGTGTTGTGCATTACGTGAGGACTTGACAGGGACCTCAGGGGTCTCGCGCTCCACTGGTTTATACATGTATACACCCTAGTTTGAAAATGCTTAGCCCAGTCACACAGTTTGTGTCATAAAAGAGATATAATGATAACTTCAGCTGACCCTGCGCCAGTAAAATGAGAGTAAATGTGTGAACTCAAAATACTTGTGTTTATTTATCGGAAATGGCGAAACCGGAAGGACTAACAAAAATAGTCAAACGAATAACTCGCGTAAAATAATAAACGGGAAACCAATAGTAGCGTAATGTCTCTTTAAGTCCTTTGAAGTAACACTTATCAGTCCTAAGAAAAAATAGCACAATACATGTAATACACTTGAACTAGGATCGGTACCATCAAAGTCCAGGGAGGATACCATAACACTTAATCAACCACAAAATCCTGAAGGTAGGTTGGAGGACGTTTGGTCCTGGAAGAGCGTCGCAAAGGAACGTCTCCCGTCACGTCAAGTGTACCGCTGCTAGTATGACCCGCATCATTGGTAGGAACAACATCATTCGAGGTGTGGGAAGGTTGACTCAGGTTTACTCCAGGAAGAACATCAGACACACTAGAAGGTGGTAACTGAGGTGCAGGCTGGGTTGCTAATGGGAGCATTAATCGAGGGACATGATCTTCTTCATCATCGGTGAGGTCGTGGGTAACTGGACCGTAAAGTGAAGGTGTCTCTGAAGGGACCTTGTAACATTCGGTGTCCTTTACGCGATAGGATGTAGATCGCAACTGATTCCCAATGAACTTCTGGACATTCAACCAGGTGTCATCCCGGCTGACCACGAGATAGCGAGGACGAGATCGTGTTTTGTCTCGGTCAGAATAGAGGTACACCAAGTCTCCCACATTTGCACGGCATGAAGGAGGGGCCTTTCGTAAAGGGGCTTTCGATTTCACGCTAGATTCATGGTTCTTTATGCGGCCCTGATGTTGAGCATGAATCATAGATTGGTCATCGATGGGTAACTGCGCATTAGTAAACTGATCACGTTGGAACCAAATTTCACGTGCAGATAATCCTCTGGAGCGTAGACGGCTATTGAGCCGAGCAACAGCAAGGGACAGTTGTAAGGGAGTGACTTTCCCATTACCCAAGTGATCTTTCAGCAACTCATCAGACAATTCGCGAACCGCCTTCTCTGCAACAGGGTTGTGGTTGGGGTTCTTAACTCGCCCTATCTCTAGCATCAATCTGTGGCGCTTAAGAATTTCATCGTTGCGGAGAGCCTGAAATCCAGGAGCAGGATCAGTGCGAATCACGGCAGGGGGACCATCCAAGGGTCGAAGCTCAATACACATCTGGAGGAGATTATCTCGCAAACTCTCAGCCCGTTCGCTGTCAATAATGCGCGCAAGTGTGTATGATGACACGCACTCACGAAGCACAAGGATGTCCTGTCGATCGCGTTTCATGACATCCGCAGCAAAGGATACACCTACGGCGGGGGGAGGATCCAAGGTTTCTTGGCTGACCTGGGTTTTGGGGAACGCACGCAGGGAGCAACACTGATGACAAGACTGTGTACATCTATCAACTGCAGCATCTACGTCTAGGGCGTAGAAATAACGACGGATAACGAGGCGTAGTTGGTTTGCTGAGGGATGATCTAAGCGAAGATGCAAAGCTGTAAGGAGACCATCCAATACGGAACGTGGAACGATGATGCACTCGCGTCCAGATGAAAGAGGAGCATCGCGACGAACGACCAGTAAGCCATCATTGGCGACTTTGGCAACATTCAGGTATCGCTTCACATCTCTGGCATCGGTTACCTTCTTGCTTGGTCGGGTACCCTGGGTGAGGTGAGCATGAGTGCGGCGTAAGTCAGCACATTCAGCCTGAATTCCATGCCACGCTGATCGTGATGTAAATGGAAGTCTTGTAGTGCCGGACAAGATGTCGTCAGATGACGTACGTAAAACCACGCACTCCTCGGTCGAGGAAATGAAGGAGCAGAGTTGGCACGACTGATCAGTGCATTCCGCACTATGACGACTAGCGAAATCCGAGACAATGTTTGAAGCCCCAGATACATGGCGGATAGACGCCTGGAACCTCGAAACAGCAGACAGAAATGTGGATACCCTGGGGCTCACAGAAAACTCTCCTCTACACAAACGCTCAAAGGCCTGTACGCATGGCTTGCTGTCAGTAAGAACAGTGGCCCGATGGATCGACTGTATGAGGTAGGGGCTGAAGTGTTTCAAAGCAACAGCAATGGCCAGAGCCTCTATCTCGCAAGGAAGCCAAAGAACTTGACGGGCTTTAAGTTTGGCACTGAAGAAAGAGGCGATACGAGGTTTATCGGACCTGGTGACATATAAAGTAGCAGCTATGCCAGGATGCTTTGCAGAAGCGTCAGTAACAATCCAAATGTGATCGTCGGGACGAGGGAGGGTGATGATCTTGTTCGTGGACAGGGCACTCTGCGCGGAAGTAAAAGCTGCAGACAATTCATCAGACCATGATATCTTATCTTTGGAGTCTTGGCCGGAAATCGCATCATCAAGTGGAGACAAATACTGAGAACAATGAGGAATAACACGGG
>NMRA01000717.1:2751-86406 GCA_002633005.1 Phoronis australis | reverse complement strand
CCCCCCCCCCCCCCTAGGGAAGGATAACATCAGCAGCCTGAGGCCATGTAATTAACTACAACAGCATGGTCCCTTTGATCAGCGCCATCAGATTCCATTAGGTACAATAAACCGGGTCAAGTTGCCCAAGGTCAACCTGTTTGGGTGTCCTTGTAGGATTCTCGTCATGATGTGCTATATCTGTAATAGCGACATACCAGCCAACAGATAAAAGTCATCCAGTAAGGTGTAGTAGCCCTGGTCATAAACTTTTAAAAGCCAGCACTGGACACGAAACACAGCTGAGGTCTCAGTTATCTTCTTCAATTGTAAAAATATTCCCTTTTAATCTTTTTAGGCCAAAAAAGCATTTGGTTGTGGTCTTTACCCAAACTCATTTTGACATCCTTACTCACTGACTAAAAAAAACGCCTGCCTGCATAAGTTTCGGCCAAAGTTTACACAAAAGGCAGATTGAAGCTAGGTTTGACATGACGTGATTTGCTAAGCTGTGATTAAAAACCATCCTGTATCATTTTTACTTGTCTCAGATGGATTTTCTTATTCAAAAAGTACGTTGCTAAAAAGACCACTCGATTTCAAAAATACGCTAAATTATGCTTTTTTGGCCTTATCTGTACTCTTATTCGTTTATTCCTTTGTTAGTTTCTGTGATTGTCCAAAGATGCCACCCTCGTTACTGTCTTTAACTGTTTGCTTTAGCACCTGTATCATTAAACCAGTTAATATACCTGTATTATTATTAACCATACTTCTGGGCAGTAATTGTTTTCACAACCTGCACTTTATGTTATTCTGTAATCCTGCAGACCCGTGTGATTATTGTCATAGGTAAATATTTGAAATTGCCTCTAAACAAAATACTATTAATTTGCAGGTTGTGTTTGTAGGAATGATGTTGAGTTCAAGTATCTGGGGAGTATTCTCTGACCAGTTTGGACGTAAAGTTGTGAGTATAATTTCTGTCTACATTTAGATAGAGGTGAAGAGACCAAAACAGTAAGTTCGGAGATCTTTTGTATCTGGTGTATGACGGATCTGGTCAGATGAAAATTCAGAATTATTATATTTATGTTTCACCATTTTCAATTTGTGAATATTTTTGAGAAATTGTTGTCAGTCACGACAGTGACTGAAACCATTGGATGATAAAATATGGCAATTTTGGCTAGACTAAGTATAATTTAATATTCTGTCTGAAATTGGCATTTGGCTGTTGTTGTTGTTTTTAAGCATGACATGTTGGAATGTGTGAAACAACCAAATAATATTTGATTGAAAGAAAGGTGAAAAGTTGGGGATGCACAAATTATTAATTGTAAGTTGTTTAAAGCATCATTTTAATTGAAAAGTCCTCTGGACAAAACCCCAAAAAACAGTTTTGGCCCAAAACCCGTATCCCATGATTCCAATACAGTCCTTGATGCTGTGTTGTGTTTTGGCCGCACAGAGCTTGATTGCCTTTTATTGGCCATTTCAGCAGTGCCCAAATCAACTCCCTGGTGATAATGATGGTAATGTCGTGACCCTGCTGTAAGGACTGACTAAAATTATTGCTCTTTTCGTGCACGCCTGCTTCTGCTTCTCACTCTTTCATAACTTGATTTCTCATTGTCACTCTGTCCTGGTTTTCTATTGATCTAATTTAAGCACAGTACAGTGCCCTTCATGTTTATGGAAAAGGCTTTTTTCACAAAAAATGCTCAATTTCAAATAATTTTCATTTGCTAATAGCTGACAGATGTAAATGCTTGTGAAAATCTCCACTGCTATGTTCATGTGGGATGTTGTGGATAAAGTGAGCATTATCCTGCTGAATTTCTCTCACATTACAAAACCAAATTGTTTGTCGACCCGCGTCCTTCTATTCAGTCAGCCGAGTGCTTATAGCTTTTCTCTCCCCACAGCTTGCTTTGTCGAGATCTTTGAAACTGGTGATCACCACTGATATTTCTGTTCTCTGATTGGCTGAAATGTGGTACGATAACTTTCAATATTGTGTAACTGACCAATTTAATGGCACACCCATTCATGGTGCCCAGAGGTCAAATGTCAATATTTGCTATCTGGCCAATCAGGCACACTGGTAGCAACTCAAACCCTGACCACGAACATAGCAGGTGATGTCGGTACATAAAAACAGGTAAGAACAAGCTAAATATACATAAGACGAAATAAATCAGTGGCATATTAGGTCACGATTTGGGGTGCGGGAGAGCAATATTGCCCTAGTTACCTTTGTCCTCCCTTTCTCCATCTGAACCCGCTACTACCAAGCATGTCTCATACCGGTTTTCGTTATTATATTTTTAATACCCCAGTCTACTTGTTTTTGTCTTGCTGGGCGTGAGGACGGGTTCATTGTTATCTTAACTGCTTGTATTTTCTCATTGACTTTAAAGCTTAAGTCTAATTTACACGTGCTCCATCACCAACTGATTATGGTCAATATTGGGGCATTTTCGCAAATGTCAGTTTTCCGGTTAGCGTACTACTCCTCGAATAAAATAGTTCAACATGCACTGGAAGATAAGTGATGTCTTAAAAGCATTTGACATTTAATATGGTCACCGTGTTTTGTTTCCATTTGTTGTAATGTAGCTTATTTGTATACTAAAAGAATAATCCATGTGGTATTGTTAATTATGATCACCATTTGTAAATCCTCCATGCATATAATAAGCACAGTTGTTTATCTTCAATCGTAACGACTTTGCAGTTTTTAGCTTATTAGTTCATCGATTTTTTTCTATTAATTGAAGTTTTTCGTCTGAGCACTAGATAGCAAGTGTTCTGTTTCATTGAGATTTGGGGGATCATGTTGGATGTACAGTCCATTATCAGAACATGTTGTTATTCTTTAATTTTATTTGTTAGATTAATCAATCACCATGCAGGCATATTTTAAATTCATTTCATTCCATTTTACAGGAGCTCATTACTTGCTCATTTGTTACGTGCTATTTTGGCCTGCTTAGTGCATTTTCACCCACACTTATTTGGATGTTGGTTTTGCGAGGTCTTACGGGCTTTGGTATTGGTGGAGCACCCCAGTCGTAAGTCAGTTCAAGTTCATACTATGAAAATATTATTTTATACTACAGAAGTAGATTGTTTTACCCGTCAGCTGAACTTTGGTTTACACTTTGGTGGCTGAAGTGCGAAGAAATCATGTTTCTTTTGTTTTATTGATATAATTAACTAAATATCGATGTGTATTATGGGCATTTAAGCCCTTGCCGGCGTATATTCGAATCTGCGCCTGTATCTAGCATAATAGAGACATATGCACTGGTGTTCAAACCATTTCAGCAAAACTGTGAACCTGGTTGAAATTGTTGCTTCAGATATATAGACACACCTCATTTATTTTTTAAATATTTTCTGAATCAGTTATTTGACTCGTGTTTACAGACTCTTGCAATGAGTAATTATTCCAAATTTTTGCAAATGGTTAAGAACATGGCATTTGGTGCGAACATTGTCCAGTGTAGACTCATGAGCACTTTTTGTAGATGGTGTTTTTAGTGTAAGAAATGAACTTTTGGAGCATTTAAGGAATTGTTTGTTGCGTATACAACTTATTACAATTCACAGTATTTATTACCATTGTGGCATGTATTAACCTAATTATTTTTAAGTTCAGTAAAGAACCTTTCTATATGGATTAACTGGATCTTTTCAACTAAACTAAACACCTTAATTCTGAAAATTGGTGACCAAATCACAACCTTTATTTTAAAAACTGTTTCAAAAGTAAGTAACTAGGAAATGTACCAACTGAACAAAGTTTCAATATGCTAACATGGTGAAAAGTTTGAATTTTCAATGTTTGGTGTATACACGAAAATCCGCAAATTTGCTGAAAAATCTTCAAATCTTAGGTGTCCAAAGAACTCATTGATGGTACTGGTACTGGTATACAGGTCTAATGAATTGAAATTTAAGAATCTTAGAATGATAACGGCTCACATAACGTGCCTGTATGTACATGTATTGATTCAGTCTCTATATCTTATACAACTGAATATTGCAAAATGTCCAATCGTACACCATAATGCGCATAACAACACTTGGAACTATATGATAACTGCCTAGTAGGTACACAAGTCAGTCTTTGAAATATTTTTGCAGTCATATTATTTTTTTAGAAATATTGAGGAATTGCAGCTGTATATTTTCTTTTATTAGTATATAATTATTATCTAATTGTTTCAGAATCATACTGTATGCAGAGTTTCTACCGACAGGGTCCAGGGCTCAATACATTCTGCTCGTTGAGGTATGGACATAAGTCAATTACAGGGGTCCCAGATTTTGANGTGAAATGAATTTTTCTAAGCGTTTGTTTGAGCCAATACAGTATACAGCTTTCCACCAAGGCTAGGTGATGCAAGACATTATTACTTGTTCTTTGTTGCATTATAGTAACTGGTCTTGGCTAATTATCATTTTATGGCCTGGTCATCCATTCAGCCCAAAGTAGTTCCAGAGGTGGCTTATCAGCCAATTATTCACGCATGCTGACTCACAATAGAAGCCTGATAAGAGTGAAGGTGGATAAATGCGGTGTTCCTACAGTTTCTTGTTTTAGTGGATGTGTTCACGACATGTTATACAACTGAATAGTATTGCAAAATGTCCAATCGTACACCATAATGCACATAACAACACTTGGAACTATATGATAACTGCCTAGTAGGTACACAAGTCAGTCTTTGAAATATTTTTGCAGTCATATTATTTTTTTAGAAATATTGAGGAATTGCAACTGTATATTTTCTTTTATTAGTATATAATTATTATCTAATTGTTTCAGAATCATACTGTATGCAGAGTTTCTACCGACAGGGTCCAGGGCTCAATACATTCTGCTCGTTGAGGTATGGACATAAGTCAATTACAGGGGTCCCAGATTTTGAGAACCATGGGTATCGTGCCAGTTATTCAGTTGACGAAACTTTGTTCTCAAAGTCCAGGTCATGTGTAAGTGACCATCGTCAAAGTGGATTAACTTTAAAGTGACCACTTGATTCAGTTAGCCATCAATGAAGGTCTTTATATAACTTTAAAGTCAGAAAGTTTGGTGAGAACATATTTACAAATAATAACTTATTTATTGCTGGAGAATTGGTATCCAATATTATTTCTTTGTCATAAATATGTTTATATAATAATTATTCATTTACCACTCTTAAAATTGCAATATTTGCATTGAAAGTCTTGATAAGTCTAAAAGTTTTGGGGGCAGCTTGCTTGTATGGTCAGAATACATTCTTGCACCATGCCATTTTCCTGTTGTTTTCAGCTGTTCTGGGCTTTGGGCACATGTTTTGAAGTGGTGTTAGCCCTCGTCACCATGCCAACTCTAGGATGGAGATGGCTTCTGGCATTGTCTTCATTGCCGCTCCTCCTTTTTATAATTTGCTGCTTAGTAAGTAAATTCCCTTACACCAGGGCCCGGTCTCCAATCTTTTTACTCGAAATGGAACTCGAAATTAGGTTTGGCATTTTCTACTCTACTTTTGGGCGAACTCAAGATAAGTGTCTATTATTCTATGCTTGAGTACACAATAACTTACGTAGATAATTTATTGCCCTCAGTTCACAGTTTGTAAACCCAATATTAAAGCAATAAGTTCGAGTTTTTACTCGAGTTTGTAGCACGAATATAAGGGTCTTCAAGGGCAAATTTGAACTAGAAACTCCTATGCATAAACTATAATGTATTCGAGCACAGTCTGATAACCAATATTATCTTAAGTTCGCACAAAAGGAGCAGAGAAATTGCCAAAAATAGTTTCGAGTTCGTTTCGAGTACAAAGATTAGAGACCGGGCCCAGGTTTATATTTGAGTCAAATATCAGTGATGTATTATAGTCACATTGAAGTACCGCATTAGTCAAGTTGGGGATTTTCCATGATATAGTTGAATAGGTTTAGAGGAGGCAGTGTGGCCTGGTTGATAAGTGCCCACTTTCTTTACTCGAGGTCGTGGGTTCAAGTCCCACCAGGTCACCCTTGAGCCAGGTTTCTAGCGTGTATCAGACCGCCTGCAATTATTTATTTATGAACAGGTTTAGTCATTAGTCAAGTTGGGGATTGTTGTGTTCGTAGAACCAGTAAAACAACACAGATGAGAGTCAAATATAATACGTCTATTCACTTGGAGAACTAATACAAGAAGGGATGAGCACGTGGCTTGTGGGCATAAATACCACGTGACTATATTCTAAGGAAAACCACAAGTAGCATTGCCAATACACAACAGGGATTTTCCATGATATAGTTGAATAGGTTTAGTCATTAGTCAAGTTGGGGATTTTCCATGATATAGTTGATTAGGTTTAGTCATTAGTCAAGTTGGGGATTTTCCATGATATAGTTGAATAGGTTTAGTCATTAGTCAAGTTGGGGATTTTCCATGATGTAGTTGAATAGGTTTAGTCATTAGTCAAGTTGGGGATTTTCCATGATATAGTTGAATAGGTTTAGTCATTAGTCAAGTTGGGGATTTTCCATGATATAGTTGAATAGGTTTAGTCATTTCAGTTCTAATTGTCATAACTAATGTTTTAGTCATGACAGAAAAGCCTATAGCACTATTATAATCATGACTAATGTTCTAGTCAAGGTTGCACCTCTAGTCATAACTAACAATTTAGTCGTGACTAAAGAACCTGCAGCTTTAGCCATGGTTAAAAAGCCTACAGCACTAGTCATGACTAACATTCTAGTCATGACTAAAAAGTCTACAGCTCTAGTCATATTACTAACGTTATAGTCATGACCAAGAAGATTACGGCTCTAGTCATGACTATTGCTCTAATACTCATAAGATTGTGATTTACACATTCCTGTACTAATTAGGACATGGCCGTATTACTCTTTTTGCCGTGATCAGTTGTATATTGCAGTTTAAACTTTAGTAATAAAGTCTCACCAACATAGGACATATGGATCAACAGTGGAATTTTGTTCTTAATAGTTTTTTCATGTAAGATGAGGAGTACCAAAAATGTTTTATTTTAAGTTCTATACTATAGCAACCATCTGACAACTTTGAGAAATTGTGGGCATTCACAAAAAAAAAATTGGCTTTAATTTGAAAATTGGAAAATACAAAATTTGTCATTATTTAAAAATTAATTGACGAGATTTTGCCCCTTGGCTACTTCTGCAAAAACAGAGTTTAATTCAAGATGTGACATATCTATGAAGTTTTGTAAAGTTGTTTCCGTCTGTCAAATTTGACCTGTCCTGACATCGCCCATGTTGCATGTGTCATATACTGTTCTTTTCAGTGGTTGCCTGAGAGTGTCAGGTATGATGTGTCACAAGGCCGTACAGATAGAGCCATGAAAACCATCGAGAGGATCGCCTTGGAGAACAAGAAGCCTATGCCACAGGGGAGATTAGTCAATGATGTCTGTAGTGTGAGTTAACATTTTGGAGTGTAATTTGCAATGCATACTCATCCGCGTATTTTTCCTCTTCTAGAGCCATTGAGTGGCAAACTATGTAATATGGTTTCTGATATGCAAAATGTTTCTCAGTGAAACTAACAGATGTCCGGAGACCTCAGATATCAACACATGCAGTCAGCTATCTTCTAGTAGCAGTCGGCAAATGAGTTAAGCAGGTTAAAATGAAATTAACCAACAGTTGACTGAATTTATGACATTTATTTTTAGACGATTTTCTCACATTTTCAAATTTTCTGAGGCTAATGTAATGTCGCATCAAAAAAAGTTGATGAAATTTTACCTAATGCCGTTTGGTGACAGCTAAACCTTGCTAAGAACACGGCATGATATCCTTTATCTCTTGAGAATAATCTGTGGCCTAAATCATGTTCATTCAAATATTTAAATTTTGCACATCTCGAATCTCGATTCTATAACCTTTGATACAAATGCATATGCCGTTTTTATTTACCTTCGTTGAGAAAATTAACTGAATGAAAAGCAATTTATTTGCCATATTGCAAAATATGTCCTAAATTGAACAATTTTTTCCATTTGTTGTCTCCGACATGATCCAGAATGGCGTTAAAATGATGACCAACTTTGTGTGGTTGTTTTTGTTTTAGAGTGCGGGACATGGAAGAATCAAAGATCTTTTCACAGCAGAATACAGAACTACTACTCTTTTGCTATGGTTCACCTGGTAGGTATCAACTAATGTCACGTTTAATCCTAGAAAAATCTGACTGGAAGTTTGGCTGTGCCGGATAAAGTCTTACATAACTTGGGTAAAATAATTACCAAAATTCATATTTCTTTTTCAAAAAGTTTCTTTCTGAATGCCTGTAGATTCTCAAAAATATTGTCTAATGGTGGTCATGCAGCGCTCAACACTTAGCTTGATGCCAAGTCACATATCACGACTGGCGACTTGGCGAAAATTCAAGGTCACCAACCAAATGCACTGATTTCACAAAATAAACGGAACAATTGTGAACCAAAGATAATTAATCTATGAAAACTGTTAGTAATTTAAAGTTTGGAAGTCAACACAAACTTTTAAATGATGGAATTGAAGGAATTTTTGTCTGACTTTCTTACTCACTTTCATCCCAAGTCGCCAAATATAATCTGAGGTTGCATTGGTGACCTGCAGGCCGCCAAATCGAGCATAAAATAAAACTTAAAATGATTAAGCATTCATTCGATTCTAATTGACTTGTCTTATATGAAAAGTTGGTACTTTAATATGAAATTCCATGTCTATGCCGTGTGTGTCCTAAATCTGCGCAATTTTACTGTAACTTCAAACCATCATGTGTTAGAGATGGCATCTGCAGTGCTGCCAACTGTAATGGATTTATCTTACATACTTTTAAGGCCTAAAAATCATAACATTTTCAAATGTAACGGATTTTTAAATGTTATGGATTTTGAGCATTTATTTCTCTTCAAAAAATCAGTTTAAAGTTTATAATAAATATCGTCAGTGTTTTGAAGCGCCACATCAGCGAAGATCGAGACAGGAAGTACTGGAAAGTGACGGAAATTGTGGAGAACACAAGATTCGGCCAATAAGACGTATCCTGAGTACCAGTGTACAATGGAATTTGCATACGAAATTTCCCTTTTGTGATTAGTCAAGTTTTTTGTGAAGGACTGCATGGCCAATGAGAAATCCACTTTGTCACGTTTTTCCCCTTGTGTGGGTGGGCGCAGGTTGTTACAGACCGATGCTAATAGCTTTCGGTGCGAAGATTGTCTGAAGATTGGTTCGAGTTAATCCTTTATTAATCCCGACCGTACGTTTACAAGCCTACTCAAACAAACCGTCCGACGTAATGTCTGTTTATGCTCCAGCCAGTGCTGCAAAGCCTTGACTTGTGTTGAACTTTTGAGATACTTCCAGCAACTGTTACACTCGTTGATTCAATAACCTGCTGTCTCTAAAGCTGGCTCTCTATTGACTATCGCTGTAACTGCTGATTCTCTTCACTGCAACTCAACTGTAGTTCTCCTGATAAACTTTCTTGAACTGGCTTGATCTCCCAACTTGATCTTCTCTTGAACTGACGTGATCTGATTAACACAAACCCGTGCTTGTGTATTTATAGCCGAATGCATTGTTCTAGAACTTTTCATCAATTCAAGCACATACCAGAACTTTCTGGAACCTACCCAATCATTCTACAAACATGTACTAGTCTCTAGAACATTCCAGACTGCATTAATCACTGTCGTGCTAGAGTCTTCTAGAAAGTTCCACACTATACTGTAGTAAACAAATTACATCATCACTGTTCTGACCTCAGTCTTCTAGAAAGCTCCACACTATTTTGGAGTAAACAAATTACATCATCACTGTACTTAACTCAGGGGTCATGCCAATCAAACAGAATAACAAAACAATACAACTAAAAATACTGTCAGACTATATTCTGACACACTTACTTGGTTTTGCATATTGTGGGATATCTTTTGCTTTGGAAATTGTGTTGAGATGTCTGGAGGGAGCGAAGTTTCGGAGACGAGTCTACAGATGAATTAGATTACATTTAGAAAGTGGGAATGGAATTAATCCCGTTTAACCACGCTGTTGTTATGGAACAACAATTATGACATATCGGGATTTGTGACGCCGCGACAGTGTGGGGTGGGGCCGCGGCAGTGTGGGGAAGAAATCGACTGTGCCGACAGCAAAAGGCAAAAAACATCGATGTGACGAGTTGAGTTATTACAATACGTAAACAGTTGTTTTTTTAGTTCAATATGATTTGAAATTGAAAATTGACATTTTGGTGTGTATCAATCATCCATCTTGCGATTGAAATTTAAACTTTTTGAAAATGTTGGAAATCGTACAAATTTTCACTTGTAAAATACCGATTTTTAACATGAATGTTACAGATTATGTCCTCAATGGGTTGGCAGCCCTGTATCTTTTCTCAGCATATACATAGTAGCTAAATGATTGTGTAGACATACTGATAAGGTTACATGATACTCTTTCTTATATATTTGCTTGTGTTTAGAAGAGAACATGATCAGTCCCATCAAACGAAAAATTCCTCTAAAACTGAAAATGAGAACAGGCTTGGTAAATACACATACTGTGTCCTGCCATCAGTGTTTGCTCTGCCCTCTGTTGTAGGTTTGCCTGTTCATTCTCTTACTACGGCATTGTGCTTCTGGCTACACAGTTTCTGGAGGCATCAGGGGATGGAGGCTGTCCCAGTAAGTGAGTGTTTCAGTTACCCTGTATTTCTGGAGGCATCTGGGGATGGAGACTGTCCCAGTAAGTGAGTGTTTCAGTTATCCTTTATATTGACCAATGATGTTTGCTGTTGTGACAATTTCGGCCAAAATGCTTGGTTGACTCTGGTTTAGTTCTGTGTTTGGAATGTATTACTCATAGATGCAGTTTTCTTGGAGAGCATTTTGCGTCAGACTATAGATGGAATTTATTTTGTGTTCTTACCTTCAGTTTAGACATCTGAATAGTTAATGTGCCCACATATTTATATGTCGGTGAATATTGCCGTCATCTGTCTGGGGGGTCCAGCGTCCTTCTGGCCTCCGCTGCTGCTTTCCTAACCTCCTTGCAGGATGTTAATAAGATTTGACAGGTGTGTTCCCTAAGAAGCTGACAACAAATGACCACTGATTTTCGGGACTGGTCCAAATACCACTGTGCCCCCTAGTAGCAATTTTAGCTTTTTATAGTTTATAGTTACCTCAATCTGTATCTTCGGAATTCTTGGGTGGATTTTCATGAAATTTGGCATTTATAGATTTCTAGTAGGGAGACAACGACACCCTTCCATTTTCAGACGTGTTTGACGATTCTGCGCCACCTAGTGGCCATTTTTTAAATTTTCAAGCTGTCTTTATCTGCCAAACTGCTTAAAGGAATATTTAAAAACTTGACAGATGTGTTCTTGTTAAGAAAGAGTTAATTTTTAGACAAAACGGCTGTGGTGCCTCTTGTTGACAATTTTGTCTTTTTTGCATTTTAGGCAGTATTTCCTTTGAATGATCTTTGTGAAATTGTGCCAAAAAAGTATAAATGTCACTGTGGTTGCCTACAACGTTTGTACAGTTCTGACTGACTACTGCTTTACCCTTTGGTGTCAGTTTAAGTTTTTACATTTGCCTCTGTATTTTCAGAGTTTTTTGACGGTTTTCATTAAATTTGGCCAACAAGTTTCTTTTGTGATGACGATACCCATTGTTTTTTGTATGGGATGGATTTGGCTGTGCCTTCTATGGTCATTTTTAACACTAATAAACATCCCTAGAAGCAAACCGTTTGCATTAGAGTCATTGATGCTTTTTAAATGCTTTGCGTTGCTTTTGTTAGTTTATAATGTGAACTTTGGGATTTGTAACTATTGGAATTACCTCTGTTTGAGACCATGAAAAAATCTGTATTGGACAAAGTCTATGAATGGTTTGGTTTTTTTTTTTTGAAAACTGCATTCAGTAACATATTTCTGACAAGGAAAAAAGTTAAAACTTCTTCATTTGGAAAATTATCCCTGTTTCAATTTGCATGAAATTGTTGGCTATTGTGTAGTCCTACAGACTGTATTTCTCACACACACTTCAGGCACTGCAGATGTGTTAGAGGCAGGCTGTTTATTGGAGTGTGAACTGCTGACTACATCTGACTATGGGTTACTGTTGTGGACTACTATGGCCGAGTTCCCAGGTATTACATGTGGTTTATGGTGTCACTCACAATGTTATGTGTATAACAATTTATATTGTAGGTGTTGAACATAATTAGATAGAATTGTTTTAAGGTCTAATTACCATATACCATGCTGTTAGTATTATTACTATTACTTTTACTACTAATGATTCGGGTCGTTATTGGGGTGGTGGTGGNATGGTGGGGGTGGGGATGGTGGAGGTGGTGGTGGTGTAATTACTGTAATGAACAATGTTCCTGGTGCTATATCACCTATTTTTACTAGCAGTGTTAATGTAGAATCCACAACAGAAAGCAAACAGACTTTTTGATTATACTGGATGGAACAAAAAAACTGTTCCTCTCTGGGGAAATGTAAAGGATTCAGTCTGTTTGGAATCAGTTGTTTTTTGATGAGTTCAAGTTACAATTCTAAAACTAAACTCATTGTATTAATGTTAAGTATTGAGACCAGTTGTACGGATTGAATTGTAAATTTAGTAAATTTAGCAGTTTTAAAGTAAGCTATCATTTTGGACTTGGGAGGTATAACTCAATTGTGCAAAGCGGCTTATAGTTTTGCTGAAGGCTGTACATCATGGGTGCTACATGCACACATTGGACGTTTTGAAATTAGGTCAGTGAAATCAGTTGTCTGTGAACCCTGCTATAAGCTGTGCAGCTGTCTCAAGTGGACTGTGTAACTGAACACAGCTTAGCAAATGGTTTTCAGTTAAGAAGATGCATGTAATTGTTTATATAACCCCTTTTGAATTGTGAATAGCTGAGCCCAGATTGTCAGTTGATGTAGCCTGCTGAAACAAAAATGCTTCACTTTTATTAATTTAACCCATAGCTGTTGAAAATATTCTAGACTTGATGCTAGCTAATGTTTTTGTCCTTTTTGTTATTTTTCAGGCCTGTTGTTGACTCTTATAGTGATTGAGCTGCTTGGACGCAAGAAAACAATGTGTACAGAATTTGTGGCATTCAGTATCTTTGTGGCTCTGATTGGTCTTTGTGCTTCCAAGTGAGTGCATCTGTATCAGATGGTTAAGCAAAAAAGAAATATAATATAATTTTGTTCAATTTTTGAAAGTTTGCTTAAGTTGATGCTGTTATGTCATACTTACTGAAATGTATTAAATGTTTTAGAAGTAAACATTAAAGAGGCGTGGAAGTTGCAAGCTTGTAAAAAACATTTTATTTTTTAAACAATTCCTGATGAAAGTTTCATCTGTCAAGGTCTAGTACACATTAATTCACTTTCCCCTGTAAGGAAATTTCCAGAAAAAATCACAAAATTCACGATTTTTGAAATGTGCGCAAAGGAAAAACTGTGCTTACCACAGAGTTTCTAATCTCCCTCCCACTTACGATAAATGCGCGCATGTGCTCACAGTCAGCTGCTTGAAATTGCTCGAGGACCAAGGTCACATTTTCTATATAAGGGAAATGTGCTTCGTCCACGTCTTGCCATACCAAATAAGGAGATGTGCTTTGCCTTATGGGAGAAAAATCGACGAAGTGGCAAGCAGTTGACAGATCATTTTTTTTGAGTTTGGAACTAAAAGAAAAATTAATACTTGTGATATGAACAGAAATTAAAAATATTTACAAACAAACCCTAAAAATACCTGGTGAGCAGGTTGAATTCTGTTTCAGTCATAACGCGAAATGATCCTGATAGAATCTCAGGGGTTACAGGGACTATAAACTTGACATGCTTTTATCAGCGATTTCAATAGTTTATTAAACATTCCACTTGTGGGGGCAATAAACATGGTAATTATGCCAGGTCTGGCAATGGGACTACTTTTAAGTGAATGGTGAGATGCCTTGAATGTCAACACAACAGTCATATAATGAAACTTTTTTCGGCGGCCATATTTACAATTCAGTAACACCGCGTGACATTAAGCTTATACAGTGCAGCACTTTTTCGACAAGTCTGTTTAGTTAGCCCAATCTATACAGAATTAGAATGTTCAGGAAAAGCACAATCGAGTCACATTATAACGTACCTGTCATTTATAACAGAGAAAGTAGTCCATCACACACGACTATTTGTCAGTAGTTATTTGTCAGTAGACCAGTTATTTCACGTCTTGCTTGTGCGTTTATTGTACAGGGTATATGTATATGTGCGGTACAACTGACATTATTTTTCAGAACTGTGACGATAACCTTCATATTCGTCGCCAGAGCATTTATCACAGGTGCCTTTCAGGCTGCTTATGTCTATACTCCAGAGGTACAGCATTTCTTATTAGTTGTAACTACATTTATACCATTTATACTAAATGATTTTAGGCTACACCTGATTTACTCGCATCATTTTCAATCAGCGGTCAACCCGCTCAGACATCTGATTGGTTTATGGGCCGGAAATTGTCATTGGGAACCAGTCAAATAACAAGAGTTGTTGCCCAGGAGAGTAGCTGCACTCAAAGAGACCCTTGTGATTCTTTCACTTTATTTTAGTGGAGTCACATAGAGCAATTTTCATAATTATCATAGTCACACTTTTCAGTGATAGTAACTCAGGTTTGTGATGTCACATCCTGTTGCCACATCAATGAACGAACTTCATGTCTGTTCAAGCTTAAGGATGCAAACTTGCAGTATTGTGAAATATTAAAATCGGCTTAAAGCCACCCTTTATCTTATTTTGACAAGTGACGACATTGTCATGTTTCGGTGTTTACCCCCATCCTCGCACGAAAAAACAGTGGCCACAGTTGACTACATTGTCACCATCATGAAACCTTCCTCTACAACACTGCATATCACAATCGTGAAATCAGTATCACAAAAATGAGAAAGTAGAAGAAATGCGACTTCATTTGCATGCGTGCATCCAGCCTTTAATATGGGGGGGCTCGAATTTCTGACGAAGTGGACCTTTTCCTGACAAAAAAGTGGGAGGACTAAAAAAGGTACAATCTTCAGGACTGTGAAATGTGCGTCTGCGCCTTTTTAGGGGACTTTTGTCTCGGACTTTTTGTTTCTCTGAGGCAGGCCTTTTTGTCCACTTCGTCAAATGGGGGGCTCATTCGAGCCCCCAAGCCCCCCCTGGGTGTGCGCATGAGCTGAAAGTTTTGTAGCCCCACAGACATGAGTGTGACTTATGAACTTACCTAATGCCAGTGTGTCATGTCCACCAACACACCAGTTTCTTGTACAAACATGTGCCATATCTCCGGTTTTTCCATTGTCCCACGGGAAAGTGAAAAGAGCCAAAGGGTGGCCAAATACTAAGTTGTTACAACCACCACAAATGCAACTTCTTGCCATTTTTTATTGCACCATAAACCATGGGAAACATGCAGCAATATCTGAGGACTTTTCACAAAAAACGATGTGATTGGTTGTCCCAATTTCAGTTAGAATGTATCGACCAATAAATGCTCATAACTCGAGATGAGCTAATTAACATATCATCAAACAGTGTTTGCGAATGTTCTAATTTGACTGCTAATTGACTGGTGGGATTATTTTTGGTGTTTTTGATATGAAATTGGTAATTTTAAGTACTTTAAACAATGCTTTGGTTTTGTTAGACCCTTTTGTGTTGAATCAAAACTTTTTTGTTTATTCATATAAACTGTCGACAGTAGCTAAATTTACATCTAGAGCTAATGTATCCAGGTTTACCCAACCTCGGTGCGTGCGCTTGGCTTGGGCATTTGCAGTGGAGCAGCCAGAGTGGGGGCAATCGTCACACCCTTCGTTGCTCAGGTGAATTTTAAAATTTTGTAGTCTTTCAATATCTTTTCTGTATTTCAGTGTATTTCCATAGTTGCTTTACTCATCTTTTGGTACATAGGAAGTTTCAACATTGGTATTACCACACAAATTCGCATTGGGCTATATTTATCTAGTGTTTTTTTAAATGTTTTCACTACAAGTTTACAACTTTGCTTCCTGAAACAGTTCAAAGTTGCATTGTGCCATCAAATGAAATTCAGGAGTCATGCAACTTTCTTTTACAGTAGTTGAATATGTAATATTTACCTTCGTTGTAAAATATAACAATGACCATACATTCATTTCCCAGCTTCTCCTGAAGCAGTCGGTACACATGACCATCACAGTGTATATATGCATGTGTTTGGTGGCTGCATGTGCTTCCTTGGTGTTGCCCATAGAAACCAAGGGTAGGGCAATGAAGCTATGAGGCTCACAGGTATTGAACAGATTTATATTTTTATTTAAACTGCATTTTGCCTCTGTTTAGCCGTCAGTGTTGAATTGTTACTGATGTTTCAGAATGAGTTGGCGACTCAAGTCACAGTCAATATGTAGGTGCACCATTTTCGAAAACGCACTTTTAGGGTTAGCCGACCCCAATAAGTGTAAAATGCATTTTTTGATTCGTTTAAAGTTTCAATGATCTTGTTGGTGATGGAAATAGAATCGTATCTAAGTTAGGCGTGTTATGTGACCAATTTTGTGAGAGTAAAAGGTCTGATACACCTGGTTTTTGGAAGGATTTCTTAATAAGTACGCATGGTTTATCCATTCTTAGGTGTGGAGTAGGTACAGTACAGAAATTCATTAACTTAAGACAAATATCAATTATTGTTGAAATTGATCGTTTACATTTTTCAAAGGCTTCTAAAATGTTTTTGAATGTTCACAATCTTTCAAGGTATCAAGTGGTAACTAAGATACAGAACTTGAAAATTATTAAGTTCTTGCTTGGTGTTACATATCTGTTATGAAAAATTACAAATTACACTTTTCCACCAGACTGTGTCCAAAATTTGTGAGATTTCTAAAAGAATTTCATAAGTCAGGTCCAACTGGACTTTCAGGGAGACTGTGTAAGGTGAAATTCAGTTTATCAGAAGGGTTGTAGTGCACAAACAAGAAAAAGTGTTCTGCAGAACTTTGAGAGCGAATATCCACCTTATGAATTACTGAAATTCAACTTGGGATCAGTCCTTAGAAGAATATATAATTATAACTATTCAAAATACCAAAACATTGTGATGGCCAAGAAATACAAGAAATTGACTGTAATAATGGTAGTACAATTTAGTGAAGCTTGCACAAAATAATGTGAAACTTCATGCCGCGGCAAAACTCATGGAAATTTACATACATGTATGTGTACAATCTGATCTAAGAAGAGAACATATAAAGCACTTACACTAGGAAGTGAAGGACAAAGTGAGCTTCAATTATTTTTGTAGACTAAATGTTCTTTGATAGCATACTTATTATACCCAACTATGAACAATGCAGTTTAAGGTTACATAGTACCCTAAAAAAATGCCCAACTTTGACTAACTTCGGCATATCTTATCTCAGAAATGCGTTATTGGATTCATTTGAAACTTTTATATACTATGATTTATGCACTGTTCTACAAGGGGATGTTAGGAATTGTGTTTAAAATGTTCATCTTTTGCATGAGGGGTTATCAAAAGCAGGTCTTCTGTGATTTTCATAAAATCATAATCAAAAGTTGCATGTAATGAAAACGAAATGATAAGTTGGAAAACTTTGTCAGCTTTTTTGAGATTTCGTCAAATGAGCTGTGGTCATATTTTTGATACCATTGTCTTGCTCTCAAAATTCCTTTATTTTTCGCTAAATTTTACCAAAGTGACATGGTCACTGGTGATTGTCACTACGCTGTGTAATAAGATCTCTCTGCAAGTTGGGTTCATCACAGTGGAGCAGTGTGCTTGCTCTAACTGAAACCTGACCATGTGACAATTTATACAAGTAAAGTGTAAATCCATCAGTGTTGAGGAGTAAGAGGTATGGATTAACTGGAAAAACGGAATGAACGGGTTCTCACATGTATTCAGATGGCAAATAAATCACTACTGACAAAAGCTTCAGCAAATCCAAAGCAATGGTATGTGCCATGATGGATTATTTGAGGTGCAGTGTATGTGAATGTAAAAATGTCTGTCAGTGTTTTGCATGAATTATTTTTTACAGGAAAGTCATCAGTCTGTTGTTCTGCTGTGGTTTGCTGGGACTGATCTACACTACTGAAGATTCCTTAGTTGAAACTGATGTTTGTTAAAATGTTCAAAATGTATTAGCTGTTGTTTTTTGTTTATTTATACTTTCTGTTTTGGTTTTATTAAACTTTTGGATTTTGTACTTAAACATGAAATGTAAATATACTTCTTGTGCTGTTAGACTGATCTTGTTTTCTTTTGACTTAAGCTTTGTTGTTTCTTCTCAGTGTAATCGTGCATTGACAATGTTCTGTCTTGTTTTTATAGTTACATATGTCTAGCTTTTTCTCATATGAAAAGAAAACTTACAATATTGAATACTCAAGAATTCATGGTGCAATTCTCACCTCACACTTGTGATCAATCTCCCTGCAAAAAGCGCGATGACCGAGTTGCTTTGAAACGGCAGATAGGCCTGGGATCTGAAGAAAGTCGATGTTTGTGGCACCAGACTTGATTTATGCCGGCTTTGAGTATTTATATCAAGACATTCTACTGGTCATTGTTTTTCTATGAACTTGTCTGTCTTTTTGACATTTTGTTTCTGTAAAGACAAAGTGGTAACGCGTGAGGCAAACACTTTGCAGATTGAATAGATAGTCAATAATTTTAATTTAAAAAATCTACAGGCCTCCTACATTCGTGGTAGGCCTAGGCATATTCCCGAGATAAATCAATTAATAGATATTTGATTTGGCTAGATGCACAGACTCGGTGAATAAGATAAAACTCGTGATCTTTAATAACAACGATTTTATTGGTTTGTCCGAGTCCTGACTGCCATTGGTTCTGTGACAATTTTTTGTTGTTGCTTTTATAATTAATAGGGCCACCACGAACTGGCGGTGGCAGACTCGAACCAGCCGTATTGAAAGTGTATAGTTTGTTACTGAAAGGTATGACACTGCTGCACATGTGGCTAGTAAGTCATTAACAATGTACGTCATTAAATAGTGAACGCGGTTTTTTCCACTGTGTTACTTATATAAGTTCATTGCATACAGGTATCTGAAATAATTATTCAAAAAATTATGCCACAGTTTGACCATTTGAGGAACTCTCAAGCGATTCTGCACAGGCAATAGGAGACCCCCCCAAACTCCGTTTTGAACTTGAGAAATGTTCGCGCAACACCCAACGGCATCTACCGACAGTGTTTTTGAGCGAGGCCGGGCTTCCTATTCTTATTAAGGCGTTGTTTTATCATGTGTATTAGGCCTAAAGTATAAAAACGGGTTTCTAAAATGGGCGTGTCACTAGCGGGGGTGCTCTGAGGACAGCTACCCTTAATCCGATATTTGCNAGCTAATGTATCCAGGTTTACCCAACCTCGGTGCGTGCGCTTGGCTTGGGCATTTGCAGTGGAGCAGCCAGAGTGGGGGCAATCGTCACACCCTTCGTTGCTCAGGTGAATTTTAAAATTTTGTAGTCTTTCAATATCTTTTCTGTATTTCAGTGTATTTCCATAGTTGCTTTACTCATCTTTTGGTACATAGGAAGTTTCAACATTGGTATTACCACACAAATTCGCATTGGGCTATATTTATCTAGTGTTTTTTTAAATGTTTTCACTACAAGTTTACAACTTTGCTTCCTGAAACAGTTCAAAGTTGCATTGTGCCATCAAATGAAATTCAGGAGTCATGCAACTTTCTTTTACAGTAGTTGAATATGTAATATTTACCTTCGTTGTAAAATATAACAATGACCATACATTCATTTCCCAGCTTCTCCTGAAGCAGTCGGTACACATGACCATCACAGTGTATATATGCATGTGTTTGGTGGCTGCATGTGCTTCCTTGGTGTTGCCCATAGAAACCAAGGGTAGGGCAATGAAGCTATGAGGCTCACAGGTATTGAACAGATTTATATTTTTATTTAAACTGCATTTTGCCTCTGTTTAGCCGTCAGTGTTGAATTGTTACTGATGTTTCAGAATGAGTTGGCGACTCAAGTCACAGTCAATATGTAGGTGCACCATTTTCGAAAACGCACTTTTAGGGTTAGCCGACCCCAATAAGTGTAAAATGCATTTTTTGATTCGTTTAAAGTTTCAATGATCTTGTTGGTGATGGAAATAGAATCGTATCTAAGTTAGGCGTGTTATGTGACCAATTTTGTGAGAGTAAAAGGTCTGATACACCTGGTTTTTGGAAGGATTTCTTAATAAGTACGCATGGTTTATCCATTCTTAGGTGTGGAGTAGGTACAGTACAGAAATTCATTAACTTAAGACAAATATCAATTATTGTTGAAATTGATCGTTTACATTTTTCAAAGGCTTCTAAAATGTTTTTGAATGTTCACAATCTTTCAAGGTATCAAGTGGTAACTAAGATACAGAACTTGAAAATTATTAAGTTCTTGCTTGGTGTTACATATCTGTTATGAAAAATTACAAATTACACTTTTCCACCAGACTGTGTCCAAAATTTGTGAGATTTCTAAAAGAATTTCATAAGTCAGGTCCAACTGGACTTTCAGGGAGACTGTGTAAGGTGAAATTCAGTTTATCAGAAGGGTTGTAGTGCACAAACAAGAAAAAGTGTTCTGCAGAACTTTGAGAGCGAATATCCACCTTATGAATTACTGAAATTCAACTTGGGATCAGTCCTTAGAAGAATATATAATTATAACTATTCAAAATACCAAAACATTGTGATGGCCAAGAAATACAAGAAATTGACTGTAATAATGGTAGTACAATTTAGTGAAGCTTGCACAAAATAATGTGAAACTTCATGCCGCGGCAAAACTCATGGAAATTTACATACATGTATGTGTACAATCTGATCTAAGAAGAGAACATATAAAGCACTTACACTAGGAAGTGAAGGACAAAGTGAGCTTCAATTATTTTTGTAGACTAAATGTTCTTTGATAGCATACTTATTATACCCAACTATGAACAATGCAGTTTAAGGTTACATAGTACCCTAAAAAAATGCCCAACTTTGACTAACTTCGGCATATCTTATCTCAGAAATGCGTTATTGGATTCATTTGAAACTTTTATATACTATGATTTATGCACTGTTCTACAAGGGGATGTTAGGAATTGTGTTTAAAATGTTCATCTTTTGCATGAGGGGTTATCAAAAGCAGGTCTTCTGTGATTTTCATAAAATCATAATCAAAAGTTGTATGTAATGAAAACGAAAAGATAAGTTGGAAAACTTAGTCAGCTTTTTTGAGATTTCGTCAAATGAGCTGTGGTCATATTTTTGATACCATTGTTTTGCTCTCAAAATACCTTTCTTTTTCGTTAAATTTTACCAAAATGGCATGGTCACTGGTGATTGCCACTACGCTGTGTAATAAGGTCTCTCTGCAAGTTGGGTTCATCACAGTGGAGCAGCGTGCTTGCTCTAACTGAAACCTGACCATGTGACAATTTATACAAGTAAAGTGTAAATCCATCAGTGTTGAGGAGTAAGAGGTATGAATTAACTGGAAAAACGGAATGAACGGGTTCTCACATGTATTCAGATGGCAAATAAATCCCTACTGACAAAAGCTTCAGCAAACCCAAAGCAATGGTTTGTGCCCTGATGGATTATTTGAGGTGCAGTGTTTGTGAAAGTAAAAATGTCTGTCAGTGTTTTGAATGAATTATTTTTTACAGGAAAATCATCAGTCTGTTGTTCTGCTGTGGTTTGCTGGGACTGATCTACACTCCTGAAGATTCCTTAGTTGAAACTGATGTTTGTTAAAATATTCAAAATGTATTAGCTGTTGCTTTTGTTTATTTATATTTTCCGTTTTGGTTTTATTAAAATGTTGGATTTTGTACTTAAATATGAAATGTAAATATACTTCATTTGTGCTGTTAGACTGTTCTTGTTTTCTTTTAACTTAAGCTCTGTTGTTTCTTCTCAGTTTAATCTTGCATTGACAATGTTCTGTCTTGTTTTTATAGTTACATATGTCTAGCTTTTTATAAGTTTTCTCATATGAAAAGAAAACTTACAATATTGAATACTCAAGAATTCATGGTGCAATTCTCACCTCATACTTGTGATCAATCTCCGTGCAAAAAGCGCGATGACCGAATTGCTTTGAAACGGCAGATAGGCCTGGGATCTGAAGAAAGTCGATGTTTGTGGCACCAGACTTGATTAATGCCGGCTTTGAGTATTTATGTCAAGACATTCTACTGGTCATTGTTTTCCTATGAACATGTCTGTCTTTTTGACATTTTGTTTCTGTAAAGACAAAGTGGTAACGCGTACATTGTAGGCTAATGCATTCAGAAACTGGAATTTGTACGTTTACATAACTCTCATTGCATGGAAATGATTTCAGATATTGCCAGCCCTCATTACGAACCTCCGTGAAAGCTGACCGGCTAACACAATCGGTCGGTGTGGTACCGTAGCCAGCATGATTGCGCCGGGGGTGGTTCGAAGGTGGCGAACCTTCGGAGCCCGCAGTGGACCTTCCGAAATAGCGAACCTTCGGAATAGTCACCTGGCATTTATTTTAACCTTCGAAATCTTTTCCATCAAGTTTGTTGCTCATATGACTAAGTCTGTGAGGCTGTGCATCATTGTTACTATTGACAAGAGAAGTCTTTCTTCATTGACCAAAGTTTTTATTGGGTCTAGACCTACTCTTCCCCAAAAATCAGTGAACATGGTCGTCGGAGTTTTCTCAGTGTATGAAAACACGGTTATAGTTAAATTCTGGTTTTGAGCAACGACGGAGGGCTGTATATAGTTAATTAACCGTCGGCTTGTATTGAATGAATTTAAAAGGACGGAAACGCACACACACGTCTGTACACCCATGCATGTCAATCCACCAGGCCACAATCGAAGTGGCACTGGATAAACAACATATTTGACGAACACTTTCAATTCCAAATTTGAAAATGCATGCCCTTTACCGTACTATGCTAGCAGGCAATATTACATAACAAATCTATTTTTTACCTGTTTGTTTCTTGGTCGATTTGTTTAAAGCATTCACGCCGCACTATACTTTTGGGAGCTTTCTAGCTGCTGTATAGCTTAGCTACGTTACGGCGTTTTCCCGTTGCTCCCAACTGACTAACAACAAGTTGGGAAGTTTACCCCTGTAGCCAATATCTTCCTACGCGACTGATTAACTCCACTCTGGCATGGTTGGAAGAATAGCTCTCTTTTGTTCGATAGTTGCTCTAATCGCCAATAAGATCGTATCTACAGTGACTGGGTTGCGCTGTTAAAAATAAAAGTTGAGTTATAACATATTTGAACATAAACCAATAGCATTTCTGAAATCTTCGTCAAATGGTGATCATGTTTAGCTTTTCAAGTGAATCACCAAAATCGCCCAACTGCAACCGAAGTTAGACAATCTATTCTTTCAGAATACACCAATTCACTCTGAGTTTGGCTGTGTTCACACGGTGGTCTGTAATAAGCCTGCTAGATAATTGGCCTGCTTGTTGTCGTAACAGACAAAAGACTGTGCTTGGCAGTTAACAAAGAAGCTAGATGTTATCACACGCTCAGAACCGCCTACGTCTGGTAAAGTCACTGAACGGGAAAACGCGGTCATGAGGTATAGACATTTACTACTAGACTACCTTGTCACCCTACGGTGTAGCCACCACGACGTGTGTTCAATGCCGACGAGTAACACAAAGCTTCCGCTAATCGTCTGCACAATCCTGTCATCTACGCAAATACCACTCGGGCGAAGTTTGGCTGGGAACGGCTCGATGATTACGTGAAGTGCTTTGAATCGGAACGAAGCAAATTCAAAATTATTACTAACTCAGTTTTCATTGTAGTTACAGGCCCGTAGGAAGGCAAAAAATATTGGAGGAGCACAAACCATTCCGACTTCGCCAAACAAGTCTCCCCATCGCCACTACCTCCGTCACCCCCCTTTCCCCCTACGTCCCCGTGCTCCCGATGCTACCACATTTGTACCGAATCTCTCATGTCCGCCCTAGCTGTGGAGGCCACAGTGGCGGATTTAGGGGTGACTAAGGGGCCATGGCCCCCTTAAGATTCCATTTGTCAGTTCGAGGGTGCGAATTTCTGACGGGTAAACTCCTTGGATAATACTCTGCCCTGCCCCCCCCCACTCAAAATCCTGAATCCGTCCCTGGCACAATCCCGCGGGGATGAAGCCATCAAGAGTTGAGTAACCGTGAACCAACACGGAGAGTAAGAGTGCGCCTATAGGGACCAGTACACTGACTGGTAGCGAGGAGCTGCCTCAAATAGCTATAGCTGAGACCTAACAGTGAAAATACGAAATTCCTGATGAACTCAGTTGCTGGTCACTGAGCTCAGCTCGTACCGGTCGTCTGCGCTCGCTCTACAGTAAAGATTCGTTTTATTGTGATCCAGTTTCGGGAAAATTTTATTTTATTATGACCATTCTTTGAAGTTTTTTTTTTGATAAGGTGAGGTCCCGAAGCCCCTGGGGATGTTTCAAAATGCCTGGTTGAAACACGACCGGTAATCCAGTTTCTGGTGGCTGGTGAAAAGGATAGTGTGTCCCAAAAATGTACACACTTCCTGAACGCCTGGAGTTCAAATTCAGTTCCCGTCGATCACTGAGATTCTGCGCGCCGGGCCTACTGCAGGGTTACATCTTATTTTTAACGTGGGTACGTCAGTCATGACGTGCACGCGAATCAGGACAAGAAATCAATTCCATTTTGAAGAACAAAAATTCATTGCTTAATACTAAGGAAACTAAAAAAACCAAGGAAGTGCAAGGACAACCTTTCCAAGCAATGAGTTTAATTTTATTTATTTGAGGATTTTTAAAACTTTTTTTTCTACCTACAGTTTGTGAATCCGAATTTCGTCAGTCTTTGAGAGTTATTTTAGATATGCAAAAATCGCCTATAAGTGTACTTTACTATTTGGGGATCGGATTATAGAGTTTTCCAAATTCAGGCTGCTGTATTCACTGAAACATCATTCTTACAAGATTAGCTTCTAAATGTCAAAAATCATCAATGAACCTATCGATTTTCATAGATACATAAACAAGTAAATCAGAAACCAAGATTTTTTTTATCAAATCGGAATGTTAAATGCAATTTCCGCATGCATGCTTGCAGACTTTTGACGGGTAAAAACCGGGGGAATATAGGAGATGGGGCATTCGTATTTTTGCTCATTTCAGAGGTGCCTACATGTATAAAGGTTCACGAGGTAAACTTGAACTCCACTGACAAAAAAAACGCTGAAATCTTTGTTTACGATTGCGAGAGTTCTTTGATTTCCCCTTTTCGACATGTACACGGTCATCACAAATAGTAGCCTATACAGCTGTGTTTTCCACCTGTGGGAATTCCTTATAAATGACTCATAGTATTAAAGGAGATATTATTCTTATGATACTACGGGAAACAGAAATATTATTTTATAACTGACGATTGGAAATCGTATTTTTGTGTAATTCACAAATAGTGGTCGTCACGTTCTTCAAAATTCCACCCTTTCGATGGCGGCAATCCTACTGTATTTTTTCACATTTTTAGTTGTTTGGGTCGATTGGCTGTGTTGTGCATTAATGTTTTGTTTTTTGATGATTTTGGAATCTCAATTTCCGTCGTGAATACTTGGCAGTGTCGGATTTACATGTGCAGAGGGACAAAAGGACATTTCCCCCGAACCGCTCCACCGATGGAGAGGGTACCTTCTGAAATGGTACACCTTAAGATGAAAGGCTAAACAGCATTAAGCTTGGAAGAGAGTGACAGTGCATTCCACCGTCGTGTGGTCCCAAAACGATGTAGGGAGTGACTTCCGTCAACATGAAAGACGGTTGCACGATTTCACAAAAAGCAGGAAAATAGAGGTAATCGATTCCAACAGTGGGCCCTCTCTTCGTGAGCGGCCCCTTAGGAATTTGTCAATAAAAACACAAAAAGGTCATCAATGGCCTCCTTCAAGGGCGGGGCCCCTAAATATGAAAAGATCTATATTTTCAAATATCAGGAAATGCGCTGCAATTGATGTTATTTGTCAAGTCATTATTTTTTCTCAAGTAATATACAATTTCGAGAGAAAAATAAAGCAAAAGTTGTTTCCGCTATCCCTTGCCTGAGAAGGGCATCTGGAAAAATATAGTTTTGCATTCGCAAAATTTAAAAATCCAGTAAATTAGTACGCTCCTTAAAAGCTTTGCTTTACAAATTTTCTCGATTTTTCGAAATATACGTATGATTGAATTCGTGCGCGTTTTCCAGTCTGTTTATACGACCTGTGCTGCAAAAGCGGAGACCCTAACGACAATGTCCTGGCCAGGGTCCTCAAAAGGTTAACCATGCACTGATGCAGAGTTGTCAAAAGTTCTCTTAAATTTTCTCTGTTATCCGTATTTCACAGTCTTTCTTTTCTCGACTGTCCTCGTCCCCACGCCTATGTCGGTTGTCACGGTTTAACCCTAACGCTTGAAAATTTTTGGGGTGTCTGGTGGAGTGGTTAGGATCTATGCAGGAAACTTAGTGCGTGACTTCCTTGAACAATGAATGCTGTAATAATTTGTTCCTCATTAATTCTGCTGAGTATGCAACATAATTGTGCCAATCAATAAACCACCTGGCAGCAGTTGCCACTCATGAGTGCCACCGTGATGGAATGTGAGCCCCTATACGGACGTGGATGACAGTGAAAACTACTGGTATCCGCGGTGTCAGTAAAGACATCGAGTTTAGTAAGCAATAAAAAGAGTGCATTCTCGCTGCGTTGTGATTTTAATACGTTCTCGTTGCAGACCATGCATTATAGGCAGCTGGGAATTATAACTGCACATGAGAAAACTCCCCTGGTCTCTAGCTACAGCAGTACAGNAAATGACATTTCACTCGTTAAATATATTTATGCGAGAATATGGACTCGTCCCTCTTATACCCCCTTCTTTCGGACTGGTCCAATAACCCCTTGTGTAGATTCGCATGCGGTCCTCCTGCTCTCATGGCACTAGGACATTCCATTTCCAGCCTCACTATTGGTTTGTTTGTATTACTGCCACGAGTTTGGTCAGCTCCTGGCTCCCATAGGCTGATGATTGTCACGTGTCATAGGGTTCCTTTGTTCTCAAGAAAGTTATATTTCCTGCCATCTGTACTTCGCTTTGCAGCACTTAGGTTCGAGCTAATCTCTCTTCATTTTTCCCGCCCTCTACCACCCTCTACTCTGGGTAGTTCCTCTTACCTGAGTGCTGGCGCTTTTTATTGCCCATCTTTCCAGAGATTATTATTTTATCTTTATGTTATTTCTACACTCATATTTCTGTACCTTATCAGTCATAATAAATGACCTTATATTGCCTATACACGGTCTCCTTTGTATCTCTGGAAACGGAGCTTGCGACGCACCTATTATTTTCGGGACATATTCCGAGCATAAATACGTATGATTGAAATCGCGCGCGTTTTCCAGTGCGTTTAGACGACCTGTACTGCAAAAGCGGAGACCCTAACGACAATGTCCTGGCCAAGGTCCTCAAAAGGTTAACCATGCACTGATGCAGAGTTGTCAAAAGTGCTCTTGAATTTTCTCTCTTATCTGTATTTCACAGTCTTTCTTTTCTCGATTGTCCTCGGCCCCACGCCTATGCCGGTTGTCACGGTTTAACCCTGACGCTTGAAAATTTTTCGTGTGTCTGGTGAAGTGGTTAGGATCGATGCAGGAAACTTAGTGCGTGACTTCCTTGAACAATGAATGCTGTAATAATTTGTTCCTCATTAATTCTGCTGAGTATGCAACATAATTGTGCCAATCAACAAACCACCTGGCAGCAGTTGCCACTCATAAGTGCCACCGTGATGGAATGCGAGCCCCTATACGGACGTGGATGACAGTGAAAACTACTGGTATCCGCGGTGTCAGTAAAGACATCAAGTTTAGTAAGCAATAAAAAGAGTGCATTCTGGTAGCGTTGTGATTTTAATACGTTCTCGTTGCAGACCATGCATTATAGGCAGCTGGGAATTATAACTGCACATGAGAAAACTCGCCTGGTCTCTAGCTACAGCAGTACAGATCTCGGACTGCTGCTATGTTTATAACTTAGAAAGTGTCAACTTACCCACACCCTCAATCACTACTGGTAGTAATAGTAAACATTGGAACTTAACACCCAG
This sequence comes from Phoronis australis, assembly GCA_002633005.1. NCBI lineage: Eukaryota > Metazoa > Phoronida > Phoronidae > Phoronis > Phoronis australis. The sequence continues at coordinate 58,152 of NMRA01000717.1, read as the reverse complement.
CGTAGTATTCTGTACACGCTATAAATGAATTTTTATAAAATACTTAAAGACTTTTCGTTAAAATATACAAAAACAACACAAAAAACAGTGTATGAGATGATATTGATTTTTTCTACATCCAATATTTATGATTTTACAAAATAATAAGGTGGTGTATGAATACAAAACTTGTTGTGATTTTCTGTACAGGCTTTGGTGATTTAACACAAGCTTTTACTTTCATTCATGCACTTTCCAGAACGTCATGATATTTTCGTAATAGTGGATATAATAGTTTTACAGCTATATCATATATTGAGAACTATTTCAGTTGCGCATATGTCCCTGTGTAAGTTGGTTATGCAGACGTCACTGGTGTCATCCATTTAAATGAACACCTGTAAGTAGAACAAGACAAAAGATAATGGCAGACTTTAATAAAGTTGGCAACAGTTGTCAAGAGAATCTTAGACATTATTAACCTAAATAAGCAATCTTGTTTATTCATTAATTATATTTTTTAATTTGAATGTGTAAACTGAAAATAGTCACTACATTGAATTTAACCAATTCTCCATTTTCATACAAGTATTAAAAGAAACACTCTGAACAAGTTTACTGTACACTTTATATCCATTCCAAAATGAGACTGAAGCTAACCAAGGTGACCTTACAGCTTAGAAATACGCTGATGTCACAATTTTATAAACTATTCTTTTTTCATGGTAGCGTGCAACCTCTAAATCCATTTCACAATTTAGGGCGTTTTCTTGAAACCATCATCATTGTGTTCGATCCCAGGCTATGTTTTGGCTATACATGTTCAGTCAAACGTTCCACATATGCTTGGTTAACAACATTGAAGTGAACAGGTCATATACATATACATGCACAGTTGAGTCGCACTTTTATGGCCGTAATTGTGTATTGCTTCAGTTCCCAGAATCCCATATCAGTTGTCTTTACCCTGCAAATCTCTTTTTAGTCTAACATTTGTTGTGAGAGTGTTGGTTGTGACCTACAACTACTTTAGATATGAACTGAGACTGATTCATATGTGACAGTGGTGATAAAACCAGGAGAAATAGATAGGGATCTTCAGTCCCAAGACAGCACCAAAATACCCCTCCAACACACTAAAGAGGAGAAAATAGCTATGCATGAACTCAGGGTACCTATAAATAAATGCTCTTCAATTAAGTTTACTTAACATTAACTGAGTGTGTAATCACTAATTGGTAATCCCTTTGTTAGTGCCTGTTCTAAATCACCCAGTGTATTTGATGTATATCCTGTAGTCAATGGATTGAAGTCAACAAAAAGCTAAATATAGCTGTAAACAACAGATTGCCTACCGGTACGTGAAACTTAATTCTTTCTCAAGGAGATCTTATCACACACAGAGAAGAGGATCAGATGATGGCAAAAAAGTAACGCAAAATGAGGTCCACGCTATGATGACGGGGAATGGTGGCAAAGTCCCAAAGAATTATATCCTCTCTCACTTGATCAACTACTAAAAGCGTGCTTTTGTTTGATTCTTATAACAGCAAATGAAAGTACCCCCTGGCCTTAAAAGTGGCAATCCCAGGTGGTCATCTGGTTGTGTCCTACTCTTTTATTTTAGATTCTGTTGCAGGGAACACACCTAAAATCTGAGAAGCAACATTTCTCTGCAAAAAGGTGAACTCTGAAGTTTCTAAAGAGCTTTCTATAAACTGAAAACAAGTTGTCTATGGTAAAATGTTCATTTCACTAATAACATTTGCTAAGTGACAGGACTAAACAGAAAGGAAAGGTCAAAATTCCAACAACTAAACACTTTATCAACTTATGAATAATGAAAAGAAAAAAATTATAATTTACAGGCGACATTTAAAATCTTGTTGTTGAAGAAAAAGAGGAATACTCCACTCTATATGAAACGTGAACAAATTAATGAGATTATTTATTCAAGCGTCTAAAAATAAGTTCCTCGGTTATTCGGACGTAAAGTCATCTATATAGGCCAGATTCTTCCGCATTTTCATCAAACTTGTGCAGTACTAAAATATTGTAATTGTGTCATAATTGTACATTTGTTTGGGTTTGTTTTGGTCTATTGGTCTGCCTGTCATCGCTCAAAAATCACTCGGACCCTGTGTTGGTGCCACTAAAAGCCAGGAATGACATGGTTTTCAAATTGGTCTTGCTGTCTTAGTTTAAGTTGTCTCTTTATTGAATAACTGTTCATTTTGGATTTACTTTTACGTTAGCACAACAAAAGATTTCAGATATGTTTCTATCAACTTGCTTTGTTTTCTGTCGTGTAACTTCTATGGGCTATCTATCCAGCCTTAGTATCCATGTGATGTACTGCTCATTTCTGTACGTTGATGTCGTAGTACAAGTTAACTTGGTTGGGTGACCTCATTGGTTCACGACTTTGACACATTGCCCATTCGAAGAATAATTGCTTGCAAGTGACAGGATGACCATTGTTGCAGACACAGTACTGCTTTCTGTATGTCAGGGCACAAGTGATTTAGATTCAATAAAGTGTCGCAGAATGAAAGCGTGGTCTTAACACATTATATCTACATGTGTATTCCCGTTTACATGACGCAAACGCTTGAAGTGTACTGCACAATTGTATTACTTGTACAATTATCTTGCTGTGCAGTCACTCTGACATGTGTATGGTGTGTGTGTAGGCCCTACTCATTCCAGTAACACAGTTACAGTGGACACTGCTGTTACTCATCACTCTGATCTTTGATTTCTAATGTTACATTTTGATTGCAGTCACTGTGTAACTCATCTGTTGTTTTGCTTAAGTTGTTTTGTTTTCACACAAAACATTAAGGACATTTACTCAATTCACAGTTTACCTGACATTTACCGTAATGTTTTACAGGGAGTATGGATAAAAATAATATTGTACTTGCTTTCTAGCCTAAGTCAGACTTTAATAATCAGATTTGAGCAGAAACTGACAGCTTAGTGGATTCACCTCACGAAAGCGAACAGAATTTCGTTGAGCTAGACTATTTGTTGTATAATGCTTAAGCATTTACACCTTAAAAAGAAAAATTAACGTTGTTAACTGTGTGTGGTTGGAAATATTCTTATAACTGCAGCAACACCCAGTGAATGAATGTGCTTATTTAAGAAAGCAAGTGAAAATTCAAAAATAATAAAATCCAATATTCATTTGGACAAAGACTACTAGTTGAAAATTGCGTCTACTGAACATCCATTGACTGTGCTAAAATATATGTGCATCCAACAGTGTGTGTACATCGTTCCTATTCTACATTAATTTGTCATGTTCTGTTCTACACCACTATACTTATAAATAAGTGAAATACAACTACCGTTATTCTGCATCCATGTTATTTTTATCATTGTTTGCAATTGACTCTGATGAATGTTAAAGTTTTACAATTCAGTTCCTGATACTTTGGTTCAAATTGTGTCTCATTAGTTGCTCGCATCTATTTCTTGAAGAAACAGAGATTGTTTATTTTCAAGCTTAGTTGTTCGAACTACAAGCGTTATTTGATTTTGCTGCCATTTCTTGGACTTTCCTGAGTCCTAATTCAATCTGTAGGTTTTGTAATTTTTCCATTGGCGTTGTGCATGCAATCTTATTTAACATGTGTATAAACAATAATGCGATCATGATTCTGAGTATATGTTAAAACTGGTATTTCGTGTTTTCAGTTGTCTGGCACTGGTTCATGTATATAATCCCCGGTGTTCGCATTTACCCGGCCACAGAAAGAACTGTCCTAAGTTGGGTTTTATCCCTAAACCGATGCAGCTGGTCAAAAGTAGTTTCATCCATTCATGTGTGGTTTTGGAGTAAGGGTGATGTGTCTGTCAGCAGTTAGCCTGGTGCTTATTGTAGTTAGATATTGTTTATGATAAGGGTCTGAAAATTTTTAGACCAAGCGATCGAAATGTTAGAGGCAAAACCAAGGCCGGGTACAAAACTCCGGTATCACACGAATAACTGACACTCTGGTGCGGGAATACTGAGCGAAACTCAATTTGGCGGGTAAAGCCGTCGTAGGCCTACAGGGTAGACCTAAGAATTTACAAGCCCACTAGAGGGCGCAACAATCTCAATTGTTAACACTGTGACCACAGACCGATTCGATGGGCATCCAGTGAGACGTTGTAATCGGGGCGATATGAGTGAGCAACCAGGCCCAAATCTGTCTAGTGTTCAGCACGAGAACTACAATAGTATCTCAACAGACGATAGCGAGGCAGATATTTCTCAGCTTGCACATGGTGGATATGCAGGGAATCGAGCAAAATCGAACACAAACGACAACAATGGAAATGAACGTCAGACACCGTCAACATTGCCGACAGAGGATATCATGGAAGGTATTTTATTTCACAGGCGTCCTCAGCTTCTGGTCGTCCCCAATACACTACATATAATACCTATTATATTGTAGTGTATTGGGGACGATCAGAAGCTGAGGACGCCTGTGTTTTATTTAGCCTATTTATCTATATTCAATTTCATGTTCGATGTTGATGTCGACATACGTCAGTGCACAACTTGAAGACAAAGTGCGCGTGGCCTGTGATTTTGGCCAACTCTGAAGACTGAAAAGAATAGAAGACCTGTTTCAAAATGTGGTTTTCTGAAAATCGTGGAAACCCGGAGATGACTGGTCCCAAACATTCCTTATGGATAATGGATAAGGGTAGGGTCAGTGCCTCAAAATTCAGACCAACACAATAGCAAGTCAGAAAAATGATAAAAATATAATTTCAGGTGGTCTGGTAGGTAACAGACTGATATGGCATGCCGGTTTCAAACTGTGTCGGCAGTAGTTCTACCTAAACAATAACATGAAGTGTCATAACAGTGCAGTTTCCCACTCTCTCTGGATCAGGACCACCACTTCACACCTGACCTTTTCATGAAATCAACAACATTTGAGAAGATTATTACTCAACAAATTATTTTCCTCTCCTGAGCATTTTTCCTCGATCCATTAATAAGTCCGCCAAAGTTCGAACCCCATGCAACATTCGCGAGAGAACAAATATTCTTGCGTGAATGCAAACGAACTTACGTTCACGAGAGGAGTGAAAAATGAACCCAAGAAAATGCGAGACTTCCACTTAGTGTAAAAGGTTCAAAGAGATAAGTTTGAAAAAGTTTTTGTTGTTTCGCCCGCTAATTACGTCATATCTAACTTAATCAGCCGAGATCGCAGCCAATGCATAAGTAACGACTCTGTGAAAAAATGACCCATTGCGCCAGCAATTTCGTTAGTTGTGTTAGGGTACACGTATGCTTTTAATCATTATAGTTAAAATTGAGCGGAGGAGTTAGATACCTGAATCAAATGGTCTGAATAGCAATGTGCCCCATGACCTTGAATACGAGGAAATGAAGCGAACACTTATCCCCCTAGGTCACACTACATGCGCCTCTAAAGAGAAAAATAGTGCCCTACCTGAGACATTTATCTGGAAACATAAACCCTAGCCTTAGTTGGTGTAAAGCTGTACTGTACACACCTAAATTTTGTTACTCTTCAGACAAGTATAGCTGGCTGGCTACATAAACCCCTTCTCGAGATAACAGTTTCTCCACCTGGCCTAATTGGATTCATTTGTTATCTACCTAACACCCTTCCTCAAAATCGCAGCCAAATACTGATATATCTCTAAGCTACTACCCTCGGTGTCAAGATGAAGAGAACTACCTACAAGGTGAGCTTTTAAGTCAACTAAACCGGTCAACTTCTTGAAAATGGCTGTGAGCTGAGAACTAGTTTTCGCCAAATAACAGTCATTGCCGGTGAAAACTGCATGGGTCTTCTGGCAGCCATGATCAAGAAGGACCTGTTTACTGAGGACAAAATGTCAACTTTGCCACACATACCTAGTATATTAAACCTTAGTGGAAGAGCCCCCTGATGAGTAAACCCAACAGGACCGTTGGCCATTGGCAAGTATTGACCTTTCGCTCTGTTGACTGGTTTGATATTGAATTGCCTCAAGTGACAAACTTACAGGGCTGGGCCTAAGTCCGATTCTGATTCTCGACTTCCTGATTTTATTTAACTTTTGACATTAAACCCGTGCTTTCTGTCAGAAAAAGTTTTGATTTATCCCACTTGCCATTATATAATTCTTGTGTTTTTTGTTTCTTATTCGACTTAGAAATGATATCTGAAATGTTATGCCTGTGCTTGGTGTGAAGAACTACATTGTGTTGAAATGTTATGCCTGTGCTTGGTGTGAGGAACTACATTGTGACGAAATGTCAATTCTTTCCAAGCCCAGAGACCACGTCAAAACTGAATTTAAAGATCAATTTCACAATATCAAGTGGCCTAAATCATTATTTTTTTTCACGGAAAGCACGGGTTTAATATCACTTTAATCATGCATCTGTGATCAGCTAGCCAACTGTGCAGCCTGCTGTACCATATATGGCTGAACGTCAAAATTCTGGTTGTAGTTTGCCTTAGAATGTCGGTCTAGATACTAAAAACAACTGGCAAAACGCCTGATGCTCACTCTTTCCACTCATCACAACTCTTATCATGGTGTTATTGCAGTTTTGTCACCATGAAAACTTTCCCCTAAATGTAGACCACCCGATTATCCAAAAGTTTTTATAATCTTTATTAGTCCCATTTTGACATCAACGTTTGGCCCGGTGCAACTGACACGGAACAAATTGATTGGTGTCAAGTGGCCGTTCACACACACAACTCACTAACTGTGGCAAGACGGAAATTGTACGCTGAAGTGTGGAACGCACATGCGCAGGTTTTCAAATAGAGGGAGTTGCCAAGACAGAGAACCGGTATGTAGGTCATTGCACAAGCGCTGTAGAGATGATCCTTTCCACCTTGCCCCAGTTTCGCGGTTAAACATATAATTGACATGGAGCAAGATGATCGAGCGCAAATCGCTCAAAAGTTGTCACCGCTGTGTCAGTTTGCTCCGTGTCTGTTCTGTTTACACACATACTTGCGCTGGAACGTCTCGTTCCGTGTCAGCTGATCCGTATCTACTTTTGTAGTGTAACAGTACTTTTGTCAGCTAGCACTAATTGATTGATTATTGATTACTTTAACTTAACATCGAATGATCACAATAACAAATAGACAGTACAATGCTGTGCAGTGCTGCTGTGGTTATAGCATATTTTGAGTCAATGATGATAAACAGGTGACTAACTGACTTTACAAGTCACGCTTTTCAAAAATTATCTGCATGCCTTTGTGTGGCTTTTGGAAAAACGTCAAGCACTTAGCTAGAATGATGTTGGTGGATGCAGGGGGTTGTAGTTATCAAAGTGAGTTGAGGTACAGACCAAGTAGGCTTTTTGGTCTTACTGATGGGTAGTCATTTCTTGATTCTACATATTTTTTCAGCAATCATGTAACACTTTGCGGCAACTAGAGCAAGTACCATTGGCAAGTGATCAGTAAGCCAGTCTACATAATCAACAGAAACTAACATGAATTCATGTAGGCAAAAGTTCCAAGCCAAACAGGTTACCAGTACATAACTGAATATGAAATAGTTCAAGCCATGTTGGAGGGCAGTCACCAGAAAACTTGGGTACCTATTTTTCAACAAGGGATGTTGAAAAAAATTAAAGCTGTGTACCAGGGGTCATTTTGAAGACTAGTGTACACTCAATTAATGTCCATGTTTACCTGAATGTCCACACCTCATGTCCTCCTCTTTTGTATGCCCTGTCAGATTTTTTAAAAGCTCTTAAGTGAACGCTACTAGAATGAATTTCAGTTCCCAAAGTGCCTGCAATTTTCTAAGTAGCCTGTTACATGTACTTACGCTAGCAATTCGCTTACCTGTGACTAACATATGTACAGTTTATACCTCATGGGCGGACTTGGTGAAAAAAGAGACCCATTGGAGCTTCCATGAAAAATTTCCTTTTGGTGTTTTTTTCTGACAAAAACACTGCCCTTTTGTAAGGGTTAATTCATTAATCCTTATTTTGGAAATTCTTCAAAGAAAACTGTCTTTTTGAAGCTGTATGTCACCCTGTTTATAGCTCTCTGGAAAGGGTTGTACCTTTTCCTCCAAAATTCCTTTTGGAATTCAAAACTCTATAAAAGGTCCCTTTCCAACTAAACAATATTACCGTAAATCTTCATAACAGTTTTCATCACGTTTGTTGTGAATGATACATGCTCATTTTGACAACACAGCATCTTTTGTGTTTTTCTAGGCTTATTGTGTCAAAAGTTTAAGTGTCCCACAATCAGGCCTTCATATGGAGGGTGTCTAGGGCGTCACAAAAATGGTGACACGTATCATTGGTTATGGATTACCTGAGACTTTTGGAAACCCATTTGGGATGCCTTATTTTTGAAATTCTGGTTGGAACCCCACAAAGAATCTCTAGAAACTAGGCAAGGTTTATGAAATTAATCCCTACAAAAGGATGATGTTTGAGTCAGAACAAAATCTGGAAGCTCCCTACAAATGGGTCCCTTTTTGAGTACACTCTGTGAATTGGTAGGTATCTTAATTTTCTAACTGCTCTCCATGTTACTGGTTTAATACCTCCTGGGTGCAACCTCAACTTTTCTTAATGTTTTAAATGGTTTTACAGTCGTCTCCTGATCTTTTTTGCCCAATTCGACGTTTACACTTAAGTTCTGAATCGATTTGCTTTTGTAACAACCATGCAAGGAGAAATAAGAACCTATATAGTTCTGCACATGTTAAACTATCCGTCTCTTCCCCATTTCAGTCTAATCAATTTGATTGTGTGTTCACACTTCAAGGGAAGTTAAATCATTCTGTTCAAAATCACCTCCATGAGTAGGTTCAGGTTGAATTGGATATATGTTTACACAAACTTCCTAAATCGTTTTGCACCCAGAACCGATTTTAAATTTTCAGTGTTAACAGGTATTAGATGCTCAATGCAAACACCGTGGGCGTTTACCCAGACAAATACGGTAGTTTGGTATATAAACCATGGTCTTGAGCTTGAAGCCCATATGAAAATTAATCTACTGTGGTGTGGGTATTATCGCAGAATTCTCATGTTACGCACCATTTTGTCATATGTCATTGCTAATTTTGCAGAGTATAATACATTGATGTATAGTGGCATGATTGCAAAATTGAACCATGGAATACGGGCGCTCAAATTTCCATTTTCCAATTTCAGGTTGAAAAGTGGAATATCAAACACGGATTGAGTGTTCAGTGTTTCAGAATTCTAATCTAAATGAAAATTTAAAATCGAAACAGGGATTCGGTTCACAATAACATTACCTATTGAAACTGAGAAACCGTTGAGAAATATTGACCATTATCTCAAGTTCATATTTAATTCCAGTTAAATTCTGCAACCTGAAACTGACACATCTGTTCTCCCCACTGTATCCTTTATGAAGTACAAACCACCAGGCCTTTCCTTTGTGCTAACATGGGGAAAGTTCTTACCACTGTAGGTGCAATTCATTGAATTTGGATGGTTTTTAAGGTAACCCACTTATAACAATGGAATAGATCTTATCCCCTTCTCAGCTCCCTTCTCTTATCTGGAAGGCCTGACTGCACAAGAGACATGTGGGTCATACCTCCACCATATCACCATTTCATCCCAGCAATATGAGCACATATTAGTGTTGGGAGTTCCTTCAGGGGGCCTTTATTATGTATGTGTCCCTACCTTTGAAGCTCAAAATTGAATTTCTTGCCCATGTTATTTTAATAAGCTTAAGTCAATTAAAATATGATCCTATCATTGGAAGGAACATCATGAGACCTGTTTTACGAAAGTTAAAAGCCAAATTTTTATTTTTAGACAGCTAAACAGTTACAAATGCACAAAATTTTCCAAACATTGTTTGGTGACGGCTCGATGGATACACACGACATATGCTATGAAGTTATTTTTTGTTGTAAAATTTAACAAATTAAATTCCACCTGTCTGCCATATTGTGTCCTATCTGCATGTAAGATTCAATAAATGTTGCTTGTAAAAATTTAATGTTTCTCCCAAGTTTGGTGATTTGCCTGTGTTAAGTAAAGTTCAGCTTCTGAATCAAGTGTAGTTAATATCAGCTGTATAAATACCAGCCCAATCTCTCATTGTCTAGAGTAAACAGTACACTTGATGGTATTAGATTGTTCTTGCCTGAGTGCTCAGCTATCTTATACCCCGTTTACACTAAAGTTTGGAATCGATAGTCGATATATCCTGTTCGATGGGCTTATTAGGTCTCCCTGTCTACTAGTACGCTATTAAGACCAACTTGCTTTAGATGCAGTGCCATCTACTGGAAGAATCTGCGCACTTCTCTTCTTTCTGTTAAGAGCAACCTTTTATAAATGGCGTGTTATTTGATTGTTTTCACAACATTTCATTGTTCGTTATTTCCCACACTCCTTCCAATTCCTGTTTGTATTTTACTAGTGGGTAAGAATGTAAAATCTGAGAATATTTAATTTGAGTAAAGCAGGTAATCTAGGACAAAGGTAGATACACAAACCTAGGTCTGCACATGCTCAGCCTAATCTGAGTCGAATAGCTTTGATGAATTCACACATCGCAAGGTAGAAATTGGTTTGGGTTAAGTCTATGTTGAACCACTTCAACGAGTGGGTTCAGTTTGAATCACTGTTAAGCTGTAAACCACTGGCATTTACACATGGTTCCTAAATCGATTTAAAGGTAAATCAATTTTAAATCAATCACTTTAAAGTCTTCAGCGGCAATAATGTAATAATATCGAGATCCAGTGCTTTGCCGAAACTTCATTTACCTTTTTGACTAGACAGTGATACCGAAGTTATTGCTAAGATACCAGCCGACACAATTCATTCGTACTCTTAAATGAATATTGAGGATTGGGTTCGAGGCTAATTGAAAATTGTTCTCATGCCATTTACAAGTGTTTATGAAAATGATCAGTGTCATTCATCAGATATGCCTTCTTTTGTTTATTTATCTGCGTCTATTGAGAGCATGTCGGCTAGCTACACTACATTTACAAAGAACACGTTTTGCCGCGTGATCGTATATCGTTGCCGTGACCTCTACTTTGGTGAAGTTTCGCTCTGACCTTTCCCGCTACACCAAAGCTTGGTTTTTGAATTCTACTATTTTCAGCGAAGTTTCGCTTGCAGTTTAACTACCAGATTTAACCTTCCCACTTACCGAAACTTCTGTAAAAGTGAAGTTTTGCCTCTAATGGCAAAGCGACTTTATGCAAGCTTCAGATCATTATCATCATCGGTGACTTTAATAACATTTTAAGACTAGATCGCCACCTGTTAGCTAAATAGATTAATTAACAAGTAATTAACAAGTAATTAACAAATAATTAACAAGTGGTTTGGTAGGTGGTTTATTCTTTAGAATTTGCTAATGGTATTCGAAACAGCTGTCTTATTTCTGATGAATAGTGCACGATTGTGGTCATTATCAATTCAGGTCATTTGACATGACATTGAATGTTCAAGTGAGGTGCATTTGTGATCAATATTTGACATTTCACAAAGACCATCTGGATTATAGTCATGACATGCAGTGCAACATAAAGCTGTAATTTCTCTGTTTAGCTGGCTAAATTACGAAAATCAAATTAGGTCTTCTACTCTCATCAGTTAGTCTTGTAATGTTCCTCATTGTGATGCTATTTTTGTTTCCTAACTCAAGTCTGGCAAATTTAAAATTTTAAGGTTGGCGAACCCCAACAAATACCTTGCGAGTCTTAAAAACTAATCTTTTCTAGATTTCCACATATCCACACTGAATTTTCCCATGGCATTGTATACTGTTGGCGATCGTGTTTTTTCTTGAAAATAGAGTTTTTGTAAGAAATTCCAATTTTATTAATTAGATTGTATTTTTATGTAATATATGTGTATCTAAGTGTGAATATGGGAAGCATTTTGTTGTATCAAACAATTTGTTGTATCAAACATTTTGTTGTATCAAACAATTTGTTGTATCAAACATTTTGTTGTATCAAACAATTTGTTGTATCAAACAATTTGTTGTATCAAACAATTTCTCAGTGTGAAAATGGTCACTGAAAAACAGTTTAAAGTTCAGGTATTTGAAGGTTTACTCTAATTTGTGGAAATTCAGTTTTTAGATTTTAGATAACCAGTCTGTGTCAATGTGATTCTGTCATTTAACAGTGAAACAACATACAGGGAGTTTTTCATTTTCTGTTTTTACTCAAGCATGGAATTGATTTTCTTAATCTGACATCAGTGGGCTAGGAAAAGTTATATTGGATACTATATTGGATACTACGTGTTGGTTCAGTACGTCGATCTCAAAAGATGTGAAAGAATTTGATTGGGAACCGACTACGTATTGGTCAAATAAACTCCTGTGCATCTTCGAGGCATTTCTTAATCAAAGTTGCCTATCTCTGCCTGTCCCATGCCCATTTCGTGAAGACACTGAGATAACCCCACTGACTGGGTGGTGTTTTCCCACAATGCAGGACTCTGCTACCATGATGGTCACTAGTCTGCATCAAAACTGGTTCACCACTCATTGTTCTCATGTCAACAAAGTTTTGGTGTAAGTCCCACTGTGGCACAGGGAGTTGCAAGGCAGACATCCACAAATGTGACAAGCTGAGTGGGGTACAACATAGCATTCTTTCTTATTCGACTTGGCTTGGACTGGTGTGTCAGTGGCTTATTCTCTCAAAACTAGGTTAATTGTACAATGTGTTAATTTGTACCTCTGCAAAAGCGAGGAGAATTGAATTGAGAGTTGAATTCTTGACGTGAAACTTTCTATAACAATTTTGTTGTTTCCAGAGACTTTCACAGTGGAGCAAGCCATGGACAGAATTGGATTTGGTCGGTTTCAGGTCAAGTTGTCCTTGTTAACTGGTCTGGCATGGGTAAGTTACTGATCTAGAGAGGAAGCTGTTGTCTCATCGTTGACAAGTTTTACTTTTTTTTGGATTAATTTGAGTTGTGGCCATTTCTGAAATCAGAGAAATTCGCAAAAGCCAGATTTTTCGCTCTAAACTCGGACTCAGTTGTGCAGTACAGTTTGTCATGTTCATGCGCTAGGCCCTATAAATAAGTCGGATTTTGCCATAACTGGATGAAAACTCTCGGTCCAGTTGGATCAGACTTACACCTGTTTTATTATGTGAAAATGTTTTTTCTGCATTGTGTTTCTATTTAATCTGTCTTTCTGTTTTGTGACTTTTGTATTCTAATTTTCACCAGGCAGCAATTATCTTGAAGTTATTATTTAATAATGTCCATTGCACTGACAGCCAATATCTGCAGTGTTGTGCTAAGCCCACAATCTTCCCTGAGTTAGTGATGTAACACTTAGATGAATTTCATATCACATTGGATGGTGCAACTAACAAAATAGAATTATTCATTTCGACCAAGCTATTTTTATTGCCAGTCAAATGTTAATTGAATTAATATCTTCCGTTACAGCTTGCAGCCTGTTCTCTGACAAATCAATACACTCTATCTGCTAATCTTAGTCTGTTACTATGGTTTCAGACTATTTCCTTTGGCGTTTCTAAGTAAAACAAAATTGAGTGATTATACATGGCCTAGTTGAAGCTATTATTAGAGTTCTGTAGAACATTATTGACAAATCTGTGTATTCAGCAAAATATATACAAAGTGATTCATTTTTTACTCGGTCAGTAAGAACAGAATTTGATTTTTTTACGATAAGGTCACGTGATCATGTCTTGTAAAATTTAGCAAGAAAGAATGATAGCAAAACAACATCCGTCAAGAACATGACCAAATTTTATTTGATATTATTGTTTCTGATGAAATCTCAAAAACCCTGTTATAGATTTCGAAATTATTATTTTATCGTGCGGTTTCATATTTTTTTCCTTTTTTGATAGTTCTTTGTGCAAAAACGGACCATTTTAAAAACAATTCCTTCCTAGCAGCGTTTTGGAAAGTTACTGAAATTTTCATGCGAATCCCTGTCAGTTATTTCTGTTATGTGATGTTCCGAAGTTTGCCAAATCTTGACATTTTCCTAATATGTTCCTACATACATAACATTCATTGTGTCAGCAAAGTTTTATTGAAACTTGTGCTTTGGATGAGTCTTTTGTCACAGCTCTAGTTCTAAGTTTTGTTCTCAAGCAAATGAAAACCATTTTATGTGCCCACATATTTATATGTGGACACATTATACCGTCATCTCCGTCCGTCCGTCCAGCGTCCGCTGCTCTATCTTCAAAACCCCTTGACGTATGTTCATGAAATTTAATTTGCATGTGTTCATTCCATGGATGGGACGACATGAGCGATCTTTCGGACAGTTCCGACGACCGGTGTGCCCCCTAGTGGCAATTTTAGTTTTTTATGCTTACTTCTGTATCTTCAAAAGTCCTAAACGGATTTTAATGAAATTTGGTATGTAAGCACCTATTTGTGAGATGATGCGATCCTCCCATTTTTGGATGGAATTTGATGTAGTTTGCGCCTCCTAGTGACCGTTGTTACTGCCTTCGAGTGTTTTTTGCGTCCACCCCTCTATTAGCCAAACTGCTCAAAGGATGATTGTGAAAATTGGCATGTATGTTCTTACTATGAAGTGGACGGATGACGATGATTCTCCGACGACTTTGACTGCTGTGGCGCCTCCTAGTGGCAGTTTTGTTTTTTTGCGCCTATGGCTGTGCCTCCTAAACTGTTCGCAGGAGTCTTTACTTAATTTAGCAAGTGTATTCGTATGATGTTGACTACGGACTATGACGACTTTCAGACAGTTCTGACTACTGGTATGCTACCTAGTGGCAATTTTATTTTTACGTTTACCTCTGTACCTTCAATGGTCCTCAAGGTATGAGGTGATATTATCCGTCCGTTTGCGGATGGATTTGACCTAGTTTGCACCACCTAGTGGCCATTTTTACTGTTTTCGAGTCTGTTTTTTGGTGTCTACTCGTCTATCAACCAAACCGTTTTCAGGATAGCTGAAAATTGGCATGTATGATTTTACTGTGAAGTGGACGGCTGGCGATGATTTTCTGATGACTTCGAATATTGGGTATTGGGGCGTCTCCTAGTGGCATTTTGTTTGTGCTCATGGCTGTATCTCCTAAATTGTTTGCAGGATCTTTACTTAATTTAGCAAGTGTATTCATAAGATGATGACTACAGATGATGACGACTTTCGGACGGATCTGACTACTGTTATGCCTCCTAGTGGCAATTTTAGTTTTAACATTTAACTCTGTATCTGCAAAGGTCCTCAACAGATTTTCATAAAATTTTAAATATAGGCATCTATTGGTGAGATGGCCCTATTTTCCTGCTTTTGGATGGAATCAAGGTATTTTGCGCCACCTATTGGCCATTTTTGCTGTTTTCAAGTCTTGTTATTGGCGTCCACCCATGTATCAACCAAATCATTCTAGGGATAGTTGTGAAAATTGGCATGCATGTTCTCAGTGTGTAGAGGACTTTTGATGATGGCGACTAATTACTGTGGCGCCTACTAGTGGTAGTTTTGTTTTGTTTTGCGCTCATAGCTGTATCTCCTAAACCCACTGCACGATCTTTATTAAATTTAGTAAATGTATTTATATGAAGATAACAACAGACGATGACGACTTTCATGTGGATCCAACGGATGCTGTGCCCACAAGTGACAATTTCATTTTATTCTGTTTTCCTTTGTTTCTCTGAAGTACCTTGACAGATTTTTATGAAACATGGCGTGTTCCTGTTTTTGGATGGATTGTATGTTTTTGCGCCATCTTAAAATTTGCGCCATCTAGTGGCCATTTTTATGATACAAATGAGTAACCCTAAAAGCACACCATTTGCATTGCATTCGTGGGCACATTTCAACGCTACACGTTGCTCTTGTTAAAGGTCTGTGCTTCTCTTGAGGATATTTCTCGCTTCAATAATGTGATTCAAGTAAAAAAAGTTTTGAAATAACTTTAAATGTGTTTAATCACTACAGTTGGACATTATGTTTATGTTTTCTAAACCTGGCAGCAAGTAAATTTATGCAATTAAGCCCTGCTCAATGGAGAAATTTAAGTTAGGTATAGTATGCATTGGGGTATTCAATTGTTTCTTACAGTGTGATTTGAATTGTGGCTGCATGTTTAGAATTGTGACTAAAGAAATAGTGTTTACAAAATTATTTTGTAACGCATTGGCAAGTGACAATGTCAAGGTCATTTATCACCAAATTTGCAGTGAAGTAAGTAGTTAATGGGCTCTCTAAGTTCAAAGCACTTCACTCAGTTCAAAGCACTCCACTCAGTTCAGAGCACTCCACTCAGTTCAGAGCACTCCACTCAGTTCAGAACACTTCATTCTGTTCGAAATACTTCAGTAAGTTCAAAGTACTTCACTCAGTTCAGAGCACTTTAATCAGTTCAGAACACTTCATTCGGTTCAAAATACTTCACTAAGTTCAAAGTACTTCACTCAGTTCAGAGCATTACTCTCAGTTCAAAATACTTCACTCAGTTCAGAACACTTCACTCAGTTGAAAGCACTTCACTTGCTCAGTTCAAAGCTTAATCATGTAAAATTAGGAATGCTCACTATCTTCATGGATCTCTTAACTTGTTTCTGCTAGAGTATTTATTTCTAGACATGACGCAGTGTGTCTTTTGAAGACAGCTATTCAGCATTACTAAGTTTTGTAATTCTGTTTTCAAGATGGCCGATGCTATGGAGATGATGATATTGAGTATCCTCTCACCTGCTCTTCACTGTGCTTGGGGGATATCAAGTTTCTCTCAGGCCCTGATAACAACGGTAAGGATTTGTACACTCATTTTTTAAAATCATCTGGTGTGCGTTACCGTAAAATCTCATGCATTTCTCACAAAAATAGTTGCCTAAGTTAACAATTTTTTCCGTTTTCAAGGGCTTCATATATGGTTGTGAATGTCCAGTTTTTAAACTATTTATTGATGGTAGCTATGGTTACAGAACTTGAACTTGGTAAAGCATTTATTTGAAGCTACATATCTTTCATGAAAAAATAAAAAATAAAATAAATTTTACTTGTATCCTAAGTAGATGTAATAATGAATATAAAGACTCCACTTATTTCCTTATGACTTAACTCATAAAATTAATCACATAATATTTCTTGCCATGATAGGACTTGATTTCTCTCACCATCAAAAACATTAAAACCATGTCAGTAATCCAAGAAAACCAGTTGACTTTCCTAAAAATCTGAATTCGAAAATAGCGCATGTACTCACTGATTGTGATGGGAGTTGACAGCTCATTCAGCAGCAGTTCTGGAGTGAATGAGCATGGTTTGGTTTTTAAATACCAAAGGGATTTGATTTAATTTGATTTCAATATTGACAACTAAACAGAAACGAAATGCTCCTTTAGCCATGCTGTTGGACTTTCAGCAACGGCAGTTATGCTTACTACTTTTGATAATTAAATTATGGCTTACCCTCAGAAAAGTAGCAACACATTATGTCTGGGTTTCCCCACACTCCCTTCTGTGAATCCAGTTCTTGAAGCAGACATTTACGTATAGTGGTTTGTTACGGCTAATGTCTGTCAGTAGACTACCAAGACTTGAACCAACATCTCTGAAAGTCACCAAATGCGCGCCGGTAAATGCAAGATACTCGCAGCAAGATATCTTCGGTTTTGGAATGAGAACGGAGAATTCTATCCCATAAGTCAACACGTGGTAGTCGTGCTGTAGGGCCCACTGTCATGGGTATACATCGTGCTGTAGGGCGCAGTATCATGGGTATACATCGTGCTGTAAGGCCCACTGTCATGAGTATACATCGTGCTGTAGGGCCCAGTGTCATGAGTACATGGTGCTGTAGGGCCCAGTCTCGTGAGTATACATCGTGCTGTAGGGGCCAGTCTCATGAGTATACATCGTGCTGTAGGTCCCAGTCTCATGGGTATACATCATGCTGTAGGGCCCAGTCTCATGAGTATACATCGTGCTGTAGGGCCCAGTCTCATGAGTATACCCATACTTGTTAATTGTCCAACTTTTGGTGGGATATTCCTGCTTTTTGGAGTTTTGTCCGGTGTCTTGCATTAGGATGTCCCAATCTTTGACATGTGTGGTGCAATTGACCTAGTATCATATTTTTTGCTTTTCCACACGACTCACCCCTATTTCAAAAAAAAATTAAAAATGTGACGGGTGTTTGTAGGTGTTGCTGCAGACGTTTGTCCCTTGCAATATAGCCTAGATCCTAATATCTTAGTTTTTCCTTTTAAAATGTTGGCAACTATGATGTCCCATAGATGATTCTGTAGAAGGAGCAGTAGTTGTCCATCAGGTCTACGACTATGTGGCAGTCATTATAATGGTATTTTTAATGTCTCAGAAATCTACAATTTCGAAACAGCATTTTGCCCCAGAATTTTGTTTTCTACTTTGTCATCAACATGTGGGATATCAGCGTATTGAGACTGAGTGAGCTATGATTGGCAGAATTTATGAAGTCTGCAATGTGCCTCCTGGTACTACACAAACTCCATCTAGTGTATGGTAGGTATGGAAGCAGTCAGTTCACCATTTGCTGATGGACATGTTGCTTTTGAAGGCAGTCAACTGAAGTCACTGCATGGTTACTTCCCAAGCTTAGGAATCATTTCCAGTTTGGGGAAGGTACAACTTTGTTGAAAGTGATATAGAAAAAAAGTTTTCTAATACATTTGAATGCTTTTGACATGATTGCAGATTGCAAAAATGAGTGGATTGGGGCTTTTTGGTACCTTTATCAGTCATGTTGGTGTGTTGCAAAGTGGTTCAGTTGACTAGGTTGTCATAGTTTGTTCAACATTGTTTGTTACAGATTGTATTCACTTTTCCAGATTGTATTCACTGTTACAGATTGTATTCACTGTTACAGATTGTATTCACTGTTACAGATTGTATTCACTGTTACAGATTGTATTCGCTGTTACAGATTGTATTCATTGGCATGATGATTAGTTCAAGTGCATGGGGAACATTCTGTGATCGGTTTGGACGAAAACTCGTAAGTTCGGTCATGTAATTTTTTATGTTAATTATGTTGATTGTGAGGATTAATTTTTAGGCAGACTTCACGGATTTTAATAAATGTCTAGTCTTTAATGCAATAAACTTTGAATGGTTCGGGGCTCAAAAGTAAAAACAAGGAAATTGACTTAGAGCCCTGTGTGAAACAAACCTTTGACACTATGATTACGTTCATGATCCATGAAGTTTATTTTTTTCAAAATAATTTTATAAGCATCACAACACTGCTGTAGTGTTTGGTTTAGTTATAGTAGTTCTGTAGCACAAATACACTTCTGGGTTAGGTTGCATAAAACTTTGAATGTTGTCCACTGGACAAGTTTGATTGTCGCTTAACGTCAAATGCATTGTTCAACAATGACAACGTGGTGCATGATAATACAGTCATTGCTGCTATCCAGAGTATAGCTTACCGGTACCTGAATAACTATTTTTTGCTAAAATCTGTCCTTGATGTTACAGGAACTCATCGCTTGTTCATTTGTTACTTTCTACTTTGGTCTGCTCAGTGCATTTTCACCATCACTCATTTGGATGTTTGTATTGAGAGGTCTGACAGGCTTCGGTATTGGTGGAGCACCTCAGTCGTAAGTATCCACAGTGTTCTAGTATCACGTTTATTATTTTCACTGTTGCTCCGAAAGCATCTAGTTGGAAGTTGGTAGTTACTGCTACTGTGACTCTAGAGATAAATCCATTTGAAAAATGTACATTTTTTACTATTTTGTTGATTGAAAGTGAAAGCTTCAACTGGAACAGTGCATTGCAGGGTCAGTGTTTTCCACTGACTGCGTATTCGTTTTTTTGGACAAAGCAGCTGTATTCAATTTGGCCTTGGTACAAAACTTAAAAAATACGAGTATACAGCTTGGGAATAATGTGAGTAGAAATGGCAAAATGAAATCTGACTCAAAATTAATGTCAATAAAAACTTTATTCCTTGAGTAAGCTAATCTCGTTACTGGTGCAAAAACGGTTTGTCCGTTATTCAACACTTAAATTTGTGAAATGATCATGTGACATCAACTTTGAGCGTCATGAAACAGAGCACCATTTGTGTTTGCTGATTCTTCAGCCGACTGTTGTTTTTTTTACAATTACACAGTTTTCAACATATGAGGTCGTGGGTTCAAGTCCCACCAGGTCACACTGCTAAACCCTTGAGCCAGGTTTCTAGCTCCTCAGCTCGGTTTTAACCATATATTAATAAAGCATAAAAATTTTTCCAGGTGATCAGTGCAATTGGCCCACATGCGAGGCCTGCGCACGTCTGGTACAACGTGTATCAGACCGCCTGCAATTATTTTTTTTTTTTTCAACATATGACCAGACACTTTATTAGTTGTGTTGAGTATTTTGTTAGCAGCAAACTGAAATTCTGAGCAAATCCTGCTTTAGTGAAGTTTTCGCCATAACAGTAAAGATGTCACTTCACCAATGAAACCGAAGCGAGTAGTGTGTCAGGAGCGTACAGTTTTGGAGTCGATAACTGACTTGTCTTTATTCCATGAGCGGCGGAAACAAGTAAATGATGACCACCAGGTTGTAACTGACAAGGCAGAGGTGTCATTGACGCCAGCTTGCAAACTGATTTCATTAAACTAATTGACCATAGGAAAATAGGTACAAAAAACAATACTTATGATGCACTGCATGGCAAGCTCACAAAGACCAAATGCAGTATCTTGCGTTCACTTACATGTTGTGACGTTGGTCATCCATTGTTCGAATCATTTAAATATCATTCTACCGTACAGCAGTTGTAATCTGATGAAGTGGTGATCACAAAAAGTTTATAAAAAAACATTGCACTAACACTCCTTTAACTACACATCTAAGTGACATGTTTGTAGCGCTGAATGTTGTTCAGCAAATAATCTATCATTGCCTAACAATAAAGCTTGTTTCATTTTGTCCTTACTTAACAAAATGAGTGTTAAACTGTCTGTAAAACTGTCTGTTAAACTGTCTGTGACACTGTCTGTGACACTGCATGGGCGGCGCACCATAGGGGGGGGGGGCTGAGGAGGCTTTAGCCCCCCACTTTTTTCGTTGTTGCACCACCCATGTACTGTCTGTGACACTCTGTGACACTCTCTGTGTCCACTCTGTCTGTGACACTCTTGTTACACTCTCTGTGACTCTGTGTGACAGTGTCTGTGACACTGGCTGTGACAATGTCTGTGACAATGTCTGACACTTTCTGTGACACTCTCTGTCGCACTGTCTTTGGCACTGTCTTTGGCACTGTCTGTGACACTTAATGCATGGCGCAGTATGGTAATGTTACTGTACTAATCTATTTTTTTTCAGAATAACCCTGTATGCAGAGTTCCTTCCTACAACCTCTAGGGCCAAATGTATAGTGCTGGTTGAGGTATGATCCATGTTGTTTGAAATTCTCCTAACGTGCACTTTGGCCTGGGGATCTCACAAACTGCTTCTGAAATACAACTCTGACATTTATTATCAAATCCTTAATGACTTTTTCCTGTAATGTTTCTCTACAGTTCAGGAAAAATAGTTTGACACATCTTCATATTTTGAAAATAGAACCAACTTAGGCATTTCAGTCCTGGTTTTTTATACACTTGTAGTTCCAAAGTGCTGAATGCTTAAAATGGCAGTGTGGCTAAGTGTGATAAGTGTTCGCTTCGTTTACCGGAGGTCTTGGGTTTGAGTCCCACTGGGGCAAACTGCTAGACCCTTGAATCAAGTATCTAGCTCCTCAACTCAGTGGCCTGTGCACATCTGCTACAACGTGTACCAGACTGCCTGTTATTATGTTTTAATGGCAGGACACTCCCTATTTAAGCAAAAACACTGATTCAACTAGATTAAATCAGTTCCAACCAACATACCAAACCACAGCCCAGTCCTTAGGGAAACTGACCAAACTATCACAACTCCTATATGCATAACAGTGCAGCCTCGTGGTTTAGTTGACAAGACGGAACAATGGCTGTACAAGCGCAAATGACAAGATACCTGGTTCAAGGATCAATTTCATTTAACAACAAACTATTTTGTCCAATAAAATATGCCACTATCACACTTGAAACAATAGAGTTGAAAGAGA
This sequence comes from Phoronis australis, assembly GCA_002633005.1. Lineage (NCBI taxonomy): Eukaryota > Metazoa > Phoronida > Phoronidae > Phoronis > Phoronis australis. Next base: position 36,048 of record NMRA01000717.1, on the reverse strand, counting down.
TTTTCATGAATAAACTTAAATTGGCCCATTTATGATACAGCAATAGTGACCGCTCAGTCTTCGTGTACTTTTGCATTTATTTGTTTTCAGGTGTTCTGGGCTATAGGGACATGTTTTGAAGTGCTGTTAGCTCTCATCATCATGCCCACTCTAGGATGGAGATGGCTTCTGGCATTGTCTGCATTGCCTCTCCTCGTATTCATCATTTGCTGTTTGGTAAGCATTTCTGTTCTAAAGTGACAGATTCCACTATTCATAACACTCTCTCTCCTGACCAATCCTTAAAGTGTCGTGTTCCGCTTGGAAAATTATTTCAACTAAGGTCTTATAGTGTAACATAAAAATGAAGATATATATGGATAAACACTCAGTTGTTGGTAATGGTTGGTAGGATTTTTTCCCAGTCTTTGAGTAATTTAAAGGCGAGGTGTTCTGTAGGTAATATATTATTTAGAACTGTGAAATGTTACCAACGCAAGGTCATTATTCACTACTTGTACGAATTCGCCAATATTCTTGAAAATGAGGGGTTGTGTCCAAACTACAAATGGTTCTGTATGTTTAGAGCACACGCGCTTTCACGTTTGCGTTGTTAAATTTGATGCTAAAGTGAGACATTGTGTCCTAAACAACTATGCACAACATTCATTTTTGATGTGCCACCAAAATGTGCAAATTGTAAATACCAAATATTTTCAGAAGAAGGACTGCATCTAGTTTGTATTGATGTAATACATACAGCAGAATCTTTGTGTTTCGCTTAAGCTCACTCCGGTTAAAACAGCGCCAGCTTTAAAAACCTCTTTTGATAATGGAGACCATCAGAGACTTTTTATTTCTTCGAATTCCTAATTTTACTCAATCTTAGTGGACCCTGTGGCGTTTGTTGGTTGTTTTTTGTTGCTAGATTGTCACCGCAAACTATAATTGTCCAAAGCTACAGTACAGCCACTGAATTTTTAGACTTCGTCCGGGCTACCTCATGCCTGGCCAGACCGGAGGGCAACCGGAACACAGGCGTGACAGAAATCAGTCACGGTCGCCTTACGCCTACTCTCCGGGTAGTCCGCACACTTAGCTCCAGTTTAATTAACGCCTTCCTCACGACTCGTTTACACTTTCTTCGTGCCTCCGTCACGCTTGCCTCACGCTTTCTTCACGCCTTCGGTAGCTATGGTAACCATGGTAGGGCACCGGGCTAATCAGTAAAAATACATGTAACGTCTTGATTGTGACTGTCGTTTCGGTCAAGTTGCAAGGACATTATAGTATATTATAGAGTATCTTTGCAAGCGGTCATCTATCACACTTGGGTTCCGACTAACTCTGTAATTCTACGTGTTGTTCATACAAACGTTTACCTTCAGCTCATCTTGTGTTACATTTACATGTACATGTTCAATTTACGACTTAAGAGCCAGTCCCATCAACGACAAACATGTACAGTAACCATGGTTAGTAAATACGAATAAACGTGACCCTGTGCTGAGAGTCATCTTTACACGGCTGTGGNAAAACATTGCACTAACACTCCTTTAACTACACATCTAAGTGACATGTTTGTAGCGCTGAATGTTGTTCAGCAAATAATCTATCATTGCCTAACAATAAAGCTTGTTTCATTTTGTCCTTACTTAACAAAATGAGTGTTAAACTGTCTGTAAAACTGTCTGTTAAACTGTCTGTGACACTGTCTGTGACACTGCATGGGCGGCGCACCATAGGGGGGGGGGGCTGAGGAGGCTTTAGCCCCCCACTTTTTTCGTTGTTGCACCACCCATGTACTGTCTGTGACACTCTGTGACACTCTCTGTGTCCACTCTGTCTGTGACACTCTTGTTACACTCTCTGTGACTCTGTGTGACAGTGTCTGTGACACTGGCTGTGACAATGTCTGTGACAATGTCTGACACTTTCTGTGACACTGTCTGTCGCACTGTCTTTGGCACTGTCTTTGGCACTGTCTGTGACACCTAATGCATGGCGCAGTATGGTAATGTTACTGTACTAATCTATTTTTTTTCAGAATAACCCTGTATGCAGAGTTCCTTCCTACAACCTCTAGGGCCAAATGTATAGTGCTGGTTGAGGTATGATCCATGTTGTTTGAAATTCTCCTAACGTGCACTTTGGCCTGGGGATCTCACAAACTGCTTCTGAAATACAACTCTGACATTTATTATCAAATCCTTAATGACTTTTTCCTGTAATGTTTCTCTACAGTTCAGGAAAAATAGTTTGACACATCTTCATATTTTGAAAATAGAACCAACTTAGGCATTTCAGTCCTGGTTTTTTATACACTTGTAGTTCCAAAGTGCTGAATGCTTAAAATGGCAGTGTGGCTAAGTGTGATAAGTGTTCGCTTCGTTTACCGGAGGTCTTGGGTTTGAGTCCCACTGGGGCAAACTGCTAGACCCTTGAATCAAGTATCTAGCTCCTCAACTCAGTGGCCTGTGCACATCTGCTACAACGTGTACCAGACTGCCTGTTATTATGTTTTAATGGCAGGACACTCCCTATTTAAGCAAAAACACTGATTCAACTAGATTAAATCAGTTCCAACCAACATACCAAACCACAGCCCAGTCCTTAGGGAAACTGACCAAACTATCACAACTCCTATATGCACACCAGTGCAGCCTCGTGGTTTAGTTGACAAGACGGAACAATGGCTGTACAAGCGCAAATGACAAGATACCTGGTTCAAGGATCAATTTCATTTAACAACAAACTATTTTTTCCAATAAAATATGCCACTATCACACTTGAAACAATTGAGTTGAAAAAGATTTTCATGAATAAACTTAAATTGCCCCATTTACGATACAGCAATAGTGACCGCTCAGTATTCGTGTACTTTTGCGTTTATTTGTTTTCAGGTGTTCTGGGCTATAGGGACATGTTTTGAAGTGCTGTTAGCTCTCATTGTCATGCCCACTCTAGGATGGAGATGGCTTCTGGCATTGTCAGCATTGCCTCTCCTCGTATTCATCATTTGCTGTTTGGTAAGCATTTCTGTTCTAAAGTGACAGATTCTACTATTCATAACACTCTCTCCTGACCAATCCTTAAAGTGTCATGTTCCGCTTGGAAAATTATTTCAACTAAGGTCTTATAGTGTAACATAAAAATGAAGATATGTATCATCAATGGATAAACACTCACTTGTTGGTAATGGTTGGTAGGATTTTTTCCCAGTCTTTGAGTAATTTAAAGGCAAGGTGTTCTGTAGGTAATATATTATTTAGAACTGTGAAATGTTACCAATGCAAGGTCATTATTCACTAAATGTACGAATTTGCCAATATTCTTGAAAATGAGGGGTTGTGTCCAAACTACAAATGGTTCTGTATGTTTAGAGCACACACGCTTTCACGTTTGCGTTGTTAAATTTGATGCTAAAGTGAGACATTGTGTCCTAAACAACTAGGCACAACATTCATTTTTGCTGTGCCACCAAAGTGTGCAAATTGCTACAGTACAGCCACTGAATTTTTAGACTTCGTCCGGGCTACCTCACGCCTGGCCAGACCGGAGGGCAACCGGAACACAGGCGTGACAGAAATCAGTCACGGTCGCCTCACGCCTACTCTCCGGGTAGTCCTCACGCTTACCTCCAGTGTATTTAACGCCTTCCTCACGCCTCATTCACGCTTTCTTCGCGTCTCCGTCACGCTTACCTCACGCTTTCTTCATGCCTTCGGTAGCTATGGTAACCATGGCAGGGCACCGGGCTAATCAGTAAAAATACATGTAACGTCTTGATTGCCTGTTGTTTCGGTCAAGTTGCAAAGACATTATAGTATATTATAGAGTATCTTTGCAAGCGGTCATCTATCACACTTGGGTTCCGACTAACTCTGTAATTCCACGTGTTGTTCATACAAACGTCTTCCTTCAGCTCATCTTGTGTTACACTTACATGTACATGTTCAATTTACGACTTAAGAGCCAATCCCATCAACGACAAACATGTACAGTAACCGCGGTTAGTAAATACGAATAAACGTGCCCCTGTGCTGAGAGTCATCTTTACATGGCTGTGGACTCCTTGAAACTTGTCGTGAAGTATTGTGTCACACCGTAAATTTTTGTCTCCAGTTACGGTCACGGGTGGCTAGACCGGAGAGACACCGGAGCGGGTCTAATAATTCAGTGGCTGTACTGTATTTCTTATCATTTGATTTTAATGCTGGTTCTGAATGCTTCTGTAAACTGATGGTTTTAACATAGACTGTATTCAATTTCAGTGGTTACCTGAGAGTGCTAGGTATGATGTCACCAGAGGTCACTCCGACAAGGCGATGAAAACTATACAGAGGATTGCCAATGAAAATAAGAAACCAATGTTGTTAGGCAAACTAGTTGAGCACTCGCATCAAGTTAGTAACTGTTATCTGTTTCAACACTCCTGTTTCAAAAAGTGGTTGCAGTAAGGGGTTCTATTTGCACTGACTTCTGTGCAATAAACCCACACGTTCGCCCGGAAATCAACTTTTGTTTTATGCCACCCTGGGACGATTTTGGCTTTCATCATGTTTCTCAAATTTCGGACAGTTTGTTTTCAATGTACAGAGTGGGTAATTTTTGCCATTTTTCCTCTGAATCTTGAATTTGGGAGGACTTGCATCACCTATTTCTAGAATTTGGGACAAGCCCCGGCCTTAAGCGAAATAATTAAATTTCACAGTCCCAAGTTGGAGAATTTTTGCTATATACTGGTTTATTTTAGAATTTTGTTTAGTAGACATTGCTATGAATTGTTTCCCATCGTAGTCTCTGTTTATTGGACACTTAATTTTGCAGAGTTGAAAATCAACCTCCTGAAACAGTTGTACATGAATTGCTTTTTCAATTATGAGACTGAAATATCACTTAATATGTACAGAAGTGTTTTTAAGTTAAAATAGAACAGAGGTGATTCGTCCTTATTGGCCATTTCTTAACCATGTGATTATTTGTTCACAGAATGTGAAGCGAGGAAGAATCAAAGATTTGTTCACACCAGAATATAGGGTGACAACCATTTTACTTTGGATCACCTGGTAAGCACCAAGTAACCTTCAGGTGGTGCTTGTTTTTATCTGACATTAGGCACTTGTAAATATGCATTTATGAGGTAAATATGGGTTTAAAATTGGTGGGCCGGGTTTTGGACACAAATTTGCATATCAAAATATTACCTTTGATAATTACAATGTCTAGTGGACCACCAATTTGCAATATTTACCAGAGTGAGAATGTCTGTATTTTGGGACACTTTTTGATTTGGTGAACACTGTTTAGTAAACAAATAAAAATTCTGCTAGGGTCTACTTGGAAAATGACACTTCTAAACTATGGTAAAAATCAAGCTCTGAACTTTTAATATCAACTGCTTTTTCAGGAATGCCTGTGGTAAAGATCCTAGTAGTTGTGGTTTGTGAACTATTTATTTGACAAATCACTTGTCATGAATTATACACTTACATTAAATTGGCACATGAAATAAGCCGAGGGAGACACAAAGTAGTCATACAAGCAAAACTATCAACTTTTCTTAAAACTTTTAAGCAAAATAAAATTAAACAGTTTTAGCATCATCAAACAGAGGTTAGCAGATTCTTTTGTTTCCTGAGTAAAACAAGAACCATATTTTTGAATTTCACACTTTAGGTTTGCTAGTGCGTTTTCCTACTACGGTGTGGTGCTCATGGCTACAGAACTGTTGGAAGCATCTGATGTATCTGGCTGTCCTAGTAAGTAGACTTGATGAAGCCTACTCCATTCTCAATATTTCTATCTAGACTTTAACTCTTCTATTTTGTAGAGAAATTGAAGCCTTAATAAATTTGATCCTGCTGGTGGTAAAGAATGTTGCTGTGTGACTTTATCCTTCTGTTAACTAAATGATTCGTGACGCGATCGATTTACTGATCCATCGAGTTATTTATTAGGTTCTGCTGATGCCGTGGAGCCTGGCTGTAGACTGGAATGTAAAGTATTGTCTATGACAGATTATGGGTTCTTATTATGGACTACGCTGGCTGAATTTCCAGGTAAGGATATGCAGGTATTGAGTTATCTTGTGTTAGTAGTACAAGTTGTACAGAGGAGCCCGCTTAATATCATACCCTCGGTTTTGACGTTAATTATGATTAAGCGAGTTTTGACTTGGTGATTATCATAACCATTGTCTTTTATGAGCTAATGCTAGATGGAGACTCTCAGAGTAAGACTGGTAAACAGGACGTGATTGAATTTTACCCTCGGTGCCAAGATCCGAATGAATTTATAATGAGATGGATTTGGTTAGTTTTTGGACAGAAAAGCAAAGATATACATAGGTGAGAATCAATTTTGCTGATTTTTTAATGTTAAAATACGAGAATGTGGATTATCTTAATAGAATTACATGAATTTTATGGGAACTGATTAATAAATTTTTGACATTTCATGATTATTAGCAAAATGTTCTGTTATCCGAAATGACATTAAGTGGGCTCCACTGTACTTGATTAGACCTTTTCTCACTTGGTGTTCAAGTCATCACTTGGACCTTTTCAAACCTAGATTAGGTCATGATGGAACCTGTTGAGACTTAATTATTGACCTAAAACGGTCCGAATTCATTTAACCTTTTCAGTGAGTATCCAAGATTGGTTACTGAGACAAGTCACTCACTAATTGGTGCACNACAAGCAAAACTATCAACTTTTCTTAAAACTTTTAAGCAAAATAAAATTAAACAGTTTTAGCATCATCAAACAGAGGTTAGCAGATTCTTTTGTTTCCTGAGTAAAACAAGAACCATATTTTTGAATTTCACACTTTAGGTTTGCTAGTGCGTTTTCCTACTACGGTGTGGTGCTCATGGCTACAGAACTGTTGGAAGCATCTGATGTATCTGGCTGTCCTAGTAAGTAGACTTGATGAAGCCTACTCCATTCTCAATATTTCTATCTAGACTTTAACTCTTCTATTTTGTAGAGAAATTGAAGCCTTAATACTTTTGATCCTGCTGGTGGTAAAGAATGTTGCTGTGTGACTTTATCCTTCTGTTAACTAAATGATTCGTGACGCGATCGATTTACTGATCCATCGAATTATTTATTAGGTTCTGCTGATGCCGTGGAGCCTGGCTGTAGACTGGAATGTAAAGTATTGTCTATGACAGATTATGGGTTCTTATTATGGACTACGCTGGCTGAATTTCCAGGTAAGGATATGCAGGTATTGAGTTGTGTTATGTTAGTAGTACAAGTTGTACAAGAGGAGCCCGCTTAATATCATACCCTCGGTTTTGACGTTAATTATGATTAAGCGAGTTTTGACTTGGTGATGATCATAACCATTGTCTTTTATGAGCTAATGCTAGATGGAGACTCAGAGTAAGACTGGTAAACAGGACATGATTGAATTTTACCCTCGGTGCCAAGATCCGAATGAATTTATAATGAGACGGATTTGGTTAGTTTTTGGACAGAAAAGCAAAGATATACATAGGTGAGAATCAATTTTGCTGATTTTTTAATGTCAAGATACGAAAATATGACAAAGCATATGTGGATTATCTTGATAGAATTACATGAATTTTATGGAACTGATTAATAAATTTGTGACATTTCATGATTATTAGTAAAATGTTCTGTTGTCCGAAATGACATTTAGTGGGCTCCACTGTACTTGGTTACACCTTTTCTCACTTGGGGTTCAAGTCATCGCTTGGACCTTTTCAAACCTAGATTAGGTCACGATGGAACCTGTTAAGACTTAGTTATTGACCTAAAAAGGTCCGAATTCATTTAACCTTTTCGGTGAGTATCCAAGATTGGTTACTGAGTCAAGTCACTCACTAATTGTTGCACCTACTACACTAATGCGAGATTTGTGTATGTTCAAATAGCAAATTTATTTTGTAGGTCACTGGTCTTTCAAAAGCATTATTTTTAGTGCACTTTTACTACTGCAATGACTAGCATCTAACTTTCTGCCTGGGAAACACATATTAAATTCAGTGAACTGTCTTTGTGCTAAAGTCCACTTGGAAGCCAATGTCCTTGATATGTTTTTGGTCTTGTGTTAAAAATTTGTCACTTAAAAACTTATATCGATTTACTTTGCGATATTTTGAAAAATCTCAACTTCACCTTTACTGAGGTCCGTAGAAATTTTTGCATCGAACAGTTGTTTCCATGACTTTTCTTTTGTAGGCTTGTTAATAACTCTGTTTGTGATAGAACTAATTGGTCGCAAGAAAACCATGTGTGCCGAATTTGTGGCGTTCAGCGTCTTCATTGGGCTAGTTGCCATATGTGTCTCAAGGTTAGGTCAAGGTCATTTAAGTGTCATTTTTTGTTTCCCATGCTATATCTAATGTGTCTTCCCGTCATAGTCACTTGCAAGGACCCGCATTTTGAGAACCAGTTTTCTCTACTGAATAACAGGCGTCAAACTGATTCACAAAATACGGGATCTTTTAAGAAATTATTGCCTGCTGTCTCGTGGCATTTTTGGTACCAACACACTTACTTTTGGCAAAGCCACTTGCTGGTGCTTGAAAATCGGTCTCAACTCATACCTTACTCTGATTAGAAGCAATTTTTGGACGCTCAANACTTGACGCTTCAAATGATGCGGGCAGAGTCAAATGGCAAGCCAGTGAAACAATAGCCTAGAAAGTGCCTAGCGGCGAGGCAGAAAACTAACGCTAAGCAAAACAAAAGACCTCACATTTAAAATACATAATGAACACAATTAACCTGCAAATCATCCGTAACAACATTAATGCAAGACTTGTGTATGTTCAAATAGCAAATTTATTTTGTAGGTCACTGTCTTTCAAAAGCATTATTTTTAGTGCACTTTTACTACTGCAATGACTAGCATCTAACTTTCTGCCTGGGAAACACATATTAAATTCAGTGAACTGTCTTTGTGCTAAAGTCCACTTGGAAGCCAATGTCCTTGATATGTTTTTTGTCTTGTGTTAAGAACTTGTCACTTAAAAACTTATATCGATTTACTGTGCGATATTTTGAAAAATCTCAACTTCACTTTTACTGAGGTCCATAGAAAATTTTACATTGAACAGGTGTTTCCATGACTTTTTCTTTTGTAGGCTTGTTAATAACTCTGTTTGTGATAGAACTGATTGGTCGCAAGAAAACCATGTGTGCCGAATTTGTGGCGTTCAGCGTCTTCATTGGGCTAGTTGCCATATGTGTCTCAAGGTTAGGTCAAGGTCATTTAAGTGTCATTTTTTGTTTCCCATGCTACATCCAATGTTTCCTTCCGTCATAGTCACTTGCAAGGTCCCGCATTTTGAGAACCAGTTTTCTCTACTGAATAACAGGCGTAAATCTGATTCGCAAAATACGGGATCCTTTAAGAAATTATTGCCTGCTGTCTCGTGGCATTTTTGGTACCAACACACTTACTTTTGGCAAAGCCACTTGCTGGTGCTTGAAAATCGGTCTCAACTCATACCTTACTCTGATTAGAAGCAATTTTTGGACGCTCAAATTGTTGTTTACGAAGGATCAACTTTCAGTTGTAGTTGGTAAGTCATGTTATGCACCGAACACCATATGGTTGTTAAATGAGTGTACTTCACTTCACTGCTATCGAACAGTGGATCAGGCATGCGTGCATGATCCATAGAGCATTGCGGCATTTCCGTTACATTTTCCTTCTAAATTATTGTGTGCTTTGGATATCTCTTTGGGTTATTTCTAGAGCAGTTGCCAGTGGCTTCATGTTAATATTGTGGGATTAAACATTTTCTCAATTGTCTAGTAGTTTTGCTGAAGTTAAGAAAAAGCTTATGTAGAAATGTGTATCAAAAAGTTGTTAGTCTGTGTGAATTTGTATGACGAGACCACACTCCATCATTGCAGTCAATACTTATTTAAATGCTTTGCTGATCAAAAGCTCAGTTCATTTTTGATTGTTTGTGTAATTAATAGTGTAAATAACTCGATATGTGCTATCAAGAATTTTTGCGATCTTTCCTTTGAATTTTAATGTCAAATTTTACAATTTGTACCCAGGCTTCTATCTTTACTACGGTAACTCTCTTAGTTGCAAATGATACTTTTCAGGCCTGTTACCATAACGTTCATCTTCGTGGCGAGAGCCTTTATCACAGGCGCATTTCAAGCTGCTTATGTGTACACTCCCGAGGTAAAGTGTAGCTATTGCATAATCTTCTGTTTGTACTTAATGTGCTGTCTAAAGACATGAACATGCAGTTAGTCTGATTGATATTGAAAATTTAATTGACTTCAACGTTTCTTTATTTTACTGAACATAATTTTAAGCTTGATTTTTACTTAATATGTGGCATGCAGATGTTGCCATCATGCAGTTTGTTTGAAGTACACAAAATAATATAATCTCATTTTATTGACGTAATTTTTATTTGTTTGATTTCTGTTGTTTTTCTGGTGGAAAACGTCCACCTTTGGCTATTTTAGTACCTCTCTCTGACAAAGTTCACTACTACAGATTCTGACCAATGGATTGTTTTTGCCTTTTATACCCACTGATATGACCTTTGACCTCTACTTGGCTATGGAAAGTGGGCTAATTATAATTGATGGAACCTAGTAACAGCAATTATAATCATGGTTGTTCTGACTTCCCAGGTTTATCCCACGTCAGTGCGAGCTCTGGGTCTGGGAACATGCAGTGGTGCGGCCAGGGTCGGTGCCATTGTCACCCCGTTTGTGGCTCAGGTAACTAACTATATCATATCTACTGTAACTTGAGGAGTGGTCGTGAGCTCTGAGTCACCGAGGGCTTCAAGGCTTGTAACTGTTATGGTATAGATTCTCCAATTTGGGACACAGTAAAAAATAAAAATTTTTGCTCAAGGTCGGGTCTTATCCCAAATTCTAGAAACAGGCAATATTGTCTGTCCCAAATTCAAGAATCTCCAGAAATACTGCAAAATTTCCCACTCTGTAGATTGAAAACACGTTGTCCAAAATTTGAGAAATATAATGGATGCCAAATCGCCCTTGTCCCAAGTTCTAGAATGAAGAACATTCAATTTTGCAGGAGTTCCCGTGTCCCAAATTCTAGAAACTGTCTCAAATTGGAGAATTTTTATCATGCTATGTAGGACCTTAATATTAGTCTATGCATTTAGCCAAATATAAGTAGAATGTATGTAGATTTTGATTTTTGACCAATCTGAAACCATTTTAGTCACGAGGCCATGCCTTTGAAGTAAAAGTAAGCCAGAAGAATTAGGTACATTGATAGCAAAACAATCTGTCAATAACATGATTAACCAAATTTCATTTGATATTTATGTCCATGATAACATTTTATTTTTCTGTAAAATCATAAAAAGTGATATTTTAAAGCATTATTTGTAACTGTTACGTGTTTTAGAGAACAGGGCATAAAGCATACTATCTGACTGTTTCATATGTATGGGATCAACAGGGCATAAAGCATACTATCTGACTGTTTCATATGTATGGGATCAACAGGGCATAAAGCATACTATCTGACAGTTTCATATGTATGGGATCAACAGGGCANTGGCTATGGAAAGTGGGCTAATTATAATTGATGGAACCTAGTAACAGCAATTATAATCATGGTTGTTCTGACTTCCCAGGTTTATCCCACGTCAGTGCGAGCTCTGGGTCTGGGAACATGCAGTGGTGCGGCCAGGGTCGGTGCCATTGTCACCCCGTTTGTGGCTCAGGTAACTAACTATTTCATATCTACTGTAAGCTGAGGAGTGCTCGTGAGCTCCAAGTCACCAAGGGCTTCAAGGATTGTAACTGTTATGGTATAAATTCTCCAATTTGGGACACAGTAAAAAGTAATTGTTTTTGCTCAAGGTCAGATCTTATCCCAAATTCTAGAAACAGGCAATATTGTCTGTCCCAAATTCAAAAATCTCCAGAAATATTGCAAAATTACCCACTCTGTAGATTGAAAACACGCTGTCCAAAATTTGATAAATATGATGGATGCCAAAATCGTCCTTGTCCCAAGTTCTAGAATGAAGAACATTCAATTTTTGCAGGAGTTCCCGTGTCCCAAATTCTAGAAACTGGCTCAAATTGGAGAATTTTTATCATGTTATGTAGGACCTTAATATTAGTCTATGCATTTAGCCAAATATAAGTAGAATGTATGTAGATTTCGATTTTTGACCAATCTGAAACCACTTTAGTCACGAGGCCATGCCTTTGAAGTAAAAGTAAGCCAGAAGAATTAGGTACATTGATAGCAAAACAATCTGTCAATAACATGATTAACCAAATTTCATTTGATATTTATGTCCATGATAACATCTTATTTTTCTGTAAAATCATAAAAAGTGATATTTTAAAGCATTATTTGTAACTGTTACATATTTTAGAGAACAGGGCATAAAGCACACTATCTGACAGTTGTATGGGATCAGCCATTTCTGAGATACGATGTTCTGAAGTTAGCTAGATTTGGTCACTTTTCTGGAGTCCAACATAACTTCAAAGCAGCCATAAAGCCGATTTTCATCACAAAAACTAACTTTTGATTTAGACCTCGTAACCATTATGAAATTGGTCTCAAATTGTTCCTTATTCAAACTGGAGGCGATTTCATGACTTTGAAAGAACTGACAGTTCGTTATTGCTTGAGACGAGGCTCAGCAAGTCAGGTTATCATGACATGTCATTTTATGCCCGAGCATGAACTGTCAGTCCGCTATAAACCCAGATATCACTTCTCATCTGGGTAAGGACAAGTTGAGACTTAATTCTAACAGCTTTAACAGCCATGATGGGTACCATTGTCACACGCTGTGATTCTGCTGAATATACAGTAAAGTCTTGTCACTTAATGACACGATTAGGCTGACAAATGAAATCTTGGACATGTACAATAAGTAGAAGCTTCATCACGGTGTTATGATTGTGAAGTGAACTTAGGGACTTCAGGGAGTTTCACGCTATTATCACTGATCTAAATAGTGCTTTGGTCTGCAGGTGTAGGTAATAAAACCTGGTAATTACGTCTGATCAGTTTATAGTGGGACTATTGGATAGACAATCAAATCAGCTGATTGTAATTACAGCTATCTCCCACACATCTTAGTCGAGTTTTGTGAGGAAAAGATTATTTGATGTATGCTCAACTTTTTATGGGGAATTCAAATGTGGGCTCTGTTTCCGTCCACACAAAGGACGAAAAATGAAATCAAGCATCTAATTCTTCAGAAAACTCTTATGTTAATATTGTCAGATTAAAGTACAAGAAAGAGTAATTGAGCTGAAAGACTTGTGTTTTTCTGACCGTCCATGTTGCCTGCCTGCCAACTCCAGATGGTCTGTCACGATAATTTTGAAAACTAGAAAAAAATTGTATCTACTGTTATGTTATTCTATACTTTTCATGAGCACAGCACAGGCTTCGTGTGCAGTGAATGTTTTCTACGAAAAACAATGGTGTCATTTTGCAAAAAATACCTCAAGGTTTTGCATAGTAAATTTAGTACGAGTTCATGCATTTTAGTGTTAGCCAATCTGAAGACTCTGTGGTCGGAATTGTTGATCAGTGAGTGCCCTCTTTTGCCAATAATTTAACGTTAGTCTTCCACTCTCCCTTATTTATACCTGTTTATAATGTTTATTATTTATTTATCTTTCTAGTCATTTTCACGCTTACAATAGAAAAATTGCTCTGTTTGAACATAATAAGTCAGGTTTTCTGTAATTTCAGGTGCTACTTCAATACTCTGTGTATGCCACTGTTGCTGTGTATAGCAGTATGTGTTTACTGGCAGCTGTCTCATCTATATTGTTACCGATAGAAACCAAGGGTCGAGCGATGAAGGTAACAGCATGCTATTTTTCTTCCATTTTCAAATGGGACACAGCATATGCGTTGCTGAGAGGGATGGGTTTTGAACAGCCAGTTTCCCTTCGAAACATTGCCTTTTTTCACAAAAGGGGTCTCTGTGGGAGTTATAGAAATGAAATAATATTTAATGGAAGAAACTCTACGAAATGGGAGTCTTTTTGGGGAAATGGGTCCCTTTTTGTGCACTCCCAATTTTCCAGCTGCAGATTCTCACCAACAAATAGTTGACTAGAATCCTTGGTAAAACATCCTCCTGATGGTTGATAAATAAACCTCCGTTGCATTGTGAGATGTCGGTCACTGCTTTTTTTCCCCAGTCTTAGTGAACAACTGTTTTGGTATTGAATGTGTGATCTAGCATCACATTTCCATCAGATAGCAGTAGCTAAACTTGCCTGGTAATCATATCCGAGGTTTTTGTTTTCTTCTTTTGCAGGATACTACTCACTGAGGCGTGTGGGGGAACTTGGAGTTCAAATAAATCCGACGTTCGCAGCATAATCTTTGTGTACTTAATCCTCCATAAATGTACGTGATAGCATTTCAGGGCTTAGTTTAGTTCAACAACAGTTTATTTAAGGGCTATAATTGAAGTAATTACGTTGTCAACAAGTCAATAATTTTATAGGTGGCATATGCATGGTATCCAGAAAAAAATCACAGCCGAATATGAACTTACCAATCATTTACAAGGACTTTGCTTTTCATTTGGACCACTTTCCTTATAATTCGATCAGTCTAAACTACTTGTTTTGTTCCCAAATTCAGTTAGAAGTGATGTTTTGACTTTGGAATAGTTGATATTTCACTATAGTGATGGGAAGTGACGTCAGACCCATAGCAACTGCTCTTAATTGGAGACAAACAGTACGGCAGTAGCCTATTGGCTGCGCTAACAAAATTGTTGAAACCGGAAATATTGAACAACAAAAAATAATTTTAGCTCATGCCACAGGGTTAGTGAATGGCACAGATTAGAGTATTGGCCAAGTTTTTTTTTTGAAACAGAGTTTAACTGGTGATTTTCCTGTTACAACTTTTGATCTCAATGTAATTTTCCATTGAGAAGTAGCAAGGGTTAAAACCAAGTTGGGAGAATTTCCTGGACCACCTCGGTATTGTTATGTCACTCTTTCCATCCTTATCACCCAATAATATGCTCAGTGCATAAAATAACGCACTGGGTCTATTAGTCCTTTTATTGAGCATGTTCTCGAGTAATAAGAAAGCGTTAGTTCTCTCCATCTTGATAACAGTTATTTACAGGAAGTTGCCTAAATCAAATTTTAAAGTAAATTTTAAAAAGATAGGTTTATAGCAACTAGGTGCAATTTTGTTCCTGTCTCAACATGATAGATCTGAATTAATGGTAATATGGTTATTGTTAATAATGTTATTTTTACATTTTGCAACAAAATTATCAAATGAATGCAGTATTGAAAAAATTTACATGAATTCTTCCGATGTTGCAGAATTTAATTTGTCAAATGCCAGGACCCTCAACCAAGATCTAGAAGTTTGAGTCTGACAATAGTCAATAGTCAGCTGGCATGAATAACAATATTAACTATTTATCTTTTTTGAATTCATTTGGTATTTTTGAGGAAATCTGTCTCCTTTAACATTCCAGTATTTTGGTCTATTATAGATGACCATTTACTTCATTTTCAAGGTGACCAATCGTTTACTTTATTTTCATATTCTGCAGACTCCTATTGGTCTCAGTGTTCTGTCTAGCTGTGGTTATGCATCCTATTTATTTAATCACATTGATGTGGCTATATGCAATACAAGATAGGCACATAGTTTAGATTACTCGGTAAGAATTCTAATTGTACAGTATCCACCATTGTCTTGTTACAGCCAACAATGTTGGTCAAAATTTGTAGCGAACCA
This sequence comes from Phoronis australis, assembly GCA_002633005.1. Taxonomy (NCBI): domain Eukaryota; kingdom Metazoa; phylum Phoronida; family Phoronidae; genus Phoronis; species Phoronis australis. The sequence continues at coordinate 20,295 of NMRA01000717.1, read as the reverse complement.
GTGTTAGTAATAATCTACTGCTAGTGGTGAACGTGTGTCTTGTGTTTGTTATATGTTATATTTATGGAATTCTGGATCATGGTTCTCTCTTGAATCATGTGTTCTTTTCCCATTGAGTTATATCTGCTTTTAGTAGTGCATCAATGCAATAGCAAAGTTACTTAGCTTCGGTTGTGAAGTTACTGCCTAGAGATGCAGAGATGAGTGACTTCTTGTCAAGGTGTAGCGATGTTAAACTCAAAGTTTTAAGTGTGTAACTTTAATTTTTTAAATGTCGGATCATTAACAATAGGCAAATAGTGATTACAATGAGATTCTTGCAGTTGTAGAGTAACGAGTATTTCATTGATGAAAATGTTTGGAAATTTTTAACGTGACGCGTGTCGCCGTTAATGGGAACATTCTGTCCATAACTTTATAACACTGAAGTGTTATAATTGAAGTGACACTGTGCTGTTAAATCTTTTTGTTTCTGGCAAACTTGAATTTCTCACTTTGAACCAAAAGGTTTTAAAGCTTTCTTAGTCACCGATGCCCTACTAAACACCGAAACCTCGATGTTGGTAGGAATGATGGGGTGGCCGAGACCATGGAAAATGGCAGAAATATTTGGAAAAACGAAAAGGTAAAATCTTTAGGAAAACTTTATAAGGTCAATGAAAACCTGGATTTTGTGAGATCTTGCAATCACTTATGCTTGGTGACAGTTGACAGTAAAATTTCACCAATTTCGGACAAAAATTATGGTAAAAAATTCTCTTTTTCAATTTTCAAGGGCTTCCAGTGTTGTTGTGAATGCCTACAATTTCTCAAAACTTTGTCTAACAGTAGCTGTGGGTAAGAATTGAAAAACGATAATACCCCGCTAGCTTCTTTTGGGTGCTACTTTTTATTAAAGAATGCTTAATTATGTTCTCCATATTGTTCTCCATATTGTTCTCCATATTGTATGCTGAATTGGTGAGAATTTACGGTAAGACTACTCTTTTGCGTGAAAATGATGGGAAGATTATTTTCTGGAAAACTTGAAAATATAGGAAATCAAAATGGCCGAGGGAGCCACATGCAAATGGCAATTTCCTTTGGTGAGGAATGATTTTAGTTGCTAGTTCCCTGCGGGCAGACCAAGGTCATATTTTCAGTAAGAGTCAAGTTGTGCTTTTATCCTTACTATTTCAAATTCAACAAACTTATCAAGTGACTTAAACTGAAGTCTGCCAGAGTAAATGATCTGTCGTGTTATTCGTTCACAACAGCTATGAGTTTGGGAATCTTGTTTGTGGATTTATGGGATGATGAGTTATTGGCAACTAGATTATACAATTTCAACTCGTTGCTTCGTTCAAGTAATCATGATGTATTGTGTAATTATCATATTCATGCGATCTAATTATAATTAACTCAATGATAAGAGGGTGGGCTCATTAAGACGAGCTCGGGTATTTTAAAGTGAGGGTGGTGTTTACTTGAAAGGCCGATTTGTGTTAAAGCCCAGAAAATTGTAAGTCAAATAAAACAGGAAAATATAGACATTTGCCCACTTCTGTGAGGCAATGTGGCAATGAAACTGACTGTTCATCACTAAATATCGTACCTCTGGGAAGCTAACATTCCTGCAAGTTGGACTGTTTCTTACAAAGACATAAACACTTTAAAGGATGTCTTGAACATGGAACTTGTGGGTGGGTGTTGAGCCGAGCATGGCCATTTTTGGAAGTGAAAATCTTGTTATAATTTTGAGTGTGAGCCTTAAGGCGAGCGTGAGTATTAATGTCGGCGAGTACAGATAGAGGTCAGGGCAATGTGAATTGCATTGATGTCTATTGCATGACTGTGTATTATATAGTATTACAATGGTTCGATCTGTGCAATATATTCTCTGGAGGAAAAATAAACTGTCTCACAAAGTAAACATTTCTAGTCAATAATTCATTATCACAGCTGAATGAAATTCAACAAGCATCGTGTTTCCCCTGTATGGGTGGAAGCAGTTAATCCCTGACCTGATTCAATTTAAATCACTTTACTAGCCTTGACCAAATGTACAAAAGTCTACTCAAACAAAATGTCTGATGTAATGTCCATTCTAATACACCAGCTAATGCTATGAACCTTCCAGTAGTACAGAACCGTCCGACTAACTCTCTACTGACTGGCTTCTTAACTGACTCCCACTTACTGGTGTCTGAGTATTTATAGTCTGTGACAATGTTCAGAAACTAAAAGAATATTCTACAACTCTATGTAATCTAACCAATCATTCCATGAATATGTACATGGTGTTTAGAACATTCCAGATACAATGATTGTAGATCATAAACCAAAACTGCTAGAACCTTCAAGAGTATGTTCTCAAACATTCTATTGTAAATAATTAGTATATAATCATTGGCCTGACCTCACTTGGTAAGGCGTCACTCTACCTGGACTTGGAATGACCCATGAAAAAAGAGGAAGAATTTAATGTTCCAAAAATAAATAAGCTTGTATGATAAAAATATTTTTTGTGTTGAAAATTTAACTGAAATGAACGTTTTTGAATGTGAGTAAAGCCAAAATAATGATAAAAAAGAGACAGAAAGAGGAAACGGGAAATCAAATAAGAGGAAATCGAAACAAAAAAGAGGAAGCCCTCTTAAAAGAGGAAAATTCCAAGCCCCAGGTCTAGTAGATACTTTGTTAGGAGTTGCTTAAATGTTTCAAATGCTGCACCTAGATGGGAACCAGGAAGAACAATTAAGTGAAATTAAGTGCTCGCTTCAGAGAATAATACCACGATATTGGTGGGTAACTCTCAAAATGTCTAACGTTAGGATACGTTGAAACTTCTTATCCACTTGTTGGGCTCAGAGTGTCAAATGGTTTCAATATGGTTTTGGTACCGCCTGGCTCAGTCGAGGAGCTGGCGACAAAATATCACAGGTGCATCTGAGGGGGGTCAAGGGACCTGGACCCCCTTTTTCCCTTGATTTTACTGATATATCTAGAATTTTCAAATTGTTGACTTGGACCCCCTTTTTAAAAAAATTCTTGATCCCTCTTTTAAAAAGTCCTGGCTCTGCCCCTGAATATTAATTATAGGCGAATTTAAGCAATGTAGTGAAGACAATGACATCTAGCAGTGGGAAGAGAGGATAATCCCTTTAAAGATGTGTGCAAAATTGCCAAAACTGAATTCATGTTGAATAATTGTAACAGTTTTCTCTACAGTGCAGCTGGCATGGTTCAGATATGCAGGACATTATTCAATGATGGCAAAAGTAAAATATAAGGGGTTAGACCTAGGCAATAGAATATTACTGTCACTGGAATGCAGTTGAAAAAACTGAAGAAGTCTTTCTATTAGAAACGCAAAGCAATTTAAGGTATTCCTTCAAGGAACGTCATGTTAAACGTTTGAGTTTTGATTTCGAATGTCAACTACTGACTGACATAAAAATTTTGAGACATGTAGTATATTACATAGCCAAATGAAATTTACTGTAAAATAGCCCATACACACGCGTGGATGGACTTGTTAAATTGCACAAGCTTGATGCAGTGTTTCGCTTAGATTTCAAAATGAAGTAATTCAAGCCAGTGTTGCCTTATGCAATACATGGAGACAGACAATGAAATCTTATGCAATACATGAAGACAGACAATGAAATCTTATGAAATACATGGAGACAGACAATGAAATTAGGCACAAAACGCTTGTTTGATACTGTTAAAAACTGAACAAAAAAGACAATTCTGGTACATATTCCAACCGGGCGACTATGTTGCCCATAAGTAAGGAATGGCCCTGAGTAACTCACAAAAACACTCACTGTCCATCCATAAAAATTACAAGCGAATAACAATGAATAGAATAAAATAAAATGTCCACAAAACATATACAGTTGAAAAAAGGATACCATAAAACTCATGATGGTCACAGAACACAATGGTTACAGTGATGAGTGGTTCTTGGTCATGTCTTTGTCTATTTTGAAATTTTTGCGCAAAGCTACAACTTAAGCTCATTCTGTCTCATGTTATGTCAACTCGAAAACATTGTCATGTGACCAAATTAAGATAATCCTCACTACAACCAGGAACTAGAGGTAAAACTGCAGCTTTCACTGAGAACAAGGGGTGAGCTTAACTTCAACTCCATTATTGGGTTTCATAATAATGGGCCAATCAAGTTCCACTTTGTAACCTTCCACAAGTTCTAGCTTGAACCTGAAATCACACATTACATAAGGTGAAGTGTGTGGTTAGTATTACCCTTGAGAGTAGACTCCCACACCATAGACAAACATTACATTAAATTCTCTTTCGAATACAGTACGATGGACATGTGAAANTAAGGAATGGCCCTGAGTAACTCACAAAAACACTCACTGTCCATCCATAAAAATTACAAGCGAATAACAATGAATAGAATAAAATAAAATGTCCACAAAACATTTCAAAATGAAGTAATTCAAGCCAGTGTTGCCTTATGCAATACATGGAGACAGACAATGAAATCTTATGAAATACATGGAGACAGACAATGAAATTAGGCACAAAACGCTTGTTTGATATTGTTAAAAACTGAACAAAAAAGACAATTCTGGTACATATTCCAACCGGGCGACTACGTTGCCCATAAGTAAGGAATGGCCCTGAGTAACTCACAAAAACACTCACTGTCCATCCATAAAAATTACAAGCGAATAACAATGAATAGAATAAAATAAAATGTCCACAAAACATATACAGTTGAAAAAAGGATACCATAAAACTCATGATGGACACAGAACACAATGGTTTGCATGAATCGCAGTGATCAGTGGTTCTTGGTCATGTCTTTGTCTCTTATTAAATATTTTGAAATTTTTGCGCAAAGCTACAACTTAAGCTCATTCTGTCTCATGTTATGTCAACTCGAAAACATTGTCATGTGACCAAATTAAGATAATCCTCACTACAACCAGGAACTAGAGGTAAAACTACAGCTTTCACTGAGAACAAGGGGTGAGCTTAACTTCAACTCCATTATTGGGTTTCATAATAATGGGCCAATCAAGTTCCATTTTGTAACCTTCCACAAGTTCTAGCTTGAACCTGAAATCACACATTACATAAGGTGAAGTGTGTGGTTAGTATTACCCTTGAGAGTAGACTCCCACACCATAGACAAATATTACATTAAATTCTCTTTCGAATACAGTACGATGGACATGTGAAATTTTACTTTCTCATTGTAACACTAAAACATATTGAGCAACCCCCCACTGAAGCGTTCTCGGCCCTCATCACTATGGAAATGGTCAAAATCCTAGGATGCATTTGCAACATTCATTGGCTGCATTTAAAAGTTCCTGTATGCGAAATTTATATTTGCCAAGATTCAAGAACAGACAAGTGAGCCACCAGGGTTGAATAACGGGAAGTTTCAATGGTGAGTGACTGGCGAGTGGAGACAATGCCGCAGCCCTTCACGTCTCATTTCTACCTACCATATGATTCGCATATATTTGGTGACTCAAAGTTATTTGATTTTGCATTTCCAAATTTCAGGTTGCAAATGAAACCTGCAGCTCGTTATGTCGAGCCCTGGCTACCATGTTCAAGTTTTATATAGAAGCTGTTGTAACCATATATCTTCAAGAGTACTGGGCATTCACACAGTAGAGGCTTTTGTTACATTGGAGGCATTTGTAAAATGAAAAACCCAGAATTTCAGCAATTATTTTTGTAGACAAAATTAAAGGTGTGATTTTAGCGTCTCCAATACATGTAATTTCAGCACTGCTAGTAGTGATGCAAACTGATACTTTTATGTGATCACGTTCAATTCAAACAAAGGATTAGAATGCAATGACATCCCTTTGAAAGAGCAAATACACCTGTTTAAAGAAAGTTGTTTTAGAAAAGGGATTGTCATTTCTTTACAAAACATACTGCATAATGCCCAAACATGCACCACGGTAATTACATATGAGGGGGTCTCAAAACCTCAATCATCACTCACATCAGAGAACTACCACAGAATCCAATCTTACCTGTGAAGTACGCGTGCAATGACAACTTTCATCTCATTCATGGCAAAGTGCTGCCCTAAGCAGTTTCTGAAACAATAAACGAACGTTCACTCTACATTCCTGGTCACCTAGCCATTGCTTCTATAACATTGTCTCCTATTTTAATAGCAGACAATGTCTTTTAAGAATAATATGACCACTCTGCGACTCACGTACACTACAAAAGCCGAGCAACATTAAAACAATTTTACGTTCTGTCCCCTTGAGTAAAATTTGAGGTATTTTGATTCTTCAAATTACCATCAATGCGCATAACTTATGAATCATTTCAAAGCTATCTGTGCTGGAATGCTGGGAAATGTTATATTATTCATTCATACTGCACTGAACAGGGTGTCCAGAAAGGGCAGAACTGTTGTGAATGGATGACATATGCAATGAAATACCATCCAAAGTACTCTGGACGTACAATCAAGCCCACTAATCTATCCAAAAAACTATCAAATTTATCTAGTATTAACTCGTGCCACAAACTGCAATGTAAAGCCAGCAAAGCCTCAAGAGTAACCTATTGTATCCGACAGCAAAGATCTCCAAATAACAAACCTTGGTCCCGCTGAAAATGGAACAAACTGAAACCCATCTATTTTTGTTGGATCTCTGAACCGTTCTGGATTATACTCCTGGAATAAAGTTGAAACAAAGATACAATAGGTAGACATTGCGAGAACAAATTTTAGCAAACCTGTAACTTGCTAGGAGGTTTGAGCTAAGCGTTAATTAGAATGACAAAAGAAAATTGCCAGCTTAGAGATGGAATGAATTGACAAACTGTGACGAACATAGCAGAGGAACTACGCGGAGCTTCAACTGACCCATAAAATCATGCAAAATTAGGAATAAGATGTATTCAATAAAACGGCAAAATCTTATATCAGATAATAAGATAGCCACTGTTTTTGACTTTCAGCAATGTGTGTTTGAGCTGAAAACCTCAATTAAAAAAGAAAGCATTAAAATGTCGCAAAAATCCACGCTGATAAAGGTCTAAACAAACAATGAGAACTCTGCAGTAAGCTTACGTAAGGTTTGTCCCAGACATGTTTATTGTGGTGTAGATCATTCAAGCAGACGTGAATAGTGGTTCCAGGAGGGAACAGGATCCCATCAATCTCCATCTCCTTACTGAGTTCACGTACAACGACAGGCACGACCGTGTGCAGCCTCATCGACTCCTTCAGGCACATGCCAAGGTACTCCAGTTTAGATAAGTCCTCCCTGGAAAGTTACACCGCCATCATTCTAGTCATAATGACACGTATACTGAGGTATAATTCATTTTTCAACTGGTGACGTTGAATAAGCCATACCATTGGGATCAGAATAGGAAAAACCAGAGGAACAATAAGTACCCCAGCCGAGACAGATTTTTTCAGACTTGTGACCTGACCAACATATGGCGTGTATGGAGACTAATAATTCTTACTTATTAAGTACTTAGTATTTTATTTATGACCAGCTTTTTTGGGACCAGTGAACAAAGACGACTGTGAGAGCACACTGACTGCTTTTTTTGCCATACATTAGGTTGACTAGGCTTCTGCCCACAAAGTCCACTAAGAGTAAAATGTTAATCATTTAAGTACCAGAAAAAAGAGTTTGAAAGCATTTGAATAGGTAACTAAGTCATCATTTTGCTCTAGGTCTGAGCTGGATGATTCAGTAGGCACCAAGGGAACAACTTTTTGAAAATGAAAAATTTTACCAAAACAACAAATGTTTACTAATCTAAAGCTGACCTCTGCGAATATACTCCTTCACTCCTCTATTTGACAACAAGGATATTTACACTAAGAATACATTTTATTACTTCACTGCTTACCACAGTATGTCGCTACTGTCTCTCTTAGACAGCAATGAATTCACTTCCTGTCTGACTTTCTCCTGAATCTCCGGATGTCTAGCCAAGTTGTAGAAAGCCCATGATAAATTCGCCGCTGTCGTGTCATGTCCTAATAAAGAAGAAATCACACCATTAAAACTGTCAACGTGCCATCTAGAAGACAGCGACATTTCCCTGAATGCCTAATTTAGTAAGCAAAACAACAAGTCATGAGAGGAACTATGACTCTTCCTACCATCTGTTGATGGAAATAATTACTTAATACCTTCAGCAAATTTCACCAATTAACACACATCTCGCTGAAAATGACTCCACTTGCAACGTTTTTAATGCAATACTTACAACAACATTTCTATAAAAGTGAAGAGCTTAACTAAACACAAGAAAGAATGGTTCCGTTTTATCAAAGGTTGAACATGCAGTCGTAGCTAAGATAATTTTATCATTTATCTCCAAATTGTACTAGAACATTTAACTTACAGGGTTGTAAAGATGGTACTTATGAGTAAATTCAGTCAATGGACAAATTTTAAAGTTTTTGAATGTGTTGTTCCAGTGAAACACTTAGCAATGCTTTTGCAATCCTGTGCCTCAGCCATCTTGGTTGCAACAGGCCCTAGATTTTAATTTCCTCGACACCTCCAATGATTTTTTATTTTATAAATAAAAAATATTCTAAATATTTTCATAAAATGCGATTTTGTGAAAATTTGCCCAGACAAAAACTAACCTGCAGCCAGAACACCCTTGACTTCTTGACGTATTTCATCATCTGACAGGCCTTGGCCAGCGTCGTCACGGGCAGTCAGCAGGGTGTCTAGAAAGTCGAGCGTTTTCTTATTTGATGTCGACAATTGAGTATCACAGTTGTTGCTATTCTGCAATGGATGCAAAACAAATCTGTCACATAATGGGTGTTAAAAATAACTTACTGTATTGAATGTTACTTGAATTATTTCTCTAACTTGTAAATATTCTCAAGAAAAACAAACAGAATTTCCCAAAAAATGATGCCAAATGCACCCACTTACAGCAATAAGTAAAATGCAAGTCTGGTGTGAACTTTCAGCTGCAAAAACAAAATGCCAGTTTAAGGTTTCAAGGGCCCCAAAGTTATGAAAAGCCTTCAAGCCACCCCATCATTACAACTACCCCAATTACCAGAGTTGCAAGCACCCCCTAGATCCATGCAGTTCCCAAGAGGGCCCTTGTTCCTGTGATGAGGGGTCCCTTCTTGTGCAGCTCTCATAAGCTGTGGTTTATTTTTGGTTAATCTTGCACTGTACAGAAAATAGATGCAGAAGTAATTAATAAACACTTCTCAGTCTGCAGTACAACGTCATACAAATCAACGAATCACTATATTTGCGAGGGTGCATCCAGGATTTTTTTTAAAGGGGGGTCTCAGTCAACAATTTGAAAATTGTAGATTTGATATCAGTAAAATCAAAAAAACTAGAGCAACGTGGAGCGTTGAAATGTGCCCACGAATGCAACGCAAACGGTGTGTATCTAGGGTTGTTTGTTTCACAAAAATAGCCACTAGGTGGCGCAAAAACATCCAGTCCACCTCAAAATGAAAAAATGCCATGGCTACTTTAATAGAAAGCTATTTACCAAATTTCATAAAATTCTGTCAAAGAACTCCAGAGAAACGAAGGAAAATGGAAAAAATTAAATTGCCACTATAGGGCACAGCGTTTATTGGATCGGCCTGAGAGACGTCGTCTGTTGTTAGCTTCATATAAATACAATTACTAAATTTAATGAAATCATACGGTGTGTTAAGGAGATGCAGCTGTGGGTGCAAAACAAAACAAAACTATCTCTAGGAGGCGCCACAGAAGTCGAATTCGTTATTGTCAAACACTCTCTTCACACTAAGAACATACACGCCAATGTTCAAAATCATTCTTAGAATAGTTTGGTTGATCGAGGGGTGGACGCTAAAAAACAGACTCAAAAGCAGCAAAAATGGCCACTAGGTGGTGCAAAGTACCTCGATTCCATCTGAAAACAGTAGCATGCATCATCTTACCAACAGATGCCTATATTCCACATTTTCTGAAAATCTGTTGAGGACCTTCGAAGATACAGAGATAAACCTAAAAAACTAAAATTGTCACTAGGGGGCACACTGGTAACCAGATCCGTCCAAAAGTTGTTGTCATCCGTTATGAACATAATATAAAAGCACTTGCTAAATTTAGCAACAATCCTGCAAACGGCCATGGGAACAAAACAAAAAACAACAAAACTGTCACTAGGAGGCGCCACAGTAGTCAAAGCCGTCGGAAAATCGTCAGCTTTGTAGTAAGAACATACATGCCAATTTTCGCAATCATCCTTGGAGCCGTTTGGTTGATATAGGGGTGGACGCCACAAAACAGACTAAAAAACATTAAAAATGGCCACTAGGTGGTGCAAACTACATCAAATCGATCCGAAAACGGGAGGATAGCATCATCTCACTAATAGATGCCTATATCCCAAATTTTATGAAAATACGTTGAGGACCTTTGAAGATATAGAGGTAAGCATAAAAAACTAAAATTGCCACTAGGGGGCACACCGGTAGTCTGATCCGTCCAAAACTTCGCTCAAGCTGTCCCATTCATAAAAGGAACATATGTCAAAGGGTTTTGGAGATAGACCAGTGGACGCCGGACGGACGCTGGATGGATGCTGGACAGACAGACAGAGATGACGGCATAATGAGTCCACTAATATGCAGGCACATAAAAAGGAGGAACCAGACCCCCTTGTCCCCCTTGGATCCACCTATGATTTGTACCCAGGTTTTATTCTTTAAGTTGGCACTCTTTGTGGTCAGTGTCGCACACTATCTTCGAAATAATCAAATATAGTCATGTCCACACACAACCTACCCTAGAACAACTTGTAATAAGCGCAACTTACCCCACTTTTAAGTGGAGCGTCCACACACACGCACACGCACACGCACACGCACACACACACACACACATCAGATAACTAAGGTAGGGCAGAAGTTGTCGCACTGTGCACGACAATGCAAACACGACACGCAAAAGAAAACCTGTCTGTATGTAACCGCAACTGATAATAATGTCCACCTTGTCCCAGGTTTGCGGCCACACAAGAATTAGAAGTGGCGTAAGTTACCCTAGGACAAGTTACCCTACATCGATAAAGTGGAGTAAGTTTTCACAAGTGGAGTAAGTTGCGCTAGGTTAAATAGCTTCCACACAGCCTCCAAAGCTAGCGACAACTCGTTCCAGGAGTAACTTGTTCTAGGGTAAATTATCTGTGTGTGGACTCCACCAAGAGCTGGCTGTGAGTTTAATTTGTCTAAAAAGGTTTTAGTTAAGACTTCCGACAAACATTCAGCCAAAGGGACAAATTTGTACTTACAACCGTTGCTTTTCTCGCCGCAATTACATCAGTCAGAAATTTCTCAACAAAGGCAACTTTCTTGAAAAAAAGTCGACCATCACTTGTAAGTCTGTATATAAAATCTGGTATAAGCCAAGGCTTTCTGAAAAGTATCAGAAATGTGAATAATTAATGAAAGTGCACAAAAATTTGAGAAGAGTGGCAAAACAAAAACACCAGAAGGGGGCGTGGGAAAGATGAAGGTGACTAGTGTAGGGCGGGAAAGTGAGACGGGAAGGAGTGAGAAGAGAGAAAGAGGGGTGAAGAAAAGTACAATTGTTACAAGCTTGCTGCATGCAATACATTCTTTCTCATAGTTCTTTACTGAAACAAATGTCTCATTAGTTCAACAACAGTAAACAGTCACGTACAACATTCACATCATAAGCAGCGTTATAAGCATGAACAATATTATTATAATACTCATTTCATCTAGTCACTGGATGATTTTGTAAGACCACTCAAACAGAGGGGCTGAGATTTGAAAGGCATGTGTTGAAACACATACGCATCTGGACTTCACCTGTTCATTAGCACAAACAGGGGACTAAATCCAAACAAAACTTTAACACTTAGCGAAATAATGAATCGAGCAATGTTTCCGGTAATTCTCGTAATTTCTTACAAACAGAATATCTCGACAAGGTATCAAAACAATGTGACTAACAGAGGAAATTAAACTTACATAACTCTGGTGTAAGTTCCACTAACTATCAGCTTATTGGCCAAGGCATACTCATTTTCATAACTGAAAAGAAAACCACAGAAATGGTAAGCAGAATAACATTACTCTGTCAAGGTTATGTAAGACCCTGCAAAAATGCCCAAATTTTGTGAATTTCAGAACATTTCCGAAATAACAAATCAGAATGACATGAAACTTTTAGATAGTGTGCTTTATGCACTTTTCTCAAAAATGGTGTAAGGAATAAGTATATTTTAAATTATCATAATTCCACACTTTTGCATGAGGGGCCATCAAAAATAAGACTGTTCTGATTTTTATTAAAAACTTAAAAGTTGCATAAAATGAAAACGAAATGATAATTTAGAAAATCGTAAACAAGAATTTTAAGCATGAGTCCACAACAAAATACTTTTTGGTGCGAGTACGACAAGGCCACCACGACAAAAAAGAATGAAAGCGACCCTCCAATTGTAACAAAATGATGCCTAACATTTTACACGGATGATTCACCAGGCATGCACCATCAAATCAAGCCGAAGTTCAATCACACAACAAAAATGCAATTATAAAATATCAGGCTATACGTTGTCAAGTTATCTATGATATCACCAGATGTTTAAGAGACAATAACTGTCCCGTAATGAATGACTGTCATGCCGCTAATTGAGGAGGACTTGCAGTAGATAAAAACCTCCGAATTTCAACAGGCCGTTAATGTTCAGTAATGCTAACCATAACTGTTAGTTCTACAGTGTTATGACTTGATAATGCACAAACCCTTGAGCTTGCACGTTTCCATCATATGAAAACGCACATTTCAGTAAGACATCTAGAGTCAGCATTAAGATATGGTCGTCCAACACTACACTCCTCTCCGTAGATGCGATTGCAAGAAGGTCCTGTAGACAGAGGAAAAGGGGACACAAATTCAAATATTTTTAATTAACATTCATTCAGCTCATGATGAGTCAAGGGAGCTAATAACACATTGAAAGAAGATTCAAATAAACTGACCACTATATGAAGCAAATGAATTTATGGTTAAAAATAAGTAGTGTTATGTTATTACTTTCGGCGCATAACAAGACAACGTATAGAGTATTGTCTCAAGTGATAACAAATTTTCAGTTCTGCCCAAGCTTGGAAATAACATCTAATCTGAGTGAGGAATAACTTGAGAGCAGTTTTATGATCATGGTAAATGATCTAAATCAGATGTTGTCATCATAGAAGGTGAGTTTCCTTTATCAATACTTCCACGCTTCAGGCTGAATGAACAGCATGGCTCACCGACCTGTAAACTCAGTTCATCGTCTCACAAACTTGGGCAAAAAAATGGCCTCGTCACCCAGAAAGTATGGATTGAACAAGGATCGCAAACATGGCTCCAGTGCCTACGAACACAGTCTATGGAACCTCTGCTGCTCATCAATATGTTCGTCATCAGGGGAGACAACTCTGATGGTGAATTTGGTGTCCTCTCAGCCATCATGACAGGGAATTCTGGGTCATTTTATCTGAATTCCTTTGTCTTGTACTGCATGTAACATTCAGAAATCAGAATCACTCTTTATGTACAACTTACCAAGAATGTACTTGTACACTCATTCACTTTAGACAAATACTTCCTCAAGATGTCAAAGTGAAAAGCATTAGTCATTAATCGTCGATTTCGGAACCACTTGGCACCAGATGTTAGGATAATGCTTTCACCTACAACCAATTTAAAATAAACATTCTCAATGAAATTTGCGTTGATGTAGTTGCTTTTGAAGCCCATCACGTGTCTGTAGATGATGCCACCACTTAGTTGCATTATAGTGCATTCACCAGCTCAAGCCTGCATTTCAAACAATTAAGAATATTTTTCGTTACACACAATAAAAAAGAATCAGTTCAAAGTTGCAAAAGACTTCAATGAAGAACCTGTACACTAAGAAATGAAAAATACCAGTTTGTTAATAGTTTATTGACGATGCTGCCAAGAAGTCACATACCTAACCAGTCAATGTCCAGGTCATACCCAATAATGGTCATTGATTTACCGCCCAGTGGCTTAGGCTCAGCCGTCTTCAGTACTTTACGCACAGTATCTGGATGACACACACGTACCACTGCCTCAATAGGACCCATCCATACTTTGTAAGCCGTTTTGTACCTGTTTGGCCACTTGTCAATCATCTGCTGTACATACTCTTCAGTTGAAGTTCTTTTAAACTGAAACATAACAGCCACGTTTAAATCTTTGATTTTGATATCTCATGTTTTGCAAGTCATCAGAACAATATACTGTGTTCATCATGCAAAAGCAAAAGCTGATAATATTTGTGGTTTCTAGAAAGATTCCCATTTGCCCAAGTTAACGTATATGACTAGCGAAACAGCCACTCTCCAATTTTCGAATTATTCATTTAAAAGTCCACTAAAACGTTGCACATGATCTTTGTTCCTGATGTGTTTAAATCGCTTTGGAAGTAAAATAACTAGCACTTCCATTTGTCATTAATGCGTCATGAGTAAAATTCAATGCACAATCCATTATGTCATGATCACTGAAACCGTAGAGTAGAAAAAAATCGCATTATTTGGCTGATTTGTTGAGCAAAAAGTCGCTTCAAAAGCGTGTCCCAATAACTTTTCTTCTGACATGCATCATCTTATACGGACATAAGGAAACACGAAAATAATTTTTAACCATAGCAATAAGTATGTACTACAGTCTAATGCCCATAATTAAATAAATAACTATCTGGTAAGTACAACTTTAGAGCTAGATTATCAACTCCCGCGCGTGACCCATGCATTTTTGTGTTAAGAGTTTGCGACCCCAAAATTTCAAGGGACAGGCATTGAGAGTTTGCACTGTGAATTTCCAGTTGTCTGCTCAGCTGAGTTTTGATTGAGTGCTGAAGTTATCAAATTAAGCCTAATTTCATTGCTTCACTTTCATTTTCTCTTTTTTGTTCAGAAAGTGTGACTTTTGAGGTACGGTTCCAGACAACCAGCAATTCCTTGGCAAAATACAAACCCATCAATTACATTCATTGGTCATCCTTTATATGCAGCAACCCGTAGCTCGGGCTAGATGCTGGGAATAGTCTGGCCTCCAAAATGTTTCAGTCCCAGTCTTAGAGCTATCGTTAAGAGTTTTTCAACAAGACATTTTCGGGTGTTAAGATCATGGTACAGCATTTTACGAAATAAGTGACATTTGGTTTCTGAGTCATTGTTCTGCAATTATAAATGAACGTGTAGGCCCTCCTAACAGGAGTGTTTACGTGACTTTTGAAAAACTACCCTGTATTTATTGGCTTTATTAAGGGAGTGAATGACTGTGTATGTGCATGTATATATTATTACTGTTTCCTATTGTTTCTATAATAATTAATTTGTGCAATGTTTACCTGTTGCAGAGATACATTTTTCTTAATTCCATTTCTGAGCAGTAATAGTACCTGCAGCCTTTACAAATGCTTGTGAAATAAAATTTAATAAATAAAAGGTTTACCTTGTAAAAGAATACAATCCAATACTTTGTGTTACCAACAGTGTACATTGTACTCATCAACTGTCCCATTCTTGGCAGACTATCCCACTTTCTTAAATTTTTCCTGCCATCCCGCTACGCAATCAAAATATTCCGCCTTTTGACACACAGCAGAACATTATCGTGTGATTTCCTAATTTTCCTGTTCAACTAAAAAATGAGACATTTCATGAGTTTTTGCGCCACCCGCAAATTCCCATTCAACTAATAAAAACAAGAAATACTGTTGCGCACGTTTGGGTGTTATGTCTTCCATTCGACAAAAATGTTGTCGCGATGTTTTTGTGTGTTGCGGCGAATATTTCACCCTTGTGTTTTGGCATAGAAGTAGAGCCACATTTTCCACACGTTCCGCTTTTCAATCCTGCAGTCCCATTTTTTCATTCTCTAATGATGACAACTATGCAACAGGTGTTCCAAATAACATTGTTTCTTGTTAAATGAATATCGTTATTTTCTGAGATTCTAAATCAGCAACTACCTATTTTTTCACAGCTCGTGCCAGAGGATATGACGTAATATACCCTGGCACGACCAAAAAAAGTTTGATTGCAGGAATATTTGTTTGAGCTGGGAAGAGTTAAAGACATCAACAGTCCCCTAAGCCTAACTCACTGGGGCTAAGGTGTCCATGACTCATGAGCAAAAGGTACTCAGCGCAACTTGACTGATGGTTTAATCAGCGAAGGGAATAATTCACCAAAAAGTTTCCAGCATATCGAGGGACTATAGGATGGCCACCGTCTTTTCTCGGGCCACTTGAGACGGTGGTAGAGCTTGCTGTCTGTACTCAGTCTGTAGGCAAGGCCTACAGCTACGAGTGCGACAGCCAAGAGTACTAGAGGCCAGGGTAATATTCTATGGTAGTGCACTGAGTCAGTTAGGCTTACCTCTCTTAGATGTCCCATAAAAAATTCTCCTCTAGATCCAGGGAGTTGGTCAACTATCACATTTATCCTATGCTTCCTAATTAACCATGTAACAACTCTTTTTCCGTGGTATAGAACAACTGCTAACAAAATACCACAGATAGCTGTCAAAGAGGCTGACATTTTTCTTCCTTTGACCCATTTAAAGCATGTGCGATAACTCCACCTAGTGTTCTGGTGGCGAACGTCTGCAACTCTCTCCTATCCCTCGCACCTGGCTACGTAGACTGCTCGTCACCGACGCGGGACTAGAAGGTCAAAGTAATGGCAATTAGCAATAGTTTATTTACTCCTTGACCCCCATCTGGCGGGGGTACTAAGAGTGACAAAAATGAAAATAAATAAACTGAGGTTTATACAGTAAACAAATAAAAACTTAGAAGACAAGTACACTGAGTTCACAGTGGCAGATCTAGGATATCACAAGGGGGCCCAACATTTTGTCCGGCTGTAAGCATTTGCGCAAAGTGAACCACAATTGTAGATGCGCATAGCACCGAATGGGGGGAGGTCCGGGAAAGGGGTTTGCCCCCTCCCGCCCAGGAAATTTTTCTGTTTTTACCTCTAAAAATCAAGCATTTTTCTTGATTCCTGAAGTATTATCCAAGAAAAAAAGGCAAAAAAAAAAACGAAGAACGTGTCAAACAGGAAAAACTGCAAGTTCCAAAGATTCGAAGTCACGACATGGCGGTTAGAGCGCGCGTGCATTACCAATACACCACCACTATTTAACTACTAATCTCATACTAAGAGACCTACTCATTTGTTTATGGTCCACAGCGTTTGCGCGCGAAACCTACTTCTTTTTGTAATGCTTATTACACGTTTTAGATTTTGTGCCATCAATTCTTAACAAATTTGTCGTATTTAAAATGGTCTTCAAATGCCCAAATGACCAAATTCGTTTTTCGTGTTGGCAATAATGACGGGATTGCTTTGGAAATCGTCTTAAGATAAGGTTTGACAAAGAGAGTATTGCGAGTTTCTGAGTGACTCACTAAGGCTTCGATTAAAATTCACATCTTACCAGCAGCTTCTGTTTTTTCATCGTCACTCAGGTTCCA